>JACRUU010000006.1:8559073-8666573 GCA_030449085.1 Kryptopterus vitreolus | reverse complement strand
CCGGCGTAATCGCCTACACCCGAAAGATAAAAAGCCCCGCACACTGATGTATGAGAAGAGTCTGATCCGCGCTTCCCCTCCCCCTGTGTGTACTGTTCAGTACGGTAATGTGGTACGGCTGGGGCTCCGGTCCAGCCAGACTAACGCTTCATGTGGACTGGGTCAAAGATCTGCCCCGGTGTCGAGCTCCCTTTTTAGCTAGTTCTCCCAACAATGCCTACACTTTATTCATCGTCTATTTAAACACACACTATTTGTCAGTGTTTTCCTTTCCAACCCTTAAATAACTCACTACTCCCCATCCTGAATGGAGGGAATGTTGCTTAGCTAACGGCTAACAAATGTGCCTTAGCCCTCAGCCCCAACTAGCCACAGTTAGCTAGCAATGGTAGCAGGTTAATAACCGGTTATGTGGTGTGTCCTTGCTGGAAATATTCAAATATCAGTGACAAACAAATTGCTCACGATTTTTAAAAAATATAATTTTCGAGCCAATAAATATTTTTTCATTTAAACGACAAAGGCAAGTGCGTCGGAAAACTGACATTTATATTGTAACTAGCTAGACTATAATCTCGATATTTAGCCGCCCCGACTTCAACAGGAATTCCCAATGAATTATTATATATAAACCATATAATAACGCAAATATTTATTCACTTTCTATTCATTTATTTATGTATGATCCGCTTGTATTTTATTACAAATGCTAGATTAGATGCTAGTGTTTGCTAGGTGTCAGACTGACCCGGGGTTTGTTTCTGAGGCGTTTCCACGCGGCGCTTTATTATTATTTTATTGTTGTTGTTCGTGTTTTATTTATTTTCCCTGAAAGTTTTTCCTATACAATTGTGTAATAAACAGAGTGAATAATCAATAGTTCAAGCCTAATGTCCGTGGGTGGCGTGGTTTGTGTTCAGGATCACCCTTGACACAGATGGATTCATTTCACTGACGTGGAACTGAGAAGGGATTTTTTTCCCTTTCTTCAGCCACAGCTCAGATGAACAACCTGAGGACATCCTTTATTCACACTCACATGTTCAGTCACTTTCACTCTTCCCACTTACCCCCTTATGTTTTGAGGTGAACACCTGTAGATGAGCTACACTGGGTTTCTCCTCACTGTGGTGCTGAGTGAGTGTTTCTCCTAATCGCCCAAATAGTCTGAACATAGTTTATTGGAAAATGGACCATGTGGATCAATTGCTGCTTTTACATCCCTGATACCCAGCAGTGTTTGAAACGGACTGCTCAGTGACATCCTGATAGAATCCGAGGCAGATTTTTTTTTACAGCATTTATCTCATTCATGCAACTTGATGGTGTTAAATGCTTGGTGTGGCAGGGATTTGAATTTGTGCCACTAAAAACCCACCTCCGCGTTATAGCTAAATAACCAAATCTAAGGCGTTGTGATTTATGAAAAGCGTCAGTTATCTTTTTTTTTGTCCTGAAGTGTTTTGTCGGCAATTTGAAACATGATCAACTTTTCTTGTGTATGTACGTCTGGGCATACAAGGATTTTGTTTCGAGTACTTTGTGGATTTAACATGCTCGACAAGACGTAGACTAATACAAACTTGATTACAACTAATCCAAATGGCCGGGCGTAGAAGATGTTAGGCATTGGCCCGATAACAGTGCAGCGATTGTCCGGTTGTGTAAAAGAACATATTGTACATGGGTATGATATTACAAGACAAAGACTAATACAACCATGATTACACGTAACCCAACTAAATAATTCAGCATAGAAGAATTAAATGAAACCTTATTTCCTGCTTCCCCGCTTACGATATCGCCGTTATACAGATTTCTTTCTTCACCAGTGTCTTTTGTTCTTTTTTTATTGTGACAAAAAGCATTTCATCATCTTACCAAGAAACCAGAAGATATCTCTGTGGCGAGAGAGTTTCTAATTAAAGCGCTGATACTGTTTAAGCATCTCGCAGAAGAATGTTGTATCACCAATTGCTTTGATTTTATTTATTTATTTGCTTGGTGTTTTTTTTCCTGGCAATCTCCTCTACAATGTGGTCTAAATGACCCATAATTAAAAAACAAAAAAAAACGCAACACGTCCGATAAAGTACGCTAATATGATCCAATCGTTTGAAATATAGGAAATGAGCGAGACTGTTGCGTGGTTAAAAGGGTCACATTATAAAGGATGCTATTGAAAATCCAATCTCATTATACATTACATCGTACACCTCTAACGGTGATTTTTTTCCCCACTTTGATGTGACATCAGATCGTATATGATCCTCTGTATGTTATGAACATTCGAGGGTCATTGTGTACACGCCCCACCTGGTCGATCGGTTATTGTGATCAATGCTACGCTACTAAACCAGGCTTTTCTTACAGCAGGCCATGATCTGTTCTCAAGAACTTGTTTTAACATGTGGAAATGAGAAAATGTGCTCGATGGATGACTGGACGCGATGGGAAAGATCGTTATCCCTCTGCCGCCAGTTTTGTTCCCTTTAAATTCACTTACAGCGATCGACTTACAAACTGTATTCTGTTCATGTCATTAAATACACTTTGGTATGCGAGACACTCCGTGATGAGTTGGTACTGTCTGGGTTAAAGGTCTGGCTTTGTCACTGGATGGATGCGAGATGATTGTGTAAGGATGTCATGAGGGACATTTTTCTGAATCCAAGCTAAATGCATTTGATTCCGTTGAAGAACACAAATGTATTGCCCTGGATATTCTTGGTCACAAAGTCTGTGTAGATTCATGTGTAAGGCCACATGACAGATTCAAGGAATAAGAACTTGGGATGTTTACCATAATACGAGCAGAAAGGGCTACGTTTTAATTACTTTATCATGGTCAAATTTTTGTAATACATTGCATTCACTTTATTTCTGATTATATTTTGTATTTAAATAAAAATTATGTGGTTATAGTTTTGATATTTGATGTATATTTTTTGAATGGTAGTAAATATTTTGGGTAAATCAAGATCTTTAGTGATTTAAAAAAAATTATTTAAATGTTTTTTTGCATTATCTCAGTACATGGTTGTTTAAAGCGCTAAATTGTATAACAAATCCTTTGGTGAGTTTCCACCTAATGCAACACGGTTATCGAGTTGTTTGACGGGTATCCCACAACTCTGTGTCTTTAGTCATTTATTTATGTGTTTAGTTAAATAAAGAAGATGGAAAATAACACTGAAGTCACCAGTTTAACCAGTTCGACCAGCTGTGTTCTATCAGCTGGCCCCATTAAGCTGGTGTGGCTAAATATTGAATAGAAATTATGATCATGCAAACAGGTGGATGGATAGAAAGGACAACTATTTTTGTTACAGAATATTTCTTTAGCAAACATGCTCCAATGCTTCTAATGTTTAAAATATTATGCAGTATGATGCAACAAGATCGTTAAATGGTTGTGGTTTCACCAGTTTAATGCAATTTGAACCACCAAGCTACCAATTCCCAGCATGACCGTGCCACTGTGCATAAAGCAAGCCCTGTGATGATATGGTTTTCATGGGTTGAAGTGGTTGATCTCGAGTTGTCTGCTATAGAGACCTCAAATGAATTGAACCTGTGGGATGAGTTGGAAAGCTGACTGCACCCCAGGCCTCCTCACCCTCCATCAGTACCTGACTTTAATAAAGCCCTTGTGGCTGATTGATCACAAATCTCTATAAGAACACTGCAAAAGCTAGTTAAACCTGGAGACGAAATGTGGAGTGGGATGTTCAAAATCCCCGTACAGATCTATGGTGAGGGGTTAACAAACTTTTGTTCATACAGCTTTTATCCGAATTAAAGAGTTCTACTATTCTATTTAATCAAGCCATAAAATTAACCAGGGATTTTGTTCAGGGTTTTGTAATGACATACAGAACTTGGATATTGTAGTGCTTCACTCCGAATTATCACCGATCTTTGTGTGATCAGTGGAATGATTGACGCGGCGTGCTTTCGTATCAGCTGATGATGGTGAAGGTTCTTCTAAAAGACCTTGTCTGTTTACGGAATACCTGAAAATAACACAGTGTACCATAACTTACTCTTTGACATTCTTTGCAAACCCTTTCATTGAGCTGTTTTGCGTAGACAGTGCCATTTGTCACATTGTAAGTTTGTGGATTCCTTTCCAGCAGTCGGCTTTTCTTTTGCAGAGCAGATCCTTTAGGTTAAACGCTGCAGAGTTTGTGCATGTTGAAATCGTTTATCATCAAGGATCATTTGTTTAAGCAAACAGTTAGGATGATTGTGTAAGGGATTCCACGTTGATCAGTGTGGCCTGTTTTCCCCACGTGAGTGCTGTTCATTTGTAAACACTTTATATGGCCTTTTAAAATATATAAATAAATAGGAGTCTGAAGTTCTATATTAACGTTTTTTCGGCAGTCTGTTGTTTTATTGTTAAATCTCTTTGTGCTGTTGGAAAGCTTTTATTCTATGTGGCGATGTACAAAGTCATGTTTAATCCTAAATAAAAGCAGACCAATCAAGATAGCAGGTTTGCCTATAGGTGATGCAGACTTCCATGTGCAGGTGACCGTGTAATAGGTAATGTTTCTCTTTTTTTGCTGTTCAAAGGGTGACACAAATATTTCAGTCTTGTGCAGGTTATTTTTAGATTGGTACATTATTAAAGTATGACGAGTCAATCGGATTTAGTCTTCGGACTGAAGGCCACGCATCATATTGTTATTGTTATTATTTTCTGTTCAGAGTTTTCTATGATTAAATTCATCAATGGGTACGTTAATAGGTTTGTCCCTGGGCACCCTAGAGGTGCAGTACACTTTAGTTGATCTGTATCCCTACCCCTCATTTTCTTCCCTAATTTGTACAACTGGTCCACTTATTACTATCCAGCCAACTCTTCCATATGATATGACCGTTCTTACGGACGCCAGCTGGAAACAGTGAAGGTTACAAGAAGCGTAAAGCCAGGCAGCTGTGCCTTTTTAAGTTGCTTCTCATGCTGTGTGACTTGGCAGTGTAATATACTCTTTGCCATTTACCCTCTTCCACATACCGGAGCTTACAGTTTTGATGGTGACACTAAATATCTCGGTGTGAAGATAGTCTGATAAAGCAAACCTGGCAGTGAGCTTCATCTATTATCCGTGGGATTTGGATTAAGTGTTTGTTTCACCCACCAACCAAAGAAATAAAGAAATGTGCTAATCACATCCATAGAACGATTTTTTAAGGATGTGCTTAAGGACATTGTTTAGGCGTCAGCAAGAATGGTTTTACTGGATTTGCTAATAAAATAAACTTGCATGCATCACAGAAGAATTGCAACAGTTTTTAGGGGGTCCGATTTTGCCTTATGTATGTACAACGTTGGAGGTGCAGAATACGAATATCGCCGGATATATCATGGCTGACCCCATGGGCTCTCTGACCCCAGCTTCCAAAACAAGCTGAGATATGTGAATAAATAATTTCACTGTGCTTTGACAAATACATTTGTGTTTTGACAAATAATGGTTATTCTTATTGTATTAATGCACTTGATTTGTTTTATCTATATACCTAATGCCTTACATTTACAGGAAACAGATCCATGACATGAACTTTGATGGGTTGGTGAATGTAACGGCTTCCCACTCGTATTGTCCCATGACAGAAATCTTCCTTTGGGTGACTCATGTTTATTAAGAGCCTGATCGGTCTTATCCTAATTAAATTTTCATTATAATACACCGTACAGGTTTAAGACAGGAGCAATAAGGGCAATGCTTAAAGTTCATCTTTCACAATGCAGTGGCATGATCTGTCTTTCAGGGAGGGGAGGAGGGGCATGTGTGTGTTTTTTTGTTTTTTTCCCCCCCCCTCCATGGCTTCATCACATGCATCCACACAGTGATGATATCGGGTCAGATTGTAGCCCTCCAAAGGGCTTGTGAGTGCTGAATGCGATGCGGTCGAGTGTTCCTTGTACCAAGTATTCCTTTATTTAGAATACCATCTCGCACGTGGAGTTATTAGGGGTAAAGGTGACGTCTGACTTCCACAAGGGGAAATTCTGTTCTACTTTCAATATTCAGTGTTTTGCTCATCTTATGACTTCTTATTCAGGACAAAGATTTCTTTTCTGTTCTTTGTGTTTCAAATGGAGAAGGCACCGATATTAAACGTTATATAAAGTTGTTGTTTTTTTTTCCCGTGGCCTTGTAAATTATGCCGTTTCTCTCTCCTTCTCTGCAGATGGGGTCGAGGATTCGGCTTGTTGGGGTCCATTTTTGGTAACAACAGTGCAATAAATCAACCAAACAGTGTCTACGGACTGTTGTTTTATGTCTTTCAGCTGTTATTAGGTAAGTAAGTAAGACAATGATGATATTTCTTTGTAAGGACAGCCAATGACTCTTGTTGCCAAATATTTAACATGTCGAACATTCACAAGCCTGTACAGTGATCCATAAACCGATTCCTCTCACCGCTGTTGTTCTAATAAAACCAAGAAATGTGGCTTCCCGCCAGCACAAAAATGACACCATTTAATTATGTCAGTCTTGTGGGATTTAACTAATCAAGAGTATGCTATCAAGGGTCTGGTATAGATTAAAGCCTGCTCAGTTTGATTCATTATTTAGAGGCAGCATGAGTATGTGAGGCCTGTATGCACAAATCAGGGATTAGAAAAATAACAATGAACAAGCATATATTGAATGCAAGCATAAGGAAATATCAGAAATGTATAGCGAAGGAACAAACAAACCACACTGCAAAATAGACTAATTCTCTAAATGGAACATTTTTTTAGGCTTTTGGAAACAGCGTAGAATATAGTATTGTAATATTATAGGAATTTGCAAGACTGGAAATGAATAGGAATAAACTTGTATGTGAAAAGGGAACTAAATGTAGCAGAAGAACAAAAATCTGCCAGTTAATTTTGGTTCAAACTGTCAGATTTAATGCAAATAGAGTTGTGCATTTTGATTTATCAATCACACGCACACAGCAGACCTGCTGCATTGCTCCTGAGGCCACACCCCCTACACGCATCCTTCCATAAAATCCCTGCACAATCCTTCATGTCAGAAATGTGTCGAGTGTTCATGTAAATTTGAATAATTAGTGCATAAATTTGTTTAAAACGTCCTTGTGATGCGGGTAAGCTAATGTGCAACAAAATCATACTAACAAGAAAAATTAAAGAAAATCTGTTTTAGCGTTCATGCATGACATTCATTCATTCATTCATTATCTTCTACCGCTTTATCCGATCTTCCCTCGGGTCACGGGGAGTCTGTGCCTATCTCAGGCGTCTATGGGCATTAAGGCAGGATACACCCTGGATGGAATGCCAACCCATCACAGGGCACACACACTCACATTCACACACTAGGGACAATTTTCCAAGGTGCCAAACAACCTACCGTGCATGTTTTTGGACCGGGAGGAAACCGGAGAACCCGGAGAAAAACCCCCTGAGGCACAGGGAGAACAGGCAAATTACACACACACATGGCCGAGACGGGAATCGAACCCGGACCCTGGCGGTGTTAGTCGAACGTGCTAACCACTAAGCCACCGTGCCCTTCATGCATGTCAGTTTATGAGAAATAAAGTGTTTGTGTATGATAGTTTATATAAAAGTTCACTTAAATTCCTGTAATTTCCTTTCCAAATTTCCCTAGGAAAGTTTATGGAAATTTAGCAGAAACGTTCCTCCTCTTTGCAGCTCTAGTAAAGAACAATATTAAAGTTTATTTTTTTCTCTCTACATGGATAGGAGGTTAGTGGGGTTATTCAGATCTCTACAGAATGAACCAAATTTAATCTTCTGTACAAGTAACACCAATCTCAGTGTGCAGGGAAGCACTGGATGGTCCAAACTACTCATACCTTCACTACCTGGCCATTTTCTTATAATGAAGTTCTTTTTAATTATTATTATAAATATCGTAAGTTTACACTTAAGTTCTGGCTTATAAAATTTAATAAAAGAAGCTCTGAAGGTTCAGCACTATATCATGAAATCGTCCACTTGTCGAATCTTTGCATGTCTTCATGAAACGTTTAAAATCAGTCATTTCCACCTCGTCCTGGGCTTCCGCTCGAGTTAAATGACTCACTCTTTTTTCTTTCTCTCCACTCTTCTTCTTCTTCTTCTGGCATCTCTTTTTGCTCTCTCCCTTCTTTCTACTTCCTCTGTGTGCTGTGGCATTTGCTGACTCAGACTCCCACACTTAGGCTTCCGCGGCCCCATGATCGCAACACGAGTTTTCCAAACCCTGTGTGTCTAATGAAGCACATGATCATGTTTTATCTCACTGATACCGACGACCTGATTGAATGTTTTGGCCATCCCTATGTGTAATATAAGCTTATGTCACATTACAGAATGTCTGACTTTCCCTTTTTGTTTTTCAAATTCGTTCCTGTGATAGTGTCCAGGTTTTTAATAACGTCTGTCCAACAGGAGTTGTATTCATCTAGAAAACTTCCTTCAAGTTTGATCAATTTAAAAGGAAAATGATAAAAACGCTCGATTTACATTGTACAGGATTTCATCGTCCTTGGCCGCTTGGTTTTTGCGTGCGTTGTATGTCATCTTGTCCTCCTGCAACTTTGCATCTATGAATAGACTGACTTTAACTAAGGAAAAAGAATGCAAAGGGTTGCGTCTACTTGGGGTCAAGATGGGAAAAGGTCACCTCTTGCCGATTTTTCCTTTATGCCGCAGGATTTTCATTCTGATTTTCGGGTTAAGTCTCCTTCTGTAGCTTTTCACAATTGACATCGTCTCAAAGCAGATTAAAAGTGTTTCTGATGCTTTTCTAATGTGTGATGAAATTCCCTGGTGTATGAAGTGGTAATACTGTGCTAGTTCAAGAAACATAATACAGTTGGTGGGGGTGTGGGTGGAGGGAGGGGATGGGGGGGTGAAAGCCTATTTTTCTGGTTTTAACCCTAAAAATACTTTCATTTCATTTCAAACTCCTTAATACATTACCTTTAAAAGAAGGTTAAACCTGCACTACCATATTGTACTGCTGTATCTCCCACAGTGCTAGAATGTAAAATATAGATGTTACCCATATATGTACTGTAATTCATGCAATCACATTTTCTTTGGTAATATTTCCATGTAAAAAGCCATAAAAAATAGCGGTGGATATTTGCTGTTCTGAGAACACTTCTTAGTTCTAAGGGACCAAAAAGATCCTAGAACCACTGAAGCCGCAGAGGTCGAAGTGCAGCATGTATTTCTACATCTACATGTTAAAGCAATACCATTTTGAAAAATTCCCTCTTATGGGAAGAGTTCCAACATAAATGAAGGTGATGTTTTCTCTTGGCATTAACCGTTCCACGTGTCCCCCCTTTTTAGGTATGACTGTGAGCGCGATGGCCGCCCTGATTCTAATGACCACGTCCATCGTCTCAGTGATAGGCTCGGTGTACCTGGCCTACATCCTGTACTTTGTCCTGAAAGACTTCTGCATCATCTGCATTACCACATATGCACTGAACTTCATTCTACTCGTGCTCAACTACAAGAGGCTGGTCTACTTGAACGAGGCCTGGAAGCAACAGCTAAAAAGGGACTAAAAGAGGAAATAAAAAAAAAAAAAAAAAAAAGAAAATACAAGGAAAATGAAAATGAGAAAAAATAAACGTGACCTCCGAACATTTGACTTGCCACCGGGAGACCTTGCTTCCAAACCAGTGTCTATTCTGCGTACATGTTTAAAAAAAAAAAAAAAAAAAAGAAAAAATCGGAAATGCCCAGTCTGAAGAAAATTCAAAACCTAGGGCCACAAGTTCATTTGCATTTACAAACGAAGGAATAATTGGGGTTTGTTTTATTTAATTTTTTTTCATTGGTATTCTGTGTTACTTGCTCATGAGGGATGCGTGCCAGGAGAAGTCAAGTCGAAGAAAGATCACGAAAGCACTTGCCGAGCTACGATCAGCTACGATTACGGGCCGAGGCAAGTCCAGGAGAAGAGTAGAGGAGGCAAAGGCCTGTCACATGGTGCTTACTTGAATCCAGTGGAGAAAGTCCTGTTTGTGTAGAGAGCTGTACATGAACTGAATTATGGGCTTTTTTTTAACGAATAAAAGTGCATGATCATGAGGTTTATGTCCGGTTCACAAAAGTGATTCCATAAAAAAAGGCTAGAAATCGTAAAGCGAATAAATTGTACATTTTTTTTTCTTTTTTTTTATGTTTACAGTATTTTTCTTTCATTTTTGAGTAAGACCACTAATTTTAAACGATGGGAGAATTGAGAGATGTTGGTGTGTAGAACAAAATCTACAATTTATGTTTGTTTGTTTGTTTTATCCTGCACTTCCCTCTGTGGATATTGTGTTACTCAGACATTTTTTTTTTATTATTATTATTTGTGGAAAGCAAAAATGTCACAAGTAAAAAAAAAAAAAAAAAAAATGTCTGAATTGAGATTCATCCTACAGTTGTGTTGTAGACCTGCACCAAGCTCTCACATTCCAGTTTTTACTCATTATAGCGATTTACTAGACGTCCGTTTAGTCATTAATTTGTTTCGATTTGCACCTAAGGAGGACTGGATGGTTCCTTCTTAGTCCTAGGTCAGGCGTAGTGGTTTTTGTTTTTGTTTTTTTCGGTTCGGGGAGAACTCGGGAGTTCACATCCGTGAAACTTGTGAACGAGCCTTCGGCGCAGTGCGTACTTCTCTCCACCCTGCTGAGACAGCTTTTCAGACAAGCTCCCGTTTCTGTACTCTATTGTAAATACTCTTGTATGTCAGCATTCCTGTACACACAGTAACATTTACTAGAAAATAATGTGCCTAAAACAATTCTTTTCTTTTCTTTTTTTTTTTTTTTTTTTTTGGTCCTTGACTCGAAATGTGTTGTACTTAAAAGTATTCCATTGTCTCCCTTGTTGTTTGTTTATTTATTTATTTTTAGCGTCATCCTTCCTTGCCCACATGCACAACATTCACGGCTCTACATTGTTTTGTTTTGTTTGTTTGTTTGTTTTTTAAATTACCTGTCTTTCACGTTCTCATGCAAATTCAAGAAACGTATCGGTTGCCATATTTGCTCAAAGTACTTTGTATTGTTAAATAACAGTAATGCTGATAAAACTGTCAAACGTCTACACCCGTGTGGGGATGTTTAGAATTCAAAGTGATTCCTGTTTACGCCCCTAAAGTGTCCAAAATGACTTTCTGGACTTTGATTCAATCACTCACGCCACGTTTAGTCATGCCACGTTCTGTTCTACGTCCTCACGTTTCATCTGGAGTTGGTAGCAGGTGTGTATCATTCATTACGAGGGTTTATAACACATGCCCTGGAAGTGTGCGCACACACCCTGATCTGGCACAAACCGGTTTAGTGGTTATTCTCTGCCATACGCTCATTGTTTGAAAGGTCAGAGGTTGGATAAGGATGTGTCATTTCGGGGGAGAAAAGAAAAACGTGTTCGTTCGGAACAATTGCCTACTATCATGGATTGTGTGGTCTCGCTTAAGGTTCTGCGATAAAGGAATTCGTGACCAGCTGATCCAACATCTAAGCTACCGTTTTGTGTGTTTGGATGTTTTCTCGTTACACGTTTGCCTTTTTTTGTGCAGCGCTTCAGTCGGCGCGTTGAGGCCTCTGGTGTTTTATTGAGAGATTGATCTCGCGCGCACCTGCGTCCGTCCGTCCGTCCTGGCAGCCAGTACACGTCTCGGGGTCACGGTTTCAGTGGATTAGATATACAATATACGAGGTGACCAATTTAAATGTATACAGTAACAGGCTGAACATTATGAGCGCTGAAGTGAATAACACTTGTCTTTTGGGATGTATTAAGCAGCAAGCGAACATGCCCTTAAAGTTCAAAGCAGGAAAAATGGCCAAATGTAGGGATTTAACAATCCATAGACGACTGGATAAGAGCGTCCCCACCATTGCATCTCTTGTGGGGGAGGTGGGGGCGTGGGGTGTCCCGGTCTGCAGGACTCTATGAAAAGCGCTCTATAGAAGGAACAGTGGTGAACCCTGCAGACAGGGTCATGGGTGACCCAGGCTCATTGATGCATGCGTGGACTGTCCAATAGACGAGCTCCTGTAACCAAATTTGCGTAATGCGTTTTGGTGTAATGTTATGCCTTGGTCTGTTTATTCTCTTACAAACAATTATGGTTTGTTTCTAATGACCCGGTCAACCATCATATAGTAGTAGTTTAAATGAGTATCGAAGGTGACTTTTTGGCAATGGGGAGTGTAAAAGAGGATGAGTGTGACCTCCACACATGGTGATCAGGCTTGTAAGGAATCAGTGCTGGTGTTGAGGACAGCACCCGTCCTAAACATCACAATTTCCCCTTTTGCCAACGCGAGCCGAGCCGTTCTGACGTGACCCACGTTCGAGAGTTGCGAATACGAATGTGATTCTCTCAGTAACAGGAATGTGTTATATTTGGGCGGTGCCGTGTGTGTGTGTGTGTGTACGTGTGGAAAAGTAGCTGAACGCTCTATGAAGGTTATTTGTCGTTCTGCTGTGGCATAATTGCATAATAAACCATATAATATTTGGAAAATAAATGAAAGGTCAAATACAATCAGGCTGACCGCTTTTCCTATTGACATACGATGATGATGATGATGATGATTAGGGTTTGCCAGAAGCAGGGCGTCACCAAGGTTTTTCCACTGAAACAACAAATTTACCTTTAGTTATTTATAATTATTATTATTTATGATTAAAGACAATTATTGATTTATGTGAAGATGATGTTAATGATTTCCCACAATAATGATCAGCAATGACTTCATTTTAAACGCATCTTACGGACGGGTTTTTGCTATTTTTAGACTCATCGTGGCGATGAGCTGATGATCCGCGGGCACCATTTTGCTGTAATCCACACCATGTTAGTGTCCCCTGGTTCAGTGTTTTCTCCCCGAGTTCACGAGAATGAAGTTTGTACACGAGACCGTGATATATTAGGAATATTACGGATATTCCAGCCCTATTTTAGTCCATCGACTGTGTTCTTGTCCTTAAAGGTTTCGACACCAGACACCAGACAGTTCTTTATGACATCGTCAAGGCTCCAGTGAATTGACTTCAATCGCTTCCGTGTTTTAAAGTCAGCATTTATAGTACTATAGTGTACATGTTTAAAAGATGAAGAGTTTTGGAACCCGGATTTCTCTTTGCGACTCGAAGCAAACTAAAAAGCTTGACTGATTTTTTTTGTTTGTTTTTTTGTTTTGTTTGTTGCTGTCAAGTAAATGCAAAACAGTCAATGTAGAAAATCTGCTCATCTCTTGATGTAAATTAATTCTTTTTTTTTTTTTTTTATAACCATAGTGACACACTTTGGGAAAGTTGCAACCGGTTTCTCCTTCAATAAAAGTGCCTTCGGTTTGTCCTTCAGGAGATTAAACAGTCGTGGCTTATGTAAAGAGAGAGAGAGAGAGAGAGAGATGTGGGTGAGGGTGTGAGGAGGGAGGGGGGGGGGTAGAATTGAGCAAGCCTTCCTGAGGGCCAGATAAGAATGCTTATAGTGTTTCATTGACAATGCAGTATTAGGTTTTTCCTACGAGCCATCTCTCCTCACACGCGCAGGTAATCCAAGCAAAAAGGCTGCTTTTTAAACACGTTTCTCGCCTCGTATTCCCTTTTGTTTGTCCGTTTTGGATCATTTGGGGTCACGGATTGAAAACTGGTTTCGGAAATTAGGATTCCGAAATGGTAGACGCATCCGACTTTGAGTTGATGATGTAACCGACGGAGGAAGTAGAGGATGAAAGTAATAGATGATGTGGATTCTTTGGTTTTGGCTGAAAAGGATGTTTTCAAATTACAGAGGCAGTGTTGACGATTTACATGTAACGGTGTTATGTCATTTAATTTCAAAATAAATCTAACATTTGGAACAGTTACTTATGGAAATGTTAAAGATTACAAATCTGCTGAAGTTTCATTTCAAAAATGTAATTTTTTTCCCCACGGGTTTGAAACTATTATTTTTTTCTTAGAATGTTAACTTAAAGTGCCACCTAGTGGACAAATGAAAGAAATCAGATGAAACTACTTATTACATTTCCAAAGTAACCTTCTCAACACTGGTCTTTAGGATGTGAAAGAGGCGTGCCGGGGAATTAAATACGACAGCACAGGAAAGCAGAGCAAGCATTTCGATGGCACTGGTTTTTGTGTGTGAACGAGCTGGAAGTTCAGGCCAAATGGTGTCTCTTTTTTTTTTTTTTTCCTCCTCCCCCTCTTTTTTTTATTTTTGTGGTACTGGTCTACCATTAAAACATTCCCTCAGCTGTTGCTTCTCTTCTGACTCTCTTTTGATCGGCTCCAGCACAGTAAACCCTTTTCTTTAATAAGTAACTGTTGGTGATTTACAAAGTAAAGAAACGTTACTGCAACTCGTAACCTGCGCATAAAAATGAAATTAGGTGGGCGTTCTATTAAATCACATCACAACACGTGATTGAAAGAAGCGGTTCGCAGCCAAGTGCAAACCCTAAATTGTTTTTATTTATTTGTTTATTTTATTATTATTATTGTGACTTTTGCATCACAATTAGTAAAATGATGGCAATCAGATTCTCAGTGGTGAAATATTAATATAAATAGCTTTTCTACAATTTTTAGTTTATACTTATATGTTTATATTTATATATACATATGTAGGCAGAGGGAAAGAGATAGATAGATGGATACAGATAGACAGATAGAAAGGCAAAGATAGAGATAAATGGGCAGATTGAAAGAGACAGAGAGAGGGATAGAAAGACGGATAGATGGAGGAGTGAGGTTGCACACAATTAATATATATATTTTTGGGAGTGAATTTTTCCTTTTCTTTTACCAGGAATTAAACCAGGATAAAACATTTGCACTCGACTGGCTGACACATTGGGAATACCCAACACAAACAAACAATAAACATTACAACAAACATCAAATTACAAAAGGAGACAAAGCACAAGTTGTAAAATCGTATTTTATTTTCTCACAAAAACCCAGAATTCAAAGACACATGAACCAAAAGATGAATGTAAATCAAGGTTGTAGCCACCTGGAATAAAACCAAATATTTTCCTTATCTAATCCGCTCGGGAATCTCGCCGGCAGATCGCCGGGCGGCGGATTTCGTTCGGCACAGGTTTTCACACCGGATGCTTCAGATGCCACAAACCTCCCGTATTAACTGGGTGTGGGACTGTCGGAGAGCGTCAACTGGCTTAGGAAATCCCCCAGTGACTGGGTTGGTTGCTTGCCCAGGGGAATCCATCCTGGTTCACAGTGGGGGGGGGGCAGGGAATCTAAATCCCACCAGACCAGCTATAATTACAGGGCCCAGCAGTTTGCAGTTTAGTGGTGCTGGGGGATTTGATCTCACCTTCTGATGAAATGTCCACCTGAGCTTCCACACGTCCCATGATAAGCTTCTTAACAACATGTGCGTACAATTTTAGGCGTGATAATGACATTCTAATGCAGTCATGTTGTATTTGTCAATATCGGTCCATTTAAACGACTTCAGCTTATCAAGTATCTCAATAGCGAGGGAGTGGCTTTCTCATCCTTGTTTAGGGTCTAAATACACTATGTGGTTACCACCGGAATAGTTTGATGTGGTATTTATCATACAGTAATTCATATGTGTGGATAAAATGAACAATGTGTAATAACCAGTAACATTAACATTAATATCAAATGTGTGTGTTTTAAAAAAAAAGTGTGAATCTGAAATACTGTAGAGGCTGCGAGAAGAAAATGCAGGGTATGTACTTTTGCACAAAAGCCCGGCTTGGGAACTGTGTCACTGGTTAAATGGTACGAGAGTTCTGTTCACACAGCCAGAAGTCTGACTCAAATCGGGTTTGGATAAGGCACTCTATCAAGTCTAACATATTTGGACTCGTTTTCACTGTTTAAAATTTGTCCCTCTCTCTCTCTCTCTCTCTCACGCTCTCGCTCCTGAAATGTGGCAGCCAGGGTGGAGGTTTCACATGGAGGATACCCCATGTGGACAGAACACCTGTCTCATTGGCGATCCTCCAGTAGCGCTCTTTCAGAAGGAAAGCGCCTGCTTTGGGTTGCCGTTGCCGAGTGAACATGCCCTTCTTGTTGCCCACCACACGAATAATGCCTGGAGAGACGGAATGAGAAAATAGGATTAGTTTAGGAATAAAACAGTACAAGGCTGCCATCACCAATATATCTGCTTCCAAAGACAATTTATTACTACTTGTTTTTGGGTCAATCATCGTGCTCAAGTCAGGTGGAAGAAAGTGCCATCTGCCCCCTTGTGCATTGAAGAGCTGACATGAATTGATTGACAGATGAGTGATAGCAACGCCCCTTCTATTTACACAGCAGAGCCGATATGCCCTCTCTCTTCGCCAAGGCAAGAAACGGCAAAAGTGCTCCTTTTGTGGCACGAGTACGTACGTTTTTGTTTTTTGTGCGTGTATTTTTTGTTAGTTGAGTTGATCAAAATATAAACATCGATCACATAACACATATATTGTGTTGGTTCTTCTAAAACGATTCTAACCCGTCCAATATTAACTTTTTCCAACACGGTAACTGGGGGACCACACGATGCGGTGTATATATATTAAAAACAAACGTATGTACCTACTGCACAAAAAACAACGGTAACTAAAATGAAATAAATCAATATACAGGCACAAGGCCAGGAGCGAACTCTCGTGTGGTTCATGCACTAGAGCACGCCGTTGAAAAATGTCTGAAGCAAAAAAGCAAGCAAGCAAGCCAATCATCTTCTACCACTATATCCGATCTTCCCTCGGGTCACGGGGAGCCTGTGCCTATCTTGGGCATCTCTGGGCATTAAGGCAGGATACACCCTGGATGGAATGCCAACCCATCGCAGGACACACACACACACATTCACACACACATTCATATACTAGGGACAATTTTCCAAGGTGCCAATCAACCTACCGTGCATGTTTTTTTTGGACCGGGGAGGAAACCGGAGAACCCGGAGAAAAACCCACTGAGGCACGAGGACAACATGCAAACTCTACACACATGGCCGAAATGGGAATCGAACCCGGACCCTGGCGGTGTGAGGTGAACGTGCTAACCCGGCCACCGTGCCTCACCCCAAGAAAAAAAAATACATGTCCGAAGCACAGGACACGGGTGGGTCGCTGCTACTAATATTTTCTGTTTCTTTTTTATTTATATTCAAAACAGAAGCAAGAAAATCCATAAAAAGCAGAATATAGCAGGAAGAATCACTCAGTGCACTGAAAATAAATAAAACCGAGCGGGACAAAACTTGTATATTGCGTCTGGAAGCAGGTCAGAATAACATTTTTGTGGAGGAGAGGTGGGAGCTGCACGAAAAAAAAACCCGTCCCATACAGATCCCTACTCTGCACCATACTTATGGCATAAAAGCTAAAGAAAAAAACTAATTTTCCTATATACTTGATGTGTCCCTCAGGATCCCAATTATAATAATGAGAATATAGTAATGAGATACAGTCAAAGATAAAACGTTTGTGTATGCCTCAAAAATCTGGTCATCCTGTACGCTTAAGCAACGTTCTTGAATGTTCTATTCTTTACAGAAATTATATATAAATAGTGTTTCATTGACAGCTTTTATTTTTTTCTTGTCCTTGAAGGTAATGATACAAAAATACTATCTGAATTTGTCACCCCTGTCTCCGTGTGTGTGTGTGTGTGTGTGTGTTTTCCAGCTGTTACAGGATTCATGCTACTGCTAAACTGCACCAATTACCACCCTAACTGCAACATGTGCTTCTACTCTCCATATAATAACCCTGGCACTTATGAGACACTGGTTTGACCATGCTGAGGATCTCGTGAATACTCCAGACAGGTTCTCCACTTGTACTTTAAGAGCCTGTGCGAGGCGAGACGCGGCTCGGAGAAAAGATCCAGGCCAGAGTGATATTTAAAGCTGCATTTATATTAAGAAGTAGTCCATCTAGCAAACACAGCATCCACTAACAGTCTCATTACAACGCCAGAGTATCACTAAGCTGTTCTTAACAATCACTGGAAAAATGCATGTTTAATTATTGATTTATTTATTTTTTTACCCTGTGCTGTCTGGAAGTCGGCAAAGTTCCAGATGAGCTCTCCTACAACAAACTCCTTCCTCTTCTGATCGAACACTTTGTGGTAGTTCTGCAGGACGGCTTTCTGGTACTCCTCTGTAAACATAAGAGGGGGATCCTGGAGGAAAGTAAGAAGTAGGTTAGACGGTTCAAATGGTACAATCCAGCTATCTAATGGTGTGGTGATCTGATCGACACTATATGGATATCAGGACAGCAGACGTTTCCAGGCATATTCAACGGTGTGCAAAGACTTCCCAGACGATTGGAGGTTATTAGAACAGCGAATGGGGACGGAAAATGTGGAATGGGACGTTCAAAAGGCACGTGTGCACCAAACTCTGTCCATATTATGATTTTTTTTTTCCTCACTAAACCGCTGCTGTAACAAAAACCAAAATTGAATTTTGTAAAACTTGCTAGCCAAGTACAATTTACTAACATTGTGAAAGTGGCACTTTGCTTGTTTCTTACTCATCATAGGGAAACAGACAGAAGCTTAGTCAGTTAAATGGACACCAGAATGCCTGTAATATTCCTGGGCTGCAATCGGAAAAGAATTTTTACATATAGACGTGTAACATCACTCTTGGAATTGACGAGAATGGAAGGAAAAGCTGGAATAACATATCAAAATTTCACAGTATGAAGGCTTTTCCCAGTGCACACACCGATAGAACAGTAAAAAAATAAAGATTACTTACATTGTGTAGTCCTGCTACAGCGTCTGCCCCATACTCGCTCTGTATGATCGGTTTCTTGTATTTGCCGTACCAGTCGTCAAACTGAGTGTTCAGTTGGATGGAGATGACCTCCAGATGCCCAGGATCATGGTACCAGGAGAAGTAACTGTTCACGCAGATAACATCCACATAGGGAGCCTGAGGAAAAGCAGAAGAGGATTAAACACGGAGTCACCCTCGCACAGCTGTCTGCACTGGAGTCTTTTTCACACTATTTGCTTCCAAGGAGTTCTTATTATCTTTCCTGAACTTACAGAACTCGAGCCAATTTATAATGGAGATTTAAAATAGAGATTTTCCCCCATCATTTTCTCATGAAAACCTGATCATTCTTATTTCTCCCCCATTATATGACAGCTGCAAAGTGGAGAGGACAAATCTCTGAAATGCAGGCTGCTAGCTAGGTTAAGCTAATCATTCGACTGCTTCTCCTGCATCACAGGGCAATGCAACATGCTTGGATGAGGAAAGGGCAATCTGCCCTCTTCTACATACATGAGCTCCCAGATGACCATGTTTGGCAAATGACAGACAGACAGACAGACACAAAAGAATGGATTGGTCATTGTCAGGATCCAAGCAAACAAAAACACATTGTTTTTATCATATTAGTGCTCAATTGGAGAGTAAAAGAGTAAACCAAATCTTTACTATAAACACTCGACTGAACCTTTTATAAAATGAATATCATATTTGTCTCAAAACATTACTCAATATAAAGAAAAACTCCCTTTTTGGTGCATGTCCCACCAGAGAACTGATAATATAGTATGTTCTAGAAATTAAAAATTCTAGAAAATAAAGGCTGAGAGAAATAAGTAAGTGCTGTGGTTTCTCCTTTGTGAAAACGCTGAAAACAACACCAGTGTGTGATAATAGAGAATATGTTACATGTGTGCTGTCCCAAAAATACCACACGACATCAGCGGTTTCAAAATGCTGAGTCAATGATAAATTGTGTACTTGGAGAATAAACAGCAAAAAATTTGTGCCTATTATTCGACAAAAACTCATTTTTATAACTAATCTAACCATCAAACTTATTCGATTCGGAAGAGATTTGGGAACGTTTCCCGTGAGCAGGCGGACAGACAGGATACCTGAAGTTTCATACTTGGTTAACTCCGGTATGAGGAAGTGAATCGGCAGAAGGAGAAAAAAAAAAAAATATATATATATATATATATATATATATATACACTATACATAAATAAATAAATCAAACCGATATATTGAACCAGAATATACAACATTCTTTATTGGGAACACCTTTGCATCTGACGCCTATCTCCTTCATCGTTTGAATCGATCTTTAGAACGAGTAAGTAATGTGATCTCGGTGGCTTTCTGACGTGCCTGCTGGTGCCAGACAGACTGGTTTGGGGTGTTGCACAAACTGCTTATCTCCTAGGATTTTCATGCACACAACAGTCTCGGGTTTTTCCTCAGGGTGGTGCTGAAAACTACTCGGAGCCTTGTTTACGAGAAAAGGTCCGAGAACGACCAACGGACTGGACACAGGAGCTCTAATTCATCACTGGGACTCGTATGCAACACTGGGCATTGGTTGATAAAAACAGCCAGTGGTCTGATGAATCACATTTACGCCGTTTAGCAGGCGCCCTGTTCTGGAGTGACGTACAAGAGTGCATGCTAATGAATGAATCAGCATTGGTTCTCTAGGTTGCATATTAGGATACTGTCAGTATAAACCTTTTTGCAAGAAATGACAGTACAGTATACTTAAAAAAAAAAAAAAAAAAAAAGATAAAATAAGTGCTAGTACAAATGGAAGTGGTAGGTGACACAGTGGTTGTTTGTTTATCTACTGAAAGTTCATTTCACCAACTCATGCAAATAACAGGGCTAGAATTCTAGAATCTATAGAACGGTGTATCGTTTAAATGCTACCGAATATCTTAGTGTTTGTCAATGCGGACCATATGCATCTTGCTAAAATTCCAATTATGGCAAGCACCTTGCATCTGAAACAAAGAAACAATGCTGCACACAAAGAATGGAGACGCTACTGTAGCTTGCATTGCTGAAGAAGTTGATGCTTGACAGGTCAGTGTTTTGGGAGACCGACACAATATTAGTCCCGTGGTCATAATACTATGCTTGATCGGTGTATAGCTCTTAAGCACGAATCCATGGTCTCCTGTAGGTTTGGCCTCTATGTTCTCTCAGACATATTCATATATATGTGAAATAATGCGTGAGAAAACAGACTCACTCCTAGGTCTCTGGCATAGTTACTGTCTGTGATGAAGGTCACCAGGCGCGTCGGATCCAGAGATTTTGTGTACGTTATCAGCTGCCTGCAGAGAGAAATGAAAAGGACTTCAACGTTCATCAAATACATGCGGCAGACACTGTATCATTGCGTTTCTTTTCTTGCGAAAGAAAGAAGTAAGCGTTGAACCGCATATAAAGCAGTTTCTCACAACGCCAGATCCATGGAGGGACCATTCCTTCGAGCAATCGTGTCACGTACGTTCATTTATATTTGATGCTTGTAGGACGGTGTGTTTAGTGTGTGGGACTCGTTCCTCAATGCATTCCTGCATCCACTCAACCTGAACTGAGCCTACATACACCTTGCAGTTACATACAGCTTTATAAATCGGACTGTTTTAACTCTGATCGTTATGTAAAGGTAAAGATGAACGTACTCACACACACACACACACACACACACACACCTGAATAAATATTACAGACCTGCAGTACACCATTCACACGCTATTCTTTCGTAAGTTCCAGTCACTAGTCATAAAGTTTGTAAGCTTCATAACAGAAAAATGAAACACCCTTCACACGTTCGGGGAAAAAAAAAAATCACCAGGAAGTGTGAAAACAAGCCAAAATCTTTCAACCAGCATGAGGATTTCCATGACAGGAAATGAGGGTTCATGTACACAAAGAAGAAAAAAAAAGCGGATACATTGTTCTGTTCAAGGAAGCATTTGTTTTGGCTCCTTTTCACAGGGAATGGACATCCTCAACACAAGAACAAACTGGAGAAAATGTCTGGAAACACAATGTGTCTATAAAGTCAATAAATTGAACAAAAATCATTAAATATGCTTTCTAATTCTATAATTCTTTGTAAAAAGAAATACATTTTAAGAAATCCTTGCAAAACAAAAATAATCCCATTTTCAAAAACTCCCTAGTTAGAATATATTACATTAATTAATTACTTTAATTGTTGATTAAACAAGCGTCTTGGGACAAAAATGATAATAGCAACATTAATAGCCATAAGAAATCAGAGCACTTTGCACTTTGTACATGCTTTGTGTACTTCATCCACCACATGTCTTTATCTGTGAATTTTACTTTATAATTTTATAATTTATAATTATTGCCTTTTTGTGTAGATGCACCACATAATATTAATTCTAAGTAAAAATAAAAACAGTATGTACTAATATTTAAAAAGGCATTATACTGTACACATAGGTATACTTTGTTTAAGAGATATATATACCCAAAATAAAACACACTTAAATACAGTATTATACACCAAATTTGAATTCCGCAAGGAATGCTGGTATAACTTAATTCCTACTTGAAATAGAAGCCTGCTGGTGGCATCTCAGCTGCAGGCTCATTGGCTACAGACCACATGACCACAGAGGGGTGGTTCTTATCCCGTCTCACCAGCTCCTGCATCACGACGAGGTGGTGGGCCAGCGACTTATTATCGAAGCTGCGTCTGAAGAGAAAGTGCGTCAATAATTAATAAAGCAACCGTGGACCACAACTGGGGTGTTATTTACACTCAAGGCAGCTTCTTATCGTATCGCTTACATGTCTTTGATGCCCACTCCGGGGCACTCGTCTATAATCACGATACCGTGGCGGTCGGCCATCTGCAGGATCTCCTCAGCATACGGGTAGTGACTAGTACGGAACGAGTTTGCACCCATCCACTTCATCAGGTTGAAATCTTTAACAACGAGCGGCCAGTCGAAACCCTTCCCTCGAATCTATAGCAAAAGAGAAAATGGATTTACTTTATCAGAAAAATGTTTTTTAGAGATGCAAATTGATATAAGACTGGAATAATGCCTTGTTGCTTTTATTAACATATTCGAAATAAGCAACATCTCAGTACATTTACAGAATCTGATGTGCTATGGATTGAAGATTCACTGCCAATTAAACGCTATAGGTAAAACTAATGTGTTTCAATTTTTGCTGGAGCATTCATTTTTACATTTTGGGAGACCGTAAATGCAGCAAAAACTCAATATTAATAACATTATTGCCTTGTATATTTAAAAATAATGACATTTTAACCACATCAAGAGGAACCAATTTATCGTATGATTAAACGAAGTGTTGCAAGACGATCTTCAAACCAAAGAAATCTGCCATTAAACACATTTCAGGAGCTTTGCTGTCCTCTGGCGGCACTCACGTCTGCGTCCTCGTGTTTGTTGACTCCGTGGAAGTAGAAGGGTTTGTTGTTGATGAGGAACTGTGTGCTCGTGACACTGACGATACGAATTCCCACAGGCAGCCTGTAGTAATCCACATCGCCGCTTTCTGCTGTCATCTGAACCTGTCGCGGGTGAGGTTAATCCAAATCAAACATGTAAAAGTAACCATATATACCGAAACAGCATTTCCTAACCTTTTTCCATTTGTTGTACACTTCCCGTTTCTTTAATTTTTTAAAAATCTCACTTCACACTACTCAAAAACACCACGAATACAACTGCCTGTAGACCAACCTCCATAGAGTACAGATATCCTGGGTTCTGGTGCATCAGATAAGGCCACCACAGATTGACTTTAGGTACTTTAAGGACTCCAAGGGTTCCATTCGAAGTGGCCACACATCGGCCGTCCTTATCCTTGAGCGTGACCTTTACAGTGGGCTTGGCACTGCCACTGGGGGTCACGTTGTAATTTACTAGACCTAGAACAAACAAATAAGTATCTGCTTATTGTGTGTACAATACCAAGTTTATTTTATATATATATCAGTTTTATGAGAAAAAAAAAATCAAGAAAAGGTGTTGATTATACTTAGTATAACATGTTAAAGAAATGTTAATATCACTAACCAGTGCTGTTGGAAAAAGTAGTAGTCACAGTGATGTCATCGATGTATGACTTCGGAGTTGTGTACAATGTCACCGACCGATGTATTCCCCCATAGTTGAAAAAATCGAAGTTGGTATTTTGAATGAAGTATCCTTTAGGATATCTGGAATTTAAAAAGATGTCGATGATGGAACACTAGGAGCGAGCCAGGCTGCATTTTTAAAAATATATAATTTAGACATTTAAGAAATGGAGAAGAGGAAAATACAAACAAAAAAATGCTTTGCAGCTGTTAACAAAATGATAAAAGAAATGAACTTTTATTGTGAACGCGCCAAAAGATATATCTACAAATTTTAGTATTCTACATTACATTTACATCTCATTCAGAGAACATCAGTAAGCCAATCTGGTTCTATGATATACAGACGTGGACAAAATTGTTGGTACCCTTTGGTCAATGAAAGAAAAAGTCACAATGATCACAGAAATAACTTTAATCTGACAAAAGTAATAATAAATAAAAATTCTATAAATGTTAACCAATGAAAGTCAGACATTGTTTTTCAACCATGCTTCAACAGAATTATGTAAAAAAATAAACTCATGAAACAGGCATGGACAAAAATGATGGTACCCCTAACTTAATATTTTGTTGCGCAACCTTTTGAGGCAATCACTGCAATCAAACGCTTCCTGTAACTGTCAATGAGACATCTGCACCTCTCAGCAGGTATTTTGGCCCACTCCTCATGAGCAAACTGCTCCAGTTGTGTCCGGTTTGAAGGGTGCCTTTTCCAGACTGCATGTTTCAGCTCCTTCCAAAGATGCTCAATAGGATTGAGGTCAGGGCTCATAGACGGCCACTTTAGAATAGTCCAATTTTTTCCTCTTAGCCATTCTTGGGTGTTTTTAGCTGTGTGTTTTGGGTCATTGTCCTGTTGCAAGACCCATGACCTGCGACTGAGACCAAGCTTTCTGACACTGGCTAGTACATTTCTCTCTAGAATTCCTTGATAGTCTTGAGATTTCATTGTACCCTGCACAGATTCAAGACACCCTGTGCCAGACGCAGCAAAGCAGCCCCAGAACATAACAGAGCCTCCTCCATGTTTCACAGTAGGGACAGTGTTCTTTTCTTGATATGCTTCATTTTTTCGTCTGTGAACATACAGCTGATGTGCCTTGGCAAAAACTTCGATTTTTGTCTCATCTGTCCACAGGACATTCTCCCAGAAGCTTTGTGGCTTGTCAACATGTAGTTTGGCATATTCCAGTCTTGCTTTTTTTTTTATGATTCGTTTTCAACAATGGTGTCCTCCTTGGTCGTCTCCCATGTAGTCCACTTTGGCTCAAACAACGACGGATGGTGCGATCTGACACTGATGTTCCTTGAGCATGAAGTTCACCTTGAATCTCTTTAGAAGTCTTTCTAGGCTCTTTTGTTACCATTCGGATTATCCGTCTCTTAGATTTGTCATCAATTTTCCTCCTGCGGCCACGTCCAGGGAGGTTGGCTACAGTCCCATGGATCTTAAACTTCTGAATAATATGTGCAACTGTACTCACAGGAACATCTAGTTGCTTGGAGATGGTCTTATAGCCTTTACCTTTAACATGCTTGTCTATAATTTTCTTTCTGATCTCTTGAGACAGCTCTTTCCTTTGCTTCCTCTGGTCCATGTCGAGTGTGGTACACACCATATCACCAAACAACACAGTGATTACCTGGAGCCATATATATAGGCCCAATGGCTGATTACAAGGTTGTAGACACCTGTGATGCTAATTAGTGGACACACCTTCAATTAACATGTCCCTTTGGTCACATTATTTTCTGTGTTTTCTAGGGGTACCATCATTTTTGTCCATGCCTGTTTCATGAGTTTATTTTTTTACATAATTCTGTTGAAGCATGGTTGAAAAACAATGTCTGACTTTCATTGGTTAACATTTATAGAATTTTTATTTATTATTACTTTTGTCAGATTAAAGTTATTTCTGTGACCATTGTGACTTTTTCTTTCATTGACCAAAGGGTACCAACAATTTTGTCCACGTCTGTATATAAAGTCTATGCACCCCGGGCTGTGAAACAGCTCTTACTTGGTAGGATCGTTCATGTACTGGATTGTCCCTGGTGGAAGTGTGTGCAGGTTCAGCGTATTATTAACAGCGATGGTGATGCGACACGGCATAGTTGTGCCCATCCGGATCACGTCACCAATATTTGCCTCAAAGGGAAGATGGCCACCCTCGTGCTCCATTACCTGGACCCCGTTCACCCACTGGAAACAAGGAATAACTCATTTATTGAACAGTTAAAGTGATGAACCTTTAATCAGATTGCTGGCACTTTTTATTAGGCACATGAAAAATGAACTAAAACTGGTTTTCTGATTTGCATGTCATTTTATTTATTTATCTTCCTACATTAGGCAGGAATAAGTCTTTTAAGGTTCATTGTAATAAACATGGTATATAGTGGCATGCGTGCAAAATGCCCATTTGTTTAATCACACCTTCCCTAATTCAAAGGAAAAAAAAGGTTCAAACCTAATTCAAATTTGCCACATACACATACATGCATAGAACAACATGCAGTAAAATGCTAAAGAAATAGTGCAGATATTTATAATACATAAATGGAAAAAAAAAGTGTGTCAATAGGAATGAAGTAAAGATGTATAATGGCTTGGGTTTTATTCTGGAGATAAATTGTTTTATTATGTTTTATATGTCCCACTTATAAAATGCTGTGTAAAAGTGCATCAACAAACATCTTAGAGATTTGGTAATTATAGATACAGCTACTGACTTTAAAAACACTGTTTAAACTTACAACCACTGCATAGTAGTGAGCGCTTCCAACTCTCAGCATAATCCTTGTGTCCTTGTTCTGCAGCCAGTGCTGAGGGATCCAGGCCTCCTTCTCGTACCACACCCAGCCAATGAAATCTCTCAGTTTTGGATTCTGAGTTACGTCGTTGAAGCTGGAGGGTACTGGCATGTCGATGACTGGACCGGACTGGAAGTAGACATATTCACAAACACACACACACACAAACACACACACACACACACACACACACACAATCAGGCAGGATGTTAATGGATTACTGTAACCAATTTTACAATGAATTCTGGAATGACAAATATTAAATTGTATAAATGTCTATTTATTGATTTAGATCAGGGAGTTCCAAACCTTTTGCAAAGAGCACCAGATTTGGTGAGGTGAAAATATATACTTTTCATTTCTTCACACAGAACACAAACAAATGTAAACAAGTTTTAACCAAAATGACTTACAAACACTTGCTCCTTTCAGAACAAATTTTCCCCACTATTTCATCAGACATTCTTTAATAAATTCACCCTCAGTAAAAGATTTGCAGCGCTTGGCATTCAGCATTGCCACATCGTAGCTCGCCTTTGTGGCATTTTCCTTTGACTTGCGGGCTCTTGTGAAAAAGCGCTGCTGTGCTGTAGCGGTGAGAACGTAGCCACAGGTCTACTGCCATCTACTGGCGAAATATAAAATAGAGTTTTTTGTAAAAGTGTATTTTATATTGTGGTGCTGGCCGCATAATATATTATTGATTTTATGACAAAGACTGGAAACTTGAACACGGGCCACATTTGGTCCACGGGCCGGACTTTGGACATGCCCGATTATCCGCCGTGCTGACCCCTAACGGGAGCAGAGAAAGAAAGAGAAAGAATATACTAAAACTGATAAAATCGATAATAACCGATAAGGAAACTTGTTGATCAAGAATCCTGTTATCGATTAGCATGACAGCAAGATAACACCAGAGCTAGTAAAAATTTGGAGAGAAAAAGTTCAACCCGGCAGTAGGACAAAACGTCATCCAATGCAAGGGAGCATTTTATATTAAACTCAATGCAACAAAACACTGTAACCTGCAAGTAATGCCATTGTCGGTTTGTTGTGGTACGGAGGTATTTCCTCATCATGTGAAAATGGTACGGTTAAACTTTTAGTGCTGTTGTGTAAACTGTTTGTTTATTATCTTCGGGACATTTGCACTACATCTGATCTGATCAGTAAACGATATTTCATTACTTGACACAGAAAAGTTTATAAAATCACGAATACAAGAGTAGTGCCTTCCTAATCACTAGTCTCAGAGCATTATCAGTATCTAGAACTGAAGACCATTTGTATAGCATTTTTACAAACGAGTTTAAAAAAAAAATCATTCTTAAAAACCTTTTTTCTCTTTTTAGAAATTAATACACAAATTTCAGTATTTTATAACAAATGTGCACAATTTTCTTGCATTCAAATACACTATATAGACAAAAGTATTGATTACATCTGCAATATGAGCAATGTGTCCTCCATGAATGTGTGATTTACATGGATTGAATATTAATATATATAATATGAATATAATATATTTTAAAGTTTGATTGAAAAATGGACTGCTACAGAACTCTGACCTCAACCCTACTGAACACTTATGGACCTCCTCATCCTACAGCGGTATTTTACCTTACGGCTGAATGAGCACAAATACCCACAAGCACACTCCAAAAATGATTATATTATTATCACAGCAAATGATGAGTAATGAGGAATTGGGTGTTCAAAACGTTATGGTCAGGTGTCCACAAACTTTGTTCCATAGAGTGTATTAAAATTTTAGAAGGTTTCTTCAGCGTCTGTTAATTTGCAAGCCAGCCAGTTTTTCTCCACAGAATTTGCGCTTTTTTTTCCCACTCTTTTACTTGGAAAGTGTGTGGCTGAGAGGAAAAAGGAAGGAAGGAAGGAAGGAAGAGAAAGAGAGAGAGAGAGAGAGAAAGAAAGAGTGAACTACTATAACAATGGGATAAAAGGAACCAATTTGTCTGATTGAGATTCAACAACTTTTCAAATAATAAAAAAAACATGGTGTGTGTTTCTTTACTCTTAATTAAATAGTGTAATATGTAGCGCCCTGTTGTTAATGTTACTATAACACCAGATTACGGTGCAAAGTTTGCTGTTCGACTTTTACAACATTGTCCAGCATGGTATAATTTCGGATGAAAAGGCACACAGGTACAAAAACGATCAAAAAAGGACATGACAACTTTTTGATTGGCAAATCCTTAATCATTCGGATTCACACGCTGTAAGAACAAGACTCATCAGGTTTTGTCTTGTTCAACAATTTTTCACTATTAACATTTCTAAATTCATTTTCTTGGCGGTAAAAATGTTCAAAATATGTTTGCACAAGAAA
This sequence comes from Kryptopterus vitreolus, assembly GCA_030449085.1. NCBI lineage: Eukaryota > Metazoa > Chordata > Actinopteri > Siluriformes > Siluridae > Kryptopterus > Kryptopterus vitreolus. Next base: position 8,637,421 of record JACRUU010000006.1, on the reverse strand, counting down.
ACTTCCAGATTATTACAACAATTATTTTGCACATATACTGTGTCTGTATACAAATATACACCTATACTATGTTTATATGCTATGATATAAAATCCTGTTACACGATGCACTGCACTGACTCCTCTATGAGCGTAATAAACACTGTGTTTCAGTGCTGTGTGATAGGGTTGTGCGAGAGTTTTGTGAGTCAGTGTTGTGCAAAAGTTTTGTGTGTCAGTGATGTACAAGAGTTTTGTGTTTCAGTGTTGTAGGAGAGTTTTGTGTTTCAGTTTTGTAGGAGAGTTTTGTGTTTCAGTTTTGTAGGAGAGTTTTGTGTTTCAGTGTTGTAGGAGAGTTTTGTGTTTCAGTGTTGTAGGAGAGTTTTGTGTTTCAGTGTTGTAGGAGAGTTTTGTGCGTCAGTGATCGGTGTCAGTGTTTTGGGAGAGTACTGGTTGTCTGATGTATGTCAGTGTTGTGTGAGTTTTTTGCGTCAGTGTTGGGTGTCAGTGTGTGCGAGCGTGGGTGTCAGTGTTGTGCGAGCGTGTTGGGTGTGAGTGTTGTGCGAGCGTGTTGGGTGTCAGTGTTGTGCGAGCGTGTTGGGTGTCAGTGTTGTGCGAGCGTGTTGGGTGTCAGTGTGGTGTCAGTGGTTGTGCGAGCGTGTTGGGTGTCAGTGTTGTGCGAGCGTGTTGGGTGTCAGTGTTGTGCGAGCGTGTTGGGTGTCAGTGTTGTGCGAGCGTGTTGGGTGTCAGTGTTGTGCGAGCGTGTTGGGTGTCAGTGTTGTGCGAGCGTGTTGGGTGTCAGTGTTGTGCGAGCGTGTTGGGTGTCAGTGTTGTGCGAGCGTGTTGGGTGTCAGTGTTGTGCGAGCGTGTTGGGTGTCAGTGTTGTGCGAGCGTGTTGGGTGTCAGTGTTGTGCGAGAGTGTTGGGTGTCAGTGTTGTGCGAGAGTGTTGGGTGTCAGTGTTGTGCGAGAGTGTTGGGTGTCAGTGTTGTGCGAGAGTGTTGGGTGTCAGTGTTGTGCGAGCGTGTTGTGTGTCAGTGTTGTGCAGTGTTGTGAGTGTTGTGCGAGAGTGTTGGGTGTCAGTGTTGTGCGAGCGTGTTGGTGTGTCAGTGTTGTGCGAGCGTGTTGGGTGTCAGTGTTGTGCGAGCGTGTTGGGTGTCAGTGTTGTGCGAGCGTGTTGGGTGTCAGTGTTGTGCGAGCGTGTTGGGTGTCAGTGTTGTGCAGTGTTGTGAGTGTTGTGCGAGAGTGTTGGGTGTCAGTGTTGTGCGAGAGTGTTGGGTGTCAGTGTTGTGCGAGAGATTCGTGCTTCAATGATGTGTGTCAGTGTTTTGGAAGAGTATAGAGTGTCAATGTTGTGTGAGAGTTTTGTGAGTCAGTGATGTGAGTCAGTGTTGTGGGAGTGATGTGAGTCAGTGTTGTGGGAGTGTTGTGAGTCAGTGTTGTGGGAGTGATGTGAGTCAGTGTTGTGGGAGTGATGTGAGTCAGTGTTGTGGGAGTGATGTGAGTCAGTGTTGTGGGAGTGTTGTGGGAGAGTGTTGAATTCCTGAAATAAATGAACATGTCCATGTCATTCTAATGTACTGAGATGTAAATGGTGTGTTGTGGGTCAGTGTTGTGGGTCAGTGATGTGCAGGAGGAATAAGGTGGTCAGTATTGTGTGTCGGTAATTGCTGTACCTCTGCCAGCGGCCGTTTAAACCAGAACTGATCGAAGCCCTGCTTCCTGCTGGGAGCGAAATCAGCTCTGAAGATCCAAAGTCCGTTCAGCTCCTTCACCTCCCGCGACTGAGACTCCTGAGGGAAAAGCATCCCGCCATTCACCGACTCGCCCAAATTCCACACAGCAGCCAAACACACAACATTCAGCAGCCACATTGTCACCGCCTTACGGTGCAGAAGCGCCGCCGAACTGCGCGTTTTCCCTTCACTTCCGCTACCTTTCACGTGACTCGCAAGTCACATGGTTAGCGCCCAAATACCCTCGTGATTCTAACGGCAAGCGCGCCGCCATCTTGGAAAGGGCATATCAGCTTTTCCCTTTAACTTAAATTGATCTCGTTTACTTTAATAATCACGTTAGTGATTATTTGCGGCAAAAATACACTCAATTACAAGTTTGCACGTAAATGCCTTTGACAAATACTTCATAATACACATAAAAACACACAACACAAGAGATTAGTCGAACATTTGTGCATGCGATTAATGTGAAGGTGTGTAAGTGGCCACATGTCGGGATTAGTCTCCTGTTTTTTGGGGGGCAGGTGAGATAAGTCCAGTTGTGTTAATTCTTCCGAGTTGTGTTAAATTGTGTGAAATCGAGCACATTCAGGTGATTAGTTAGATGTTTGTTATGGGTTGAGTTTCAGTTTTCTGTGTCAGTGGGTAAAATGTGGTTCTTTCCAGTGGGAATGTGTCGAATTAGTCCAGAGTTCTGTGGCAGTGAGTAAAATGTGGTTCTTTCCAGGGGGAACATGTAAAATTAGTCCAGAGTTCTGTGTCAGTGGGTAAAATGTGTTGTTTTCCAGGTGGGAACATGTGGGAACACACACAATTTCACCCCCCCCCCCCCTCCCATTGAAATTTTTTTTCTAGACACTCAAAGTGCTTTACATTGTGAGAGGGGGATCTCCTCATCCACCACCACACCACCACTACATGCAGCATCCACCTGTATGATGCGACGGCAGCCATAGTGCACCAAAAAGCCTATCAAACAACAGATTACTGGTGGAGAGGAGACAGAATGATGAAGCCAATCAGTAGATATCGTGGATGGTTAGGAGGCCGTGATGGTCAGAGGCCAATGGGCGAATTTGGCCCGGATGCTGAAGGACATTCAAGGTGTCCAAAGCATGTTCGAATTTCGAGTCGGACACAGGAATAAATGTAACAATTTATTTGATCAGATATGGAAAGATAAAGCCGGCTGGGTCGTCTCAAGTCCTCATCAGGCAACGACGACTCCAGCATAAAAAACAGTAATATATATATGATATGTGTCGTCGTTCTCTCTTCAGTTGGTTCCAACCCTTTTACTTTGCTCTCATCTGACTCCATCTCACTCTAGTACACAGCCTGTGGGTAGAGTGAAACACACAAACACACACACAAAGAACTTCCCCCTCCCTTCTGCTGTTTCGTAAATCATGACATTTTATTTAAAATCAAATAAGCATAACTATCTCTTCTCACAAATGTACTCTTTTTTCAAGCTGTACCCAGCTGTGACCTTGGCATCTGCAAAAACAAGTTATTCAGCGTACACTCCCTGAAACAGGAAACTCCCTACTTCTCTCAGTCTCTGCAAACCTTTAATATTCAGCCTTAACCATATGGCAGTTAAAACATAAGCCAAGCATTAAACATTCTTACTGTGTAGATTATCACTCCAGTTATTGCATTATAGTATGTAAATGAGCATTATGCAAAGAACACATCTATTAAAATCATAACAAAAGCAAATAAAACCCTTCAATGCCGAGGACACGCCTCTACTCTCTTTCTAAAGACATCCTGTAATTTTATAATGACCACAGAGAGTCAGGACCTTGGTTTAACATCTCATCCGGAGACGGTGCATTTTTTCACAGTATAGTGTCCCCATCACTATACTGGAGTGTTAGGACCCATACAGACAACAGGGTAAGCGCCCCCAGTTTTAAGGGATGTAATGAAGCTGATTAGCCCAGTTTACTTTGGCCGTGGGTAAAATTAATTATGTTTTTAGTGCGAACTAAAGTGGATCAAGTGGGATTAATCAAATGTTATGTAGGAGCAGAGTAAATCTTCCATATTTTCTTATAACACGTGCAAAAATGCAAAAGCAAAATTTTTTGTTCATATTTTGGTTAGTGAAGATGGCCACAAGGCGGCGACAAACACTGTATCACCAAGGACTAGAATGTAAACTCCTATACCCTCCTAAAATCTTTGCACAGTACCAGTTATTTGTTCTTTTTTGTGAAAAACATACTTTACGTTCACATGTTGTTTATTATTCTGTAATAATCAGAAAGAAGTCACATCAGACGTCATCACCCTTCCCGAAATATGACTGCAAATGCTGTAACGCAGGTTTACTCCATATTGTTTTTCACTTTCATCATCCCATTTCTCTCGTTATTGTAAATTCTATATTTTACTGCATCTATATTTTAAGTTCTATTATAGTCCACAATTAGATTTTTATTCTGCAATATTTGCTTAAAATATTTTTTAAATACTTTTTCTCTTACAGAACAGTCTTAATAAGCATTTTGCTGTATATTTGCGGTGTTATATGTGTAATAATTATATATGTTCTTTTGTGTATGGTTATATATGTGATCAATAATATTTGAGTTTGGATCTGTAAATATGCATATATTGAATCCACCTTTTAACTTGCATGCTGTAAATCTGGATTGAAAAAAAGAAAAGCTAAACTAAAAAAGTCTTTTGTGGGGAAAAAAAGGAACAAAATATGTATTGTTGTGCCATGCTCTATACATAAAATACACTCAAAAGATCATGGGTGGTAGGAGTGCGAGTACTAAAATATTCCACATTCCAAATTCCAACATTTGAAAAAAAGTTGCTTCTTTCAAATGTGTATATATCATTCATTCATTCATCTTCTACCGCTTTATCTGATGTTCCATCGTGTCGTGAGGAGTCTGTGACTATCTCAGGCGTCTATGGGCATTTAGGCAAGATACATCCTGGATTGAATGCCAACCCATCACACGCCATACACACTCACATGCCTACACTAGGGAGAATTTTCCAGGGGGGGGGGCGGAGAACCTGGAGAAAAACCCCCTGAGGCACGGGGAGAACATGCAAACTTCACACACACAAGGCCATGACTGGAATTGAATCCTGGAGGTGGTTAGGCGAACGTGCTAACCACTAAGCCACTGTGCCCTTATGTGTGTGTGTGTGTGTGTGTGTGTGTGTGTGTGTTGTGTGTGTTGTGTGTATATATATATATATATATATATATATATATATATATATATATATATATATATATATATATATATATACATACATAAACATGTATAAATGGTTTGTCTTTTTCCCAAGCTTGTGAATACTATCATTATTTATCTAAACCTGAAAACAATTCAACCTGTATTTGTGTATATTTGCCATCAAAAATGTTTTTTGACCACTGAAACCTTCCGCACCGTAATGGAGAAAGTCCAATACATAAAATGCATTAAAACATTAATAAAATACATCAATTTTCAATACTACCTCAATGCGTAGATGAAAAACTTTTCTTAGTCTAACTGCTCTAAAAGGTGCATGATATAGTTTGTATGTTTTTCTCATGCACATGTTTTTAGCATGTCACATATATACTGTGTGAGAAAACAGTATTTTGCTATTAAAAAAGTATTTTTAGAAGTCATGTCATGCACTCTGGAGAATACACTTCAGGCTAGGGAAAGCTGTAGACCATGTGCGATGTTGAAATTCAAGCCAGATTTCAAATAGGGTGACAAAAAAAAACTGATAACGGTTGTTGCTCATATATTTAATCCCGAATTTTCCCTCAAGCCAATATAATTAAATTTCCTGTTCATCTCTGCTGTACAGACATTCTGGATATACACAAGCAGACTGTCTCTTTCAAAATGATGGATACACTCTAATTTCATTTAGGTTATGACCCACAATCTTTGCAGATTGTTTTGTTTTACAAACGTATAATTGAATAAAGTGTAATGTTAGCTGTGCTATCTGCAGCGTATGACTAGTGCTCAGCCTCGGGTCATTTTATCCTCAATTCTCATGACTTTTCTACACTTTTTATATAGTTGTTTAACAGTCAAACTCAGTGTTTTCCTGTGTCATTTTCTAAAGCTGTGTATACACACAAACTCTCTTTAAGAAACCACTGGACTTAATTCGGTGCTAGAAGAAATACTAATAAGGGATTTATCAGTCAATTGGAAGTTGAGAACTCATTCAAAAACTCTTGATTAGGTAACCTCTGAGGAAAGTTCAATTCAGTTCAGAAAAGATTACGTATATAGTTTTTTTTCGCATACTTGCTAAATTCCTCGAGTCGCACGGTCCATTACTGCAACACATGAATTATAAAAGGGTTTGAGTCTGCAGTGTAACTTCTGGCTCTACACACAAGTTTCAGCTCGATTAAGTTGTGCAGCCTGATGCGTTGATCTTCTCTTCTTGCTGCAAAGGCAGGAGCGTGTTGTCGTTCCCACGTTGCGGAATTCCGCAACATAGAATTCCATAATAAGCCTGATGGTAAAAATGTCTTCATCAATGTGCTGTTTCCGAAACAGGAAGCTGGAATAACCTTGTGCTCAACATGGACCGCCACTTTATTTGTGAATGAGTGGAAACTGTGTGTGATTTTACCAGCGACTTTGTGTTCGTTGTATGTTAAACAAAGGTCATCATGAGGTCATCAGGTACTCTAAATATTTCATAAATGCAAATTAAAAGATATCTGACACAAATTAAATCAAATCGAAACCCCAGAAAGCAGGCCGACAAGGAATATATATATATATATATATATATATATATATATATATATATATATATATATATATATATATATATATCCAGTATCAGTGCTCAAAAACAGAAAGTAGTTTTTTTTTGTGCTTTATTCCTTCCTTTTTTAACTTGACCCCTAAGCCTGATTCTTACCCCCTCTTTAAACAAACTTAGGTTCACTTTACTGTCCTACGGACCACTGTTTAAACCATTCATTCAGTCTATTCATTTATAATAGAAATGATAGAAGGTAGAAAGACTCCTTCAACATTAATCATTCTTTAAAAAAAACAAAACAAAAAAATAAACAAGGCTGAATTGTTTACCATCCTAAACTTATGGCTTAGGAGATGAGAAGGTCTAAATGTATTGACATGTAGACAACATACAGTACATACAGCTATTTGTTTTTTACTACCATCCTTGAACCCTGATTTATTATAGACAGAAAAGCAGCAGAAAAAGAAGCACTGACAGTCCAGAGGTACAATTTATTTATACCCTGTAGACTGCTCTTGATGTGGCGTGCTTAAGAAGTGTGTTTTTTTTTCTTTATCCGGATAGATAAAGTAGGGTCAGTGGGAAAAGTGAAAATTTTTATTGACATTAGGCAGCAAGAAGGAGGAGTACTATTTAATCTGTGTGTGGCACACGGCTTCCTGAAAACATCCTGTTTCTTTTCATAGTTGGAAACTTTTTTATCACAAATGTAAAAGAAAAAAAGCTTAAGAAAACAATCAAAAAATATATAACTTTTTACAATTATTATTAAATAATAATAATCATTATTAAATTAGTATTATTATTCAAATTGGAATCCTACGTTTTTTTTTGTGCGATACTTGCCATTTTTATATTGCAATGGCCGAGGCACATTCATTTTAATCCTAAATGGTACTCAGGAAGGAGAAAAGTAGCAGCCATTTCAATGTACCTTTTTTTAATTTGGTGTCAAACAAAACGTATTCATTAATTCCTTGTAGTAACAAAGTGGTACTAATAAAGTGTTTACTTGATTAACTGCCTTATTACTACAACCTCATTGTATAATGTTGTGTTATGTAATGAACTTGTACTCTGTCTATGTGTGAAAACTTTCCCTTTAGCCAAAGGGTCAGCGCAAATCATCCAAGCATATAAGTAAGCTCGTCTTGCCGAGCTGCCAAGCAGAGCTCCAGCTGGTGCCAGATTGTTTGTGTGGGTGTAGATGTGACCATGCCAGAGAACGACTGGCTTTCCCAGCAAGGCCCCATCACCTATACTGGCATGTAGATGGTGAGTGGGTTGGATTTCCTTACTGTATTGTATTGCATAATTTTGGGCACCTGGCTGGATGACACCATGCGGACATACTGAACCACTATTCATATTTTGTTTTTAGCCAATCAAAACATACAATATAGATCTATTAGGAAAAAAACAGGGTTTTATTATACTGTATGCTTCCTGGTCGTGTTTTCTGTGAAAATATTATGTAAAAAAATATCATGCTTTCCTTTCTGCAACTTTTAAACAGATCTTTTCACAAAATCTTTCGGGTTCTTAATAAAGAAGGTACTGAATCTTGTACACCTTTTAAAAGAAATTTGAAGCTGTGTTATGTAATATGAGGACTGACAGTACTTTTAATCAATGAAGCCATATTGAGAGACAAGAGAGTCTGAAAAATGTACATGGTATGTATAAAGTGAATATAACAGGTAAAAATGAGAGGAAGATCAAAGGCATAAAAATAACAACTGAGCATCCGTCACTCGAAGCACTGCTCAAAATAGTCACAGAACAATGTCACAGGTTCAGCATTGTTTACATGAATGAAGATCCTTTAAATACTCTTGTAAATTTGTGTGTGTGTGTGTGTGTGTGTGTGTGTGTGTGTGTGTGTGTGTAATTTTGTATACCTGTGCACATACCCGAATGTGTTTATTTTGGGAGTTGGAGTCATTTTTGTAAGCTGCAGTGATTGCTGGGAATTAGTGTTCTCCCTGACACTTCTTATGATATTCAGGGTTTTGAAATTAATGAATTTGCAGCCTTGTGACAAAGTTTTAACATTTGTTGTGTTAATGTCTTGTGTTGTGTTTCCTTATTAAAACAGAACTGTATCTTCTCTCTATTTTAAAGTACGGTGAACACAGTAACAAAAACAGACAACGACCAAGCATTCATGCATTCATTCTGTAAATGCTATGATGCAAAAATTTGTTGGTGAATATTTTGATCTCTATACACTATAAATACACTATATGGACAAAAAGTATTGTGGCTCCTAACCTTTTCTGGTAATATGTGGTAGGCAGACAATGTCATAGGATGAGGTATAATAAATTTAACCTGAACCTGTTCCAGTACATTCCATGAATATGTGGTTTACATGGTCAGATTCCATCCTTCCATAAAACTTTACAAAAAGTTTATAAAACCTTACAACTTTACATTTCGATAATTTCAGTATAACTGTTACCTGAATGTAGTCAATTGTAACAGAAGACACCATAAATCAATACCTTTTTCCAATACCCTTATACAGAGTGACTTATAATGATTGCATACATAGATATACTATATATATATATATATATATATATATATATATATATATATATATATATATATATATATATATATATATATGTATATGTATATGTATATATACATGTATATATGTATATATATATGTATACACATACATGTACACAGCTGAGAGTTAAGCTCAAGGATCCTGGAGCTGAACCCAATGCTACGGGTTCATGACTTTTTAATGAGAATTCCAACATCCTCTACCTTATGGATGTTTTCCCTGAATGCAATCTTCATGAACTCTGATAGACAATGACCACACACATAAAAAAAAAAAAAGAAGCAAAAACATCTTACAGCGATAACATTAACCATTGTTCCTGTGAGTCAGTCAGGAAAGTTTTGGCATTCTCTTGCAAACACAATCAGTAACTGAGTTTGTTCAGCTTTAACAGCTCAGTCCAAACAAGGAAACATACACCATTTAAAGAGTTCGCTAGTGTTGAGGGACTTTTGATAGAAGAATTTTCTTTCTTTTTTTTTTTTTTGCAAACAAGGAAAGCGATTTGACATATTTAAATGTGTGAATGTTATCGATGGTGGAAAGTGTACTGTACAAATGCACACATAACACGGTTGAATAAATATAATGTTCTAATGCTATAACTGTAATAATAATTATCCTGAGGGAACGCCATTAAGGAAAAGAGTCAAGTGAGAATAAATGAGCCGTAGGTACATCGTTATATATGAACAATGGATAAAGAGATTGACTGGTAGTTAGCTAGCATTTTAGCTAGTTAGCTAGTACTTTGTACTTTGGTAGTTTCAGTAGCTAGCTAGCTAAAGTGATTTAGCTAGCTAGCTTTTTTTTTACAAGCACAAGTTAACCCAAAGATAGATTAAGCTACATATAATGCCATGCGACACCATTTCACCATTACCATTTCTCGAATATTTTTTAATTACATGTAGAACAATAACATTGTACCTAAAAACCTAACCTTAACCCAGTCAATGAAACGCAAAAACAGTGATTGTATTTGCCTTGGTCATAGTTTGCGCAGGCAAAAGAAATTGCATTGATGAGGACATGCTTGCGTTTACCACTGACATGCACATTTTATTTGGAATTATGAACATTTCTCTTGTATTTTCGGGATGAAATCCCCCCATTGTTCAAGGCTCAACAAGACATCCATTCTATTGACATTAAAGAAAAAGTAATACAAATGCAAAAAAAGGGAAAGTAATAATACTCAAGTTTTTGGATATCACTCTGAGAACGGTTGGATCAATAAACACAAAGTAGAAGCTGTATCACACTACACAGTCACTGCCAAGAAAGGACCACCGCTCAACACTCAAACAAGAAGGAAAATTGCGAATAAAGCCACAGCGAGTCTGACAATCACGATGAAGGAAAGTTTAGTGAGCAATGGAGGACAATCATATACAAATCACCGCATATATAACAATACATTTACATCACCTTTTGTGTAAGGATTGTAAAAGAGAAACTGTTGCTTAAAGAGCATCATTTGAAAGCATGAGAGTCACCCAGGTGCAATGTGGGAAGACAGATTGTGGTCAGAGAAGACAAAGATAGAGCTTTTTAGCCACAACATCAACCATCATGTGTGCAGCAAACATGACTTTTCCCATGCATCAACTTGACACATGATCAATACAGTCATTTATAGTGGTTGGCCGCATCATGCTGTGGGAATGCTGCTCATCACCAGGGACTAGAAATGAAAGACGAATGGATAGTACAGTGAAACACTGCCAGATAACATGTTTTAATCTGCTGAAAAACTGAAGCTTCTGAGCTCCTGGAGCACAGAAGGTTAAGGTCCTCCTCAAGGACCCAATAGTGGCAGCTTGGCAATAAAAGGAATTGAATCCCTGATCTTCTAACCCAACACCTTCACCACTGTGCGACAATAAATCCCCACATCAAGCCAACATTAGAGTGGTCCTGGAACAGAATGCTAGATGCCCTACAATGACCCAGTCAATGTCGCAATCTCGTCGCCGTTGTAAATCATGTTGCACTATTTGCAGAAACAACGGCAGTCCAAAAGCATCACTCAACCAAACTGAATTAGTCGGTGCAAATCTGTCAAAAACATTACCGTGTCCAAAGCTGGTACATGCATATCCCAAAACACTTGTTCTCTAAAATTGTCTAAAAATGTCTCTAACATGTGCGAAGCCTAAGTTCATGGGAAAGATTCTTATTTTTAATTTTTTTTTTTGTCAGAAAAGTCCAATCTCATGTTATAGTGATTTTGAAAAATATACAGCGTACCATTTATAATTCAGGCGTATGAGATCATTAGCTCGAACTACAAATTTGCAAAAAAGCCTCTTTTAATTGCACAGATGCTTTTGTTTATTCAGTGATGTGATCAAAAACAATTTGAATATTTTGAAAAAAAAAGAAAAAAAAATCCCAGAAAACAAACCCATAATGGAAAATACACAAGCACACCAAAATACAAATACTGTTGCATTGCAATTCAAAATTGCATTCACACAGTCTCAAAGGCTATAAAATAAAAATTGTTTTTATTTTTTTGCTACGAAGCAGAAAGGAATATCATTTATTATGTTTTTTTTAAAAATGTATGTATCTACGTAGGTATCTATGTGAATGGAAATGTGGTAATTGAGAGTTTAAAATGTTTAAACTTCTGAGTGAGAGGTTGTTATTTTAAATCTAAGCAGCAACACGCTCTCAGTGTTGGCTCCATGAGAAAAGCCCTCAGTTGTAAATTGATCTGAATGGGACATAGGCCAAATACAATAAATGAAGGATACCTCTGGGGTGTCTGCTTTCCTTCCAAAAACACACTAATGTTGGCTATACTGAATATATGGTGTTTGTGATGGATTGGCAACCCATCTAGATGGTTCACCTGGATCTATATCTATCTATATATATATACACACACACACACACACACACACACACACACACACACACACACACACACACACACACACACACACACAGTGTTGGGGAGTAACTAGTTACATGTTCATTACAATTACTGAGAAAAAATGTGCAATTAAATTAGAGTTGCTTATGAAAATGTTAAAGTTTACACATATCTGAACATTCATTCATTCATTCATCTTCTACCACTTTATCTGATCTTCCCTCTGGTCGATAGCCTGTGTCTATCTCAGGTGTCTTGGGGCATAAAAGCAGGAAACACTGTGTATGGGGTGCCAACCAATCACGGGACACACACACTGACATTCACACTCACATTCATACACTAGGGAGAATTTTCCAAGGTGCCAATCAACCTACCATGTATGTTTTTGCACCGGGAGGAAACCGGAGAAAAAAACCCTGATGCAAGGGGAGAACATGCAAACTCCACACACACATGGCCGAGGCAGGAATCGAACCCCTGGTAGTGTGAGGCGAACGTGCTAATCACTACGCCACCGTGCCACCCTAGATCTGAACAGTTTCATGTAAAATCAGTGCTTTAGGCGACGGCATGATTTTCAGCTGAAACATGACTTTTGCTGCAGGTTCATTTAGAAAAATAGAACGTTTTTTTTTCGATAGCTTGAAACTTTTTTCTTAGAATGTTAAATTAAAGTGCCACCTAGTGGACAAATAAAAGTGATCAAAAAGTTAGACTACTAATTACATTTTGAATAGGGTCAATTAACCTTCCCAACACTGTTTATATATATATATATATATATATATATATACACATATATACACACACATATATATATATATATATATATATATATATATAGAGAGAGAGAGAGAGAGAGAGAGAGAGAGATACATATACATATTCTGTCTCTTTCCTTTCATCAAACCAGATGTTTGCTATACACTGTGATGCCCTGTGGGTGTCCAGCCGCTGTGCAAGAATTGCAGATTGATTCACTTTTCACTCGGGAGCTCTGCACCATGTTTGCATAATTAAGAGATATGCAGCCTTCCCTCTGCTCTGAGAAAAAAACCACACAGGAGCAACGACGGTCTTCAGAGTAAGAAGATCAAGTGCACTCAATCACACTAATACACCACCTGAACCGTCTGTCCTTTCTTCTAAAACTTCAAGAGCTAATTAGAGTCCTGTAATGGCGTGATTCTGGGTTATCTCCATTAAAAGCCGATTCACCTGGTGAGAGAAACGATGCAGAAAAAAGTTCAACTTCGTTACAGGGCAATTGCGTATACCGCGACATGGCGGCATCATCACGCCAAATTTCCATTAACCCGAGCACCATTACTATTCATTTCTCACTTCATTAACCAGACGTTATTATCATCATTCTGAAACCCCTGCAGGACATTTCTCCCTGTTCTAATCTCCCAAATGCATATGACACAGGTTCGGAATGAATATGATCAGTGGGAAAAAATGTTTCCTCTCAGTGATTTCTCATGATGTCAATATAAAGGCCTAAACTTAGCTACTTGAATGATTTACGCGTTTAAATGATTAAATACTCATTAATTATTGCACTACACACTAAACTATAAACTGTGCCTTGAGGAATAATTAATAATTGAAAGCGCCTCAGTAAAAGCAAGTGTAAAAAGATACAGGAGCAGCTAGGAAACATGCTGACAAATGTTTTTTTTTACGTAATTAATAATGCACTTTGAAACAAAAAAAACACTTGAGATAAGCCTACGGTAGTCGATCTTTTTAATAATTGCATTTTATTTGTGTATTTTTTCCTATTTATAACTCCCAGTCTTTTAGATTGGCAGTTCAAATGTGTTAACTGAATATTAGACATTTTAGATGTACGATTATATAATTAAGGGTTCTTCACTTCCAGCAAAGGTTCTACAGGGAAACCTTTCTGATGAAGAAACACAATGTAGGATGTTACACAACACATTTCTCCCAGTCTTTCCTGCGAGTCTTTGCAATGAGGCTGTTTGGATTTGTGTTTACTCAATGATATGAGCCATAATGAGCGCAGGCAGAGCAAAGGCATTCAGTCAGCATTCCGATTCATCCCAAAGGTGTTCAGCAGGTTAGAGGTCGGCGCTCAGTGCAGGATGCTCGAGTTCTTCCAGTCCAACCTTGAAAAAAAGAATGTGCTCAGGAAGCTTGCTTTGTACTTTTATGCTGGAACGGGTTCTTCAGTCCAGTGAAGGAAACTGTAACATTAGAAGGACTCCAGTAAAATACATCATATTATTTGTACACCTGAAGAAATTCTCATTGTTCTTTGCTTTAATGACAGATAAAATATATATAGTTGTAGTCGGTTAAAAGCACAATATTTTCCTTCATTCGAGTAAAAAACTCCTTCCTCCACTGCTTCACATGAGTGTTGGTTAGATTATGCAAATGTTTCTTCACAGAGTTGGTAGAAAAACAAGTGGAGTCAGGGAAGCCCTTTCAGCACAGTAATACCTTTGTATGAATGAAAGTTGGACATGCCTCACGCTCTCCTTTCACTTTTGAGTCCTTAAGAACGAGATAAAGGAGATAAACAGGGGTCGCTGTGAGCACTCAGACAGTAAACCCGAGGAAAACAGAGTTTGACAGAGTTTGGAAGGGAGATTCTGTGAAATGGAATAGGAGGGAAATAACCCCCATACACACACACACACACACACACACAAAAAAAACATCCCTCAAACTCTTTCTCTCTTCGCATATGGAACGGCAGATGATGAATTATTCACGGTGTCTTGGCGATGAATAATGAATAAGTGAGTGTGATTAAGAGCGTTGCTAATTAGTGTGTGGAATTGCCTCCAAAGACGTCTCAGTGAGCCTTCATCTGTAAGTTTTTTTTAGGGGGAGGAAAAAAAAACGCTGAAAATGAGTAATAGAACACATGGCTCTCTGTCCTTATCATTACCAGTGAGGATACTGTATTATCACACTGATCGAAACAGTGTAAATGTCATCATTATTTGATACTTGTTCCTGTGGATTTAAAGGCCGTCTGTGCGAGGCCTGAGTGAAAACCATGAGTTTGAATGTTCTGCTGAGTTTCACTTTGGAAGCTGATGCAGAAAAAGTGGGATATTGTCTTTCTGCAATGCCATATCCCCTTCCTGCTTAGTGCTCCTACAGGATGTGTTATGTACAAAGCTGCACCAGCAAGGGGTGTGTGTGTGTGTGTGTATGTAGACTATATATATATATATATGTATATATACATATATATAGTACTGTGCAAAAGTTTTAGGCAGGTGTGAAAACTGTAAACAAAGAATGCTTTCAGAAATATAAATAATGAGTGTTTATTTTTGTCAGTTTACAAAATGCAAAGTCAGCAAACAAAAGAAAAATTTAAATCAAATCAATATTTGGTGTTAGAACGAGAAGTAGAACTAGAAGAACTAGAAGTAGTGGAAGTGATGGCACGACCCTCACAGAGTCCTGATCTCAACATCATGGAGTGTGTGTGGGGTTCCATGAAGAGACAGAATGATGTGAGAACGTCTACATCCACAAAAGATCTGTGTTTACTTCTCCAAGATGGAACAACCTACCAGCCGAATTCCTTCATAAACACTGTGTGTAAGTGTACCTAGAAGAATTGCTGCTGTTTTGAAGGCGAAGTGTGTTCACACTAAATGTTGATTTGATTTAGATTCCTCTTTTGTTCATTCACTGTATTTTGTTTGTTGATGAAAGTAAATAATTAACACTTCCATTTTTGAAAGCATTCTTTGTTTACAGCATTTCTTCAACACCTCCCTAAAACTTTTGCACACTACTGTATATATATGTTCATGTCTACTGTTTAAAGCTGATATGGCGATTGTGTTTTGATGTGATTAAAATGGATTCGATCTTGCCTCTACAAGCTGCCATGTGGTACCCTTCCTCAAATCTTGGGAATGTGGGAGAAGTGTGTGCTAATGCTAATGTGTAGCCGGTTGGAACAGAAACAACAGCATAAGACAAAAATATGCAGTGCTGTGGCTGTGGTATGTGTGATGAAATGCAGGACTGAGAGGGAGAGAGAGAGAGAGAAAGGGGGGGACGGAGAAAGGGAGAAAAGGAGAAAGAGAGAGAGAGAGGGAGAGAGAGAGGGAGAGAGGGGGATTAGGTATTTCAGAAGTAGCTTACCTGTTTTGGTAGGCTGTGAAAAAATAGATGTATTTGTAGGATTTTAAGAGTTAAAAAATGGTTATAGCGTTGCTAATTCTTTGTTGATAAGGATTTTAAGGTTTCCACCAGATGGAAACCAATGGAAATATATCTGGCATTCACTAAAGAGAAAAACTAGTTTTTTTTAAAAGAGAACCATAAAGATGGTTTGCCTTCCAGAAAAGGTTCCTGATACAACTCTCAGAGAAATGCAATTATAAAAAAAAGTGCAGCTTATTGAACAACTCCCAACTTAATACAGAAATCAGAAGTGAGAAAAAGCACAGGTCAAGTGGTAAACAAATTAACTAAATAGGCAGTGCAAGATCGGAAGGTCAGGCCTGCTGAACGGAAGGTCGGGGGATCGAGTCCTGGGATCGCCAAGCTGCCATTATTGGGTCCTTGAGCAACGCGCCCATAACTCTCTGTGCTCCAGGGGGCGCCGTATCATGGCTGACCCTGCGCTCTGACCCAAGCTTCTAAAACAAGCTGGGATATGGAAAGAAAGAATTTCACTGTGCTGTAATGTATATGTGACGAATAATGGCTCTTCTATTCTATTCAAGATACAAAAGCAATTCTTAGCAAAGATAGAAACAAAAATATAACAACACAAAGCATTTGTCAGTTTAATATTTGTTACGTTCCTTTTAGATACAAGTATGTCAAATGTGTCATTTGTATTTGTGGCGTTGCTGATGCGACCTTTAGAGCGGTCAATAGTTGCATCTGAGAGCATTAGCATTGCCCTTTTTGCCCCCCTGTGGGAGCAGCACCGCATAATCTCTCTCAACATACCGACTTTCAAAGAATTGCATTTAATAATAGCTACAGGTTGTAGAATTCATGGTATCTGTGCTTATTATATGTAGGGAAATTCACAAAATCAATAGCATCAAGTCTTTCCTAAAATCTTCTTTTAGAGTCAAATTCCATAATTCAGAACCACCGTTAGCTGGATTCTTAACCACTAACGGCTCACCTAGATCTTGTAATTGAATTCGCACCTAGAAAATGGATCGTTTATATCTCTAATTGGAAACACTTTTAAGAAAGAATCCCACTGGTACAACAAAAAGAAGACTTTAGGTAGCAATTTGGACTGGTCATTGGTCATTAAATGATCCAGCTGTAGATCAGCTCTAGTCCCTTTAAAAAATAACGGGGTGTTCATCATCAGTAACAACTTTCTCTTAGTGGGGTTTGTGAAGTAACAGGGTGATGAGGAGAATCCATTTTACTGGTGTTTAAATTCTTACAAAATATTCATATTGATCTGTCTAACACGAGTAGTACCATGTAGAGTTTTTGTATCCTTTGTTGTGCACAAATTGGTTAATTAGTCTTCATAGAAATCCCTCTTTTCCTTTTGTGTCTGTTGGGGAAGCTGAAGCGCTTTTCTCCAAATAGATGAGATGCTGCATTCAAAGGCCACTTTATCTGAGTGCTTTCTTTCATGTCGCGCAGACATGCGGTGTCCTGCTCTTTTGATCCGAACTCCACAGGCCTGATCAGCTGCGTAAACACCCCACACATCCATTCCCAGGACCTTCGAGTCCTGCTGTGCAGCATAATAGCGTTCTCCTTTCAAACCCTGCAGCGCAGGAGCTTCCATCTTTTATTGCACCACTTGCTAATAATCGACATTGAAGTAAAGTCATGACTGCGACACTGTTTGGCCTGTTCTGTTTGATAATCTTATGAGGAAACACTTTGGTCCTTTTTTGGCGATTCACTCTTCATGTATTTCTCATTTCCTTCTTCCTCCTTCTTATTTCGCTCATGACTGGCTGTTTTTTTTTTTTGTTTTTTTGGATAAACTATACCCAGAAGCCTTACTCTTACTTTCACCTTCATTTTATACATTTTTACAGCCTTAATTTGTCATATCCTTTCAAAGTAAATAATGTGATGGTAATGTGATAGTATTTAAGCTATATAGGCTTGTATAGTCTATATTGTCTTCCACAGTCTGCATTGTCGAGTATAAATGTTGCCATGTTGTCTTGTATAGACTGCATTGGGTTGTATATCCCTGTCTGTAATTTAAATGTATAGTGTGATACTTGTCTGTACTTTTGAGAGTCACCAACAGCTGGAAACAAATTCCTTGTGTATGTAAACACACTAAAAACCTGATACTGATTGTGACTCTGAGATAGAGAGAGCGAGAGAGATTCTTCATGGAGGTTTGAGTTCATTACCTTCTCTGATGTACAAAAAAAAACGTAGGCCACATTTCACTTAACGACCTCTGAACAACATATCTGTTTCCTCACTTTCACTGGATAACCCGAGCCTTATCAGCACCGACAGGTCATGACTTCCCCTTGTTGTAATGAAATGTGAAATGAGTGTGGGCGTGTGGTAGCCGCCCGGGGTATGTGGTGTAATTTGTAAGTCTGAGGCTGCTTACAGGTCAGTTTTTTCCACTAAACAAAAATGCCTGACTAATGTTTATTAAGTTATTGATGATCATGATAAGAGCCATTATTAAGGCAGGGACTGATATGAACTGAATCTACTGTACTTGCATAAGCGATTATGTAGATATATACTGTAATAATTATTTTTATATTTCCATTTTTTTCATGACCATATTCTTAAATAATAGGACAGTAAAGCTCAGATTCAAGTAGTAGAACTTTACCCCTTTATAAGAGTGCATTTTTATATGAGCGCATACATATATTTTCATATCTTTCTCTGTATACTGAGAGGGCACTAGTACTGCTGCTGCCTAATCAGTAACCGTATTAAATAATTGTATAAAGTTGATGCTTACATTCCTGTGATTAGAGCAGACTAGAGTGGGAATAAACACAGCAAACACTGCTATAAGCCCTGTTAAAAAGCCCTTTCCTCTTTTTCTTTTTTTACTGGCATAAGGATATGCTAGTATCCTTATGCCAGTAAACATCAATGTGTTTACTTTAATGATCATGTGATGGTTATAAAATGGTTGTACAAAGTATTTTCTTCTGGCTCTGACATTATTACATTTCTCTTAGAGGAAAGAAAAAAGCACCACAACCACCTTTAATGCAGACGGACATTTACATTTTAATAAATTGGAACCCAAATTGAATCATTTAACTTTCTGTATATACACTCAATTTTTTATTTAGCTTAATTTTATGTCTGTACACACAAAGTAAAACTTGTCCTGGAATAGGCATATAGAATGAACGGCATATAGAGCCGCACTCTCTGATTCCAATAGCACTGGCTTTAAGTTCCTTATCAGGTGAACTGGATCACATTTCAAGTCGTCTGGCTGTGTAATTTATGGGTGAATATATGGTGAAATATATATATGCTCCCAGAATGCAGACGTTGGTAACATTGCGTCACCTTTACGTGTCGTGTTTATATACAGTATTGCCTGTAAAAACTATAATTGACCCTAAGAATAACTGGTGTAGTTAATGTTTTTGTTTTTATTTTTATTTTTTACATTCTCTAAAGCTGAACAATGCTGATAAAATGTACGATGGTACCACCCTGGCAAAAATAAATAAAAGGGTGCAGATGAAAGGCAGCGTCCCTGTCCATGGTGCTGATTCCTAAAGTTCCAGAGAAAAGCTTCAAATGCGATGATTTGTAGTACATTTATAAAAGCTATAAATATCTCGGCTATAAACAGTCACATACCAGAGTCTAAATACCAGGCAAGACAAGCGCCTAATGGCTGTTGTGATGAGTTAACAATGCGACATATTTAATGGCCAATTTGTAAATAATAGTCCGGGACGTTAGAAAGCAAGGGTGCCTTGAAGCAAAAAGATAAAACAAAGAAAAAATGGTATCGTACACACAGGAAATTGCACATCAAGCATCGTACAATAATATTTATTTGCGGACATTGTTGTCCGTTGGAATTTACTCTGTAGATCATATCTTGTCTTGTTTGTAAACGAGCCAAGAATCTAGAGGAAAGCTGGAAGGCTATTGTTAGCTCGCTGCTTTCAGAGGCGTTTATGATTAATGCATGTCAGGCAAGTCCATGCAGTAAATACGAGACTGCTGTTACACTTGAGAAAACAATAGCATGTGATATCAGTCAGGCTCTGAAGAATTTGTACAGTGACATACTTTTTTTTTTCTTGGTTTTGTTGTTGTTATTTTGCCACTGTATACGATTGAATGAATTTCAAATGGAGTAAACAAGACGTGTAGACTTTCAATCTAAGAGGTTTAACAGAAATATAGCATTTAGCATTTAGGAATGCAGGTAATTGGACACATGACTGATAAGTAATTAAAAAGCCAGAGTTGATCCCAAGTGTCGAAGTTTGCATTGGGTGTCTGTTTATGGGAAACTCTCACTATACAGTCCAAAGAGAGGATGAACTGCAGGAGGCCATCATTAATAAGCAAACAGTCCTAGGAGAGAAACAGAAGGGACTTTAACTGTGGCCAAATCAACTACTTGGTGCATTTGTGCAAAAGAATGTGCAGTAACTAGCAAAGTAGCAACACCTAGTAACATCTAAAAGGCTGCAGATACAAAGACGAAAAGAGGAAAAAAGGATAGATTATTTTTCAAGCACAGAGACCGTGATATGGCTTTACTGTCATGCAGTACAGAATCTGGGAAAAATAAAACAACGTTCCTATAGAAGCTGATAAACCGAACCACATAGAGACAACAATGTTAGAAGGTGCAATAGTAATTTCCAAACAAACTGTATGACGGTAATGAAAAACCGAACAGTCAGCCCAATGAATTACAGAGGAGTGTCAATCTGTACACCGAGCAATGCAACTAAAAGGGGTGGAGCTCAGTGGTTTAAGGCGCTGCCCTACTGATCGGGGGTTCGAGCCCCGGTGTCTCCAAACTGCACCCTTTGTCCTTGAGCAAGACCCTTAATCCTCTGTGATCCAGGGGTACGGTACCACGACTGACTCAGTGCTCTGACTCCCAAACAAGCTGGGTTATGTGAAGAAAAGAATTTCCTTCAAAGTATGTAAAATAAATACAAAAATAATAATAAGAGATCAAATATTGCCTATGTAATCACAAATAATATATGTAGCCATTTTCTGTGTGTGGGTTTAAAGGCTTTCAGGAAACCACTGTCATTTATTGATCAATTTAATCGTGCAATATTGCCTCTACGACCTACTGGTAATGATGGTCTGCCAGTCTAACCGTCCCAGCCTGCATTCTGGCAGCAGATAAAAGTTTTTTTTTTTTTTTTGTTTCATTTTTGTTTGGCATGGGTGAAGAACTTGGAATATTGAGTAGTTTTCATCATTTAGCTGAACTTGTTTTGTCCTCCAGTTTTCAGTCATCAGTGAGAACAAAAGCCTTGATTACATGTTTGGATTCATTTTGTTACAAGACCCGGGTGAACCAGAGGCCAAACAGGAGGTCCATTAGAACAACAGTCACTTTTTGAACTCCAAAGGGAACAGTATACAATAAGAGACAGCGAGAGTGTCTTACTACAACGCCTCTAGACCTCAGCCCTGACCTCTGCGTTAATATCTGGACACACACACACACACACATGGCCTATTGTTTTAACCATAATCACGAACTGGCCGAGCCTCTGTCGTACTGTTTTATTTGTTATGTTGGCACATTAGCGTGATCTTATTAGTCATTTGTTTAAGACTTTCCACCAGGTTCTCCATCACTTCCTCGAGCGGGATAAAGTGTTCCTGGAATGCCGTGACGCATTGTTGTGGAGGAGACAAGGTGTCTGCCAGAAGGTTCCTACAGCTGCGGGATGTTTGCAAACGCGCATCCCCTCGAGTGTGCATATGTGTGTGTTGGGTGCCATCAAAGAATGTTATACTTTGCAATAAAACGGAACATCAAGCTGCACAGGAGTTTCTGCGAATGGTATTATTCTCATTGTACATTTGGCTTGGGATAATGGGAGATCCGATGCAGGCAGTGACACCGCCTGCGGTGAGGATCCCGAACAATGGTGTCAAAATAGGTCACTTTTTTTTTTTGCAGAGCTTACCGAAACCTCTCCACCCTCACCGCAATTGGCACCGTTGAGAATCTAGGAAGCAGATGTGAAGTTCGTGGAATAAAAAAGATTAAAATATAACGGATATCAATATTTAGCACATTTTCCTCCTTCTCAATACAATATAAAGGGTTTGCATATATGAGTCCACACATCTACATATACACTAGGAATCACCGATGGTACCTGTTACAGTGTGCGATACATTAAGTGTACAAATTCGAGATTGTTTACAAGACAACAAGGGCAGCGCTTTTCTCACTAGGGCAGATCTTATGTGGTATCCGTGTATTATATAAAAAATAAACTGCATTAAAGAAGTACAACCATACAAATACAGATAACTTCACAGGCCTAAGAACAGCGACACACTAATGAAGTGCTTTGTTGTTTGACTCGAACAACAAAGATGGTTCGATTCTAATTTCATCCAGCAGGATGTTTAATATTCAGGATGCATTTGAATAGTGTGACCTCACTCCTGTTGATTGCTGCAACTGAACCTTCTGTTGAAGCCATTTCCCCGTCGTGGTAAACAAAAATCAACATCTTACATTGGCATCTCCCACTTCACAACAACAAGCTTTCATTTAAACCCCAAAATAACCTCTGGCATCATTCTATTGCAACCATTTTGTTTAATGACACGCACTTCATGTGCTGATGGTTATTTCATTAGATATAGAAATGACACTGTTGGAACCAAAATAGTGATTAGCGTGAATAGTGAATAGTGAATAGGGCTTCTGCTGCTGTGGTTTAATATGTTGATTTTTTCTGGATAGACTTCTGGTCACAAAGGATATAAAGAATTATTTTTTTTGAGTTGGCCATTCTCATCTAACCTCTCTCTAAATAAAAACAAGCAGTTTCTGGAATATTTGCTGAATTATTCTAGCCTATCAAGGGCACTGAGATCATGCCCCCCCACACCCCCTCCTGTTCTGGTGGCGATTGGGAATGAAAGCTGAGGCACTTGTTCACATGCTCAGCAACTTATCCTGGCCAAATGTTTGACATTGAGCTGCGCCCGATGCACTGGCGAGTGCGTTTTTTTTCTGCTTGATTGCATGCGGTCAGGAAAACCCACAGGGACTCTTGATAACTTCAAAAGTCTAGGCCAATTTTTCATTAGAGAAAAGGCTAAAATAGAAATCACTCTGAACCCTGTGGTTTATAGTTCCACACACACACACACACACACACACACACACACACACACTTAGTTCTTGAGTGATTAGCTCAGTGGTTAAGGCACTACTCTACTGATCAGAAGGTCGGGGATTCAAGCACCGGTATCGCCAAGCGATCACTCTTGGCTCCCTGAACAAGGCCCTTAACCCTCTGTGCTCCAGGGGGCGCCGTATCATGGCCAACTCTGCGTTCTGAGCCCAGCTACCAAACAACAAGCTGGGATATGCGAAGAGCGAATTTCACTGTGCTGTAATGTGTAAGACGTTATTATTACTATTATTGATATGAAGTGAAAAACTATTAATAATTTTAGGACTGAGTTTATAGTGAGCAACATTATTTGGGGCTTAACATTCCTTATGTTGGTTTTACCTGAGTTTATTCATTCATTCATTCATTCATCTTCTACCGCTTTATCCGATCGTCCCTCGGGTCACGGGGAGCCTGTGCTTATTTCAGGGGTCTATGGGCATTAAGGCAGGATACACCCTGGATGGAATGCCAACCCATCACAGGACACACACACACACATTCATACACTAGGGACAATTTTTCAAGGTGCCAATCAACTTACGGTGCATATTTTTGGACTGGGAGGAAACCGGAGAACCCGGAGAAAAACCCCCTGAGGCACGGGGAGAACATGCAAACTCAACACACACATGGCCGAGACAGGAATCGAACCTGGACCCTGGCGGTGTTAGGCCAACTAAGCCACCGTGCCCCACCTGAGTTTATTTTTAAAAGATAATAAGGGTTCACATAGGATGTTATTCCTGAGTTTGGGAATAGGACATTTTCATTTAAATTCCTTTTTTACATTTTTTATTCTAACAAAATGCTAAATGAACTTTTATGTTTAATTTGACATTTGTACAATTGTAGCAGATGCTCATATCACAGGCGACTTACATTTATCTAATTTGAGAACTTGAAGGTTAAGAGCCCTGCTCATGGTCCTAACAGTGACAGCTTGCTGGGTTGAGAACTCATAGCCTTCTGATCAGGATCCCAATGCTGTATACAATATGGCTGAGGAAGTGACCCACAATGGCCAAGAGACTACGAACATAAAAATATAAAATTACCTCATATTAAGTGTGTAAACATGCAGAATTAAAATGACTTTTTGTGTCCTTCTGGTGTTTCAACTGCACAAAGTTTTGATCCCATCTTATCCTTTCCTATCAGATCTTAAATTTACATTTATGCCATTCCTTTATCCAAAGTGACTTTTTTTATATTCAACTGAGCACTTATTAATTAAGGGCCTTGCTCAAGGGCCAGGCGGTGACTGCTTTATCTGGTTTATATGTTTGAACATCACACAAAGTATCTTGAAGTGAAAACTGCTGATCACAGTGGTGATAATTACCAGTTCACTGTATGTGGAAGTTGCATATTTAAGTTCCTGTGTTTTAAAAAAAAATCAGACAGGACAGACATGATGTCTGGCAGTACATTTTCCTTGTTCCTTTAATTGTACATTTAAAGTACATTCTAGCATTTCCTTTCAAATACAAAATTGGTTGTTACGTGGCACATTGTGTTCATTTTTTCATGCGTCTGGAAACTCTTTTTTTAATTTTTTTATTTTTTTTTATTGACAAAGTGCTCCATCAGCCTACTTCTCTCAGTCCAGCAGACAAAGTGGCCCCCTTTTAAAAGTTCCCCAACCTAAATAAAACATGCAGCGTAAAATGCGACTCTCTCCTTCATCAAGGTTGCGTTCGCACTCGGACTGTTTCCGAGTCTAGAAAAGTTCCCGATGCCAAAAAGGACACGGTATATAATATTACAAAACTATATTAGAAAAGTGTATTTAAAAGGGAAACTTGCAGTTTACATTAAAACTTTTTATAAGGATATAAAATATTTAGCTTCTGTCCATATTGTATTTTTTATTTTTTTTTTTTAAGTTAAGGTGATTGTAAGTAGCAGCTGCACTTTTAAGTTTTTTTGTTACCAAACACCCAAGTTTCATGAAATAGTAGGTAAATAGTAAAGTTCGGCTCAACACATGAACAAGATGCAAAAAAAGAGAGCGAAACAGAAAATAGAGCATCTTCTACTTCCCCTGCGAAATAGGATGCAAGGTCACCCACTTTGTGAGTTCTGAGGAAGATAAGAAAGAGGGAAGTAGGATAGTCAGTAGACTAGAGCTATGAATAAAGAGCGAATGAAATATTTTTGTCATAACTGCAGCTTTAATTGAAGAAATGTATTTTAAAAAAATACATGAACTGAGAAAGAAAAAAAAGAAAGGAAAAATAATTTAACAGGTAAATAAAAAAAATGCAAAACAAAATAAAATAAACGAGAAAAAGAAATAGAAGCTTCATCGGAGATGTGAGATTATGGGAGACAAAATGGGGAAAAATAGAAAGAGAAAGAAAGAGAAACAAAAAGAGGAAAGAAGTTATTCTAATTATGAAATTGCATTCTAAGAATTTCCAGTTAAATAAATATTAGAAACGGAGAAGGATACCTATACATACATATATATATATATATATATATATATATATATATATATATATATATATATATATATATAAATATATACACATACGTATATAAATATATATATATATACACGCCCAGACAGGCTAGGGACCCTTGCACGATTCGAGCCGAGGAACGGGAAATACTGGAGGTCCGTGACCGGGGAAGGAGAACAGGAGCAGTGGCGGACGAGATCGCGTCTGTGGGACTTGGAAGTCTGGGTAGCGGAAGCAGACGGGAACGGAACCTGATTTGGGAATCAGAGACAGAAGGTTAGTTAGGATACGAGGCATGGGCCGCGTGTCCGCTTCGCAGCATAGTATTACGAGCCTGGACATGGAATGGAGGGAAGACCGGGCTTATATAGGGAGAGAGAGTGGGAGAGAAAACGAGGGACAGCTGAGGCCAATTAGGGTTAGTGAGCGTGGGGAGAAGAGCAGGGAGGAGCGAGGAGAGAGAGGGAACCGTGACAGTGGACACCTAAATGTAAATTTGTTTGTACTTTATAATCATCCTATTCCACAATTAGAAGATGAATAATAGAATAGCATTTATTTGTCACATAAACATAACAGCAAAGTGATACTTTTTCTTCACGAATCCCAGTTTACTTTTTTTCAGGCAGCTGGGGTCATTGAGTAGGGTCAGTCATGATACGGCGCCCCCTGGAGCACAGAGGGTTTAGAACCTTGCTCAAGAGTGGGGTTTGATCCGTTCAGTAGTCCAGCACCTTAACCACTGAGCTACACCCCCTCCACATTTGATGTTATGATAACCTCTGGGATGAAGGTCGGGTAGCTTTTGTAGTGCTTATAGAGATTTGTGCTCATTCATCCACAAGTCAGGCACTAAAGAAATATCAGGAGGCCTGGGGGTGTAGTCAGTGTTCCAGTACATTTCAATGACGTTCACTTGAGTTGAGGTCAGAACGACAGTCGGCCACTCAAGATCCTTCCCTCTAAAGTGTGCAAGTGTATCTTCATGGAGCTGGCTTTTTGCACTAGAGATTATAATGCACTAAAGAAATCATATACAATTATCAGTTGGATTTTTATTTACACTTGTGTGGTGGTAACAGTTTGGGGAAGGACAATAGAAGGATTAGAAAGGCATGGGTTCCAATAAGTTTGCTCATATAGTGTATCTATTTTATTCTTGTTCTTCTGATGCATAGTAGTATTCTTATTATAGGAACTTTACTGAGCAATTGAGGTTGGGTAAGGGCCTTGCACAAGGGCCCACTAGTGGCATCTTGGTGGTGCTGGGATATGAACTTTTGAAATTTCACTCCAGAACCCAACCACTGAGTTACCGCCAAGGTATTACTTTGCTGATGTTGAGATGTAATTTCCCCAAAAGGGATCAATAGGGCATTTATGGCATTTGGCAGACACCCTTATTCAGAGCAACTGAGCAGTTGAGTGTTAAGGGCCTTGCTCAAGGGCCCACTTGGTGCTGATGGGATTTGAACTGGTCCCAACACCTTAAACACTGGGCTACCACCTCCCATATTTTAGAATAGAAAAGCATTTATTTGTCACATATACAATACAGCACAGCAAAATTCTTTCTTTGCATGTCCCACTTTGTTTGGAAGCTGGGGCCAGAGTGCAGCGTCAGTCACAGGTTGGAGCACACAGGTTAAGGTCCTTGTTCAAGGAAGCTTGGCGATACCGGGGCTTGAACCCCCCGACATTTCAATCAGTATCCCAGCGCCTTAGGCCGCTAAGCTACCCATTTTAGATGACCTAGTGAGTTCTGCATCAAGTTATTATAAGCTGAAGTTCATGTGCATGACTGAGTCTGTATCAGTATCCAGCGTAACACTGATAGGCGTGATAAGGAACCAGTTTGGCTCTGTTTCAGTCACTGGGCATTGTGAGTCCGTGTGCCACACCGCTGGCATGCCAACATGCATCTCTGCCAAATACAAACTTCAGGTACCAAACAAAGACGTGCGATCATGTCCCTTAGGATAAGCTTCGAAACGGATATTAAATAAGTAATGAGCAGGATAAATTACCGTGCCTAAAGGAATGTGTGACTGGGCGGATCGTATAACTGATTTAGTTTTGTCTTAAGTGACACAGCATTTTATCTTGTGACAAGGCAAATATCTGTTATATATTCCGTTTTTTTAATCCATGTGTTAGACCTCGAAACGTAACACATTTCAATTCCTAATAGCAATAAAGTGCAAGCTCTCAGTTTGAAGTACTTTGTAGAACTCCAGGGCGAGACCTTTTAGACCTTTTATCCGTAGCGAGATCAAAGATCGCCTCTCACCGCTGTCCATTCTCTGCCACTGAAAGGCGCCTTTAGGGCAGGATACTGTCATTATCATGTTTCATTATAGATGGCGAACAATGGCGCCTAAAATTAATCAGACCGGAGAAACGTCCCTACACGCTCTTCGTTAAGGACCACCGTGCGCTTTTGACTCAGGAACGCCGAGCCACTCCACCACAAAAAGCTACATGGAAGGAAGATTATTGAAGTGGTTCCTGCAGGCATTCACAAGTCACCTGGCCAAGACAATTCCGGCCTGGTCCTAATTCGGGTTTAACAAGGACGGCGTCCTTGTCGTGCTGCTTCAAAGCATTAGAAAAGGTTTTTATTTATAACCCTGGTACAAATCCATATTGTGGATTTGGTGTTTGGTCTGACATGCGCTGTGGAACCTTTTACACACATTTATAAGCCGTCTGAATTTGCCACTGTCTTGGCGACGTCTCAAGATAAACAAAAGGGTCTGACTATCTTCCAAAAGCTGCCGTCTGTGAGGTTCTGTATGTATGTCACTTTACAAGTCCTTACGAATGTCCTTACAAAGGTCTGTAGTTGTGTGTCTGGTGCTCATTAGAGGAGTGTGTGTGTGTGTGTGTGTATTTGTGATTTTGATTCACAGCCCGAGCCTGATTAGATTTCCGACAGCTAGTCGATTTGTGTCCTAAATATAAAGGAGTGTACCAGACCTCAGATCTTATCACTAGGGAGGAGGAGGATGTAACTTCTCCACAGCGCACAGTACATCCTAGAACAACATGTTCACGGCTCAAGCGTCAACAGCATGTATGTCGGAGAAGAGGAGGAATTGAACGCAGCCCTTTATTCGGATGTTTAGCCGACGTTTATTAGCCGAGCTCTTGTACTCAATTCTTATAGCGGTGGAAATCTTGCTTGATTGCGACCTTTGTCCCCTGATTCCACGTCATTCCATAACAATTTATTTCCTACTGCCCATTTCCTCTCAGAAGAAAAAAAAAGTAATTTCTCCTTCCCTTCCTCTTCCAGTGTGCTTTCTCTTTCTGGATGCGCCTTAATGCATTGTGTGATGGAGGAGAAAGGTTACCAGATGAAGAAATGATGAAGTGTGGACAACTTTTATTCTGATTAAACTTATAGTTTAGGCAGAATTAAAAAATTAAAAGCCTATGTCTGGTTTTAATGTTCTCTGTTTCCCAGATGAAGCATATAGTGCATAAAGCAAATATTTAGGATAAAATTTACAAGAGAATACCGTAAATTTCGGACTATAAGCCGCCGCTACTTTTTTCCTAGGTTTTGAACCATGCGGCTAATAATAAGGTGCGGCTTTTCTGCAGATTTTTTCCCGACCGCTAGGGGCTCTAACCGGAATTAGAATCAAAACTAACACAAAATAAATGCAAAGAAGAAGAATGCGCTAGTTCCTCTTTAGCAGATATAAGTGGGTGGGGTAGAAGCGGATAGTCGGAAGGAGGACAAACTCTAAAAGGTAATGACGTCATTTCACACACAGGAAAAGGTAAATACTTAAAAGGCTTAATTTCTCTTGTTCTGTCCCATTTTAAATCAGGAGTAAAGTAAATGCTGCTAAATAGTGCTCTCTCTCCTCTCTCTTTTTCCCACACCACTCACGCATTCCCCAAATCCCCCCCCCCCCCCCCCCCCCCCCCACCCCCCCCCCCCCCCCCCCCCCCCCCCCCCCCCCCCCCCCCCCCCCCCCCCCCCCCCCCCCCCCCCCCCCCCCCCCCCCCCCCCCCCCCCCCCCCCCCCCCCCCCCCCCCCCCCCCCCCCCCCCCCCCCCCCCCCCCCCCCCCCCCCCCCCCCCCCCCCCCCCCCCCCCCCCCCCCCCCCCCCCCCCCCCGGCCCCCCCCCCCCCCCCCCCCCCCCCCCCCCCCCCCCCCCCCCCCCCCCCCCCCCCCCCCCCCCCCCTCCCCCCCCCCCCCCCCCCCCCCCCACGACCCCTCCCCCCCCCCCCCCCCCCCACCCCCCCCCCCCCCCCCCCCCCCCCCCCCCCCCCCCCCCCCCCCCCCCCCCCCCCCCCCCCCCCCCCCCCCCCCCCCCCCCCCCCCCCCCCCCCCACCCCCCCCCCCCCCCCCCCCCCCCCCCCCCCCCCCACCCCCCCCCCCCCCCCCCCCCCCCCCCCCCCCCCCCCCCCCCACCCCCCCCCCCCCCCCCCCCCCCCCCCCCCCCCCCCCCCCCCCCCCCCCCCCCCCCCCCCCCCCCCCCCCCCCCCCCCCACCCCCCTTCCCCCCCCCCACCCCCCCCCTCCCCCCCCCCCCCCCCCCCCCCCCCCCCCCCCCCCTCCCCCCCCCCCCCCCCCCCCCCCCCCCCCCCCCCCCCCCCCCCCCCCCCCCCCCCCCCCCCCCCCCCCCCCCCCCCCCCCCCCCCCCCCACCCCCCCCCCCCCCCCCCCCCCCCCCCCCCCCCCCCCCCCCCCCCCCCCCCCCCCCCCCCCCCCCCCCCCCACCCCCCCCCTCCCCCCCCCCAGACCCCCCCCCCCCCCCCCCCCCCCCCCCCCCCCCCCCCCCCCCCACCCCCCCCCCCCCCCACCCCCCCCACCCCCCCACACACACACACACACACACACACACGCACACACGCACACACGCCACAAATCCCGATATAAGACCGGTTCACCCTACAATCCCCGTCCGGGCTCGTAGCACATACCTAGTGTCGTGGACACGGACGCTCGATATATGTTTATGCCTAACCTTTGTCTGTTCCCGATTCCCGGACTCCTGCTCTCCGGTACTCCCGGTACCACGGCGCGCAGAGCGCAAGGCTCCCTAGCCTGTCTGGCCGCTCCGTATGAGCGGCGTCTCCTGAGTTCTTTATTCTAATAAATCCTGTTTTGTATGAATTCCGGATCTCCGCGTCTCTGTGCAGCGTCCACCGTTACACCGTGTTAAAATACAGGTTAGGAAAGGATCTATTTAGGTACATACATGTACATTTACCATTCAAAAGCGGATGCGGCTTGTATGCAGGTGCGGCTTATTTATTATTTTTTGGGTTTTTTTTTTTAATAGAGCGGATGCGGCTTATATGCAGGTGCGCTTTATAGTCCAGAATTCACGGTAAGTGTTTAGTGACACCACAGATACTATAAGGGGAGTGTTGAGCCGAAAAAATCAGCCAAGTCTAATTGGTCAATTCATATATAGTATATATTCATATATATATATAGCATGTACAAAATGTAGTTTGTTATTCTTATATTCTCATAAAAACTAGAAAGTATACAAAAAAAGAGATTTCGATACTGGAACAAGTTGCTCAGATACTTATATTACTGAATAAATGCTAATATTTCAAAATGATTAGTGATTTTTGATCACTGTGAGGCATGATCTCAATGTAACGCCTTTCAGTCCCATGTTTTACCTCACCTTTACCCTTTATAATAGGTTTCAAACAATACCTTGAACACCATCTGAATCTCTGTAGTTTATATATCCTAAATAGACAATAATGTCTGTTGGTTTATTTATTGGCTGACAAACAAACTCCAGGCTTGAATAAATTCATTAATGTAAAAAAATCGGAATCTGAATCAAATATCAGTGTTGGACGATATACACAAAGCATGTGTTTGAGTTACACTTAAATATCACTCCAGTAAACGTATAAAAACGTTTTGTGTGCAAAATACTACAATATATTATTGATATAATGCTCATATTATCAATTTTGTCCCATGCACACTTGCTTATTAAAACCTAAAGCCTTTCAGCCTAAAATGTACTTATTCCACCCACACCCTTGTATGATAAAATAGACGAGTGTGTCTTAAAGTTAAGCCAATTGGATGTTGCGCTGGCCCCGCCCACACGCCCCCTACTGGTTAGACTTGTGTTAGTTAGGCTATTCCCAGGTATTGTACTCTTGTACTTAGTACACATTTCCCCCCCCCCTATTTGTACTTTAAGAAAACCGAACAATAACAATCTATTGAGTGTGGCTGATGCACACTTGACTCCGCAACCTTAATTATTTAAACCATCTTTCTTTTCTTTGCGCACACTATACAGTATAAGAGCTTTCTTTTGCCCTTTTGTACCTCTGTAGGATATTGCATGCTCCGGTTGGTGCTACACTCCAGTGGGCTGTTTTGAGTTACACTCACACTTTTTAATATTCCCACCTCCACAAGTTTATAGGATCATTAAATGACTTCCTTCGTTAGCACTTTTCCCATTTCTATATTAAACCAAAAGTAAACCAATTTTTCCTGGAATCGACGCTTAATTACTCTTAACCTGTCCTAATGAAACAGTTCATCATTCATTCGATACAGGGAGCCTGTGTCTATCTCAGGCGTCTATGGGCATCAAGGCAGGATACACCCTGGATGGAATGCCAACCCATCGCAGGACACACACACACACACACACACACATTCACACATTAGGGACTATTTTTCTAATGTGCCAATCAACTCATGTACATGTTTGGATGTGTATGTTTTTGGACCGGGGGGAAACCGGAGAAAAAAACCCTGAGGCAGGGGGAGAACATGCAAACTCAAAACTCATATTAGTGGCAGTTTAGTGGTGCTTGGTATTTGAACCTGTGACATTCTGGTCCAGAGCCTAGTGGCTTACATTTACTTTTGCAGCATTTGGCAGACGCCCTTATCCAGAAGGACTTACAACTGAGCAATTGAGGGTTAAGGGCCTTGCTCAAGGGCCTACTATTGGCAGCTTGGTGGTGGTGGGGTTT
Source organism: Kryptopterus vitreolus (assembly GCA_030449085.1). Taxonomy (NCBI): domain Eukaryota; kingdom Metazoa; phylum Chordata; class Actinopteri; order Siluriformes; family Siluridae; genus Kryptopterus; species Kryptopterus vitreolus. The sequence continues at coordinate 8,604,599 of JACRUU010000006.1, read as the reverse complement.
GAACCCCTGATCTTCCGGTCCAGAGTCCAACACCTTAACCACTTGGCTTAAGCTGCCATCTCCCCTAGTAGTAATTAAGTAATTAAAAGCAAATACAAAAATGGCTGGAACTAACACACACATGGCGGAGGTGGGAATCAAATCCCCAACCCTGGAGGTGTGAGGCGAACATACTAACCACTAAACCACCGGTGCCCATGAAACAGTTCGTTCTCTTCAATTTTCTTTTTTGCAAAACGAATGGAAGTGTATATTTATTTGTGTGGTGAATTTCAATTGTATGAAACACTGTATATTTATTGAATAAGTTACACTGTATGAGTATACCGGCATCGCATTGTTATTTTGTTCGTCTTAAACCAGGGGTGTCCAAACTTTTTGTAAAGAGGGCCAGATTTGGTGAGGTGAAACTATGTTGGGGCCGGCCATTCAGTTTGACATTCCTTGAACATTAAAATTAAATGCAAATTAACATATTAATGATTTTTTTTTTATTGCAAATGGCAGATTTTTTATTTCTTCACACATAACACAAAGAAATCTAAACAAGTTTTTTCTAAAATGACTTTTTTGAAAAAGGCCATATAAACTAAAGAAAACATTCAGGAAGATTAAACATATCTATTTTCATTTGAAACATTAAATATGATTAACTATTAAATGGCAACTGTAAACTTCTAAATCCTGTGAATAGGAAAACAACACTAACATTGATCTTATTCTGAAGTACAAAATGAGGGCAGATAAAAGTAAAATGTTATTTTATTTTGCCTTAATTAATTAATACAGTGGAATTTTATAGCTTTGCATCCTTCTTCTCTGACCTTTACGTGAGAGTGCAGCTACAGGTGTTCTGGTGAAATTTAAAATAGATACTCTTGGTCAACAGTGCTGGTGGGTCGCATATTATTGATTTTATGACGGGGGAAATTTGAACACGGGCCGCATTTGGCCCCCGGGCCGGACTTTGGACATGCCTGTCTTAAACGATCGGCTGCCTCATTAACGCATTCCGGCACCATCCTGCACTGAAGAGAAGAATAAAGGAACACAAGATCCATGCATGTAATTCACCAGGGCAGCCTCAGGGAAGGAGACTTAGGTTTCCATCAGTGGGGCCACATTTGAGAATCTGCTGCCTGCCTGAGATGATGATCACAGCTGAGATCTACTGTAAATCATATAAGTCTCTCCTGAAGCATGGAAGTTATTATTACCCAAAAACATGAGGCTAATATCGCGGCATAACACACAAATATTTGGACTATTTAAGCAGATTGAAGACTATTTTTTCATCCTTAACAAAATGACACGCCACGGATTCATTTTTACATTCAGTAAGTGCTATAGAAGCAAATCTGAATGGAAGTAAAGTTAATGAACAAATTGCACTACATTTTATAGCATGGCAATTGAGCAGCCATGCCATAATTACTTTATTGCAGCTTATTCATGTGTTTTTTTACTCCTTATCACGACCCAGCAGGCAACAGGCTGTAGTCTGTTTACATACTGTTACATGTTCAATACTGCATGCTCTGCGTCGTCCTTTTTCACAACCCTGACCTTTATTATTAAAATGGGATTCAAACATGCTGTAGACACACTTTCCAAAAAGAGAAAAATCTCTGAATCTTTACTACACAGTATTAACTCTTATTATTATTATTATTATTATTATTATTATTATTATTATTATATTATTATATAGTTTTATAAGAGAGGGGCACGGTGGTTTAGTGGTTAGCACGTTCGCCTTACACCGCCAGGGTCCAGGTTTGATTCCCATCTCGGCCATGTGTGTGTGGAGTTTGCATGTTCATGTTCTCCCTGCCTGTTCAAGCAGTTTGCCTTTTCTCCCCGTGCCTCAGGGGTTTTTTTTTCTCCGGGTTCTCCGGTTTCCCCAAAAACATGCACGGTAAGTTGATTGGCACCTTGGAAAACTGTCCCTAGTGTATGAATGTGAGTGTGTGTGTGTGTGTGTGTGTGTGTGTGTGTCCCACGATGGGTTGGCATTCCATCCAGGGTGTATCCTGCCTTAAAGCCCATAGACGCCTGAGATAGGCACAGGCTCCCCGTGACCCGAGGGAAGATCAGATATAGCGGTAGAAGAAGAATGAATGAATGAATTATTATAAGATTTCCTAGCTGCCAGTGGAGAATATCTCTTACTGAAGTCACATGTTGCGGGTGGAAATGAACTTAGAAGGCGAAGGTCCACAGTATGATCCTGAACTCTGGCTACTGTTTGGGTGGATATTGTTCTTACAATACAATTGCTTTATGAGGGAAACTTTCAAAGGTGTGAAAGTATTTGTGAATGTGTGTGAGTGTGTGTTTCTAGGTTAGACTCCTCAATCAAACATTATGTACTGAAAATGAAATCACTTCCGTGCTAAATACACTGAGTATCTAAAAAAAGCACACAATAGAAAATTTGCTAGAAAGGTAAAAGATTGATGCTCAGGAATTCCCTCTATTAAACAGCTGTATCCAGCTGCATGAGGGCAAATTCAATTCAAACCTTCCCAAAAGAGTCACATGACTTTATATCATATATAATAACTTAATTACTACTAGGGGAGATGGCAGCTTAACAGTTAAGCCACTAGGCTCTGGACCAGACGGTCACAGGTTCAAATCCCAAGCACCACTAAACTGCCATTAATTGGCCCTTGAGCAAGTCCCTTAACCCTCAGTGGTAATTGGCTCTGGATGTCTGTCAAACTTTGTAAATGTACTTAAATTACATGACTATACAACCTATTGGCTGCTTATTTCTCCCATTATAAATGAACCTCTATGCATCACAGACTCAACATTAAGAACCATGTTAAGAGGTAAGATATCTGAAAAGCTTGTATTTCCTGCCATAGTTGTTGACGAAAATGATATTTTACCTCTATTTTATATCCTTACTAGCTGCATATCGCCTGGCAAACTGTTTATACACACAAACACAAGTGATCTAACTTTAAATAAGCTTTCACAATGCTAAAGGTGTACAGCGCAGGGACTGAGCCTTACCCTGAATAATTCACTTTAACCTTGACCTACGACATTAACTGCTGTACTTTTCTGCATTGTCCAATCCATTTGAACTTCGGAACCTTGGCGAACATTAATACGCGACCTCCCTCGCTTCATTACCTGCATTACTACAGAAGGAGGCGGTGGAGTACTTCAATCCAGCGTCTGTATTACTTATCTATTTCTCAGCCCCTGTGAATACACACCACCCTCTGCATTCACTAGACAATAGCCATGTTGCCCAAAATAGCACATGAATGTTGCGTCGCCCCTCATTCAGGCCCTAGAGACCGGCAGCATCCTGTTGTGCTTGCGGGGTTGTTTACGGTTGTTGGAAATGGTATCCAGGTTTACAGACCTTATTATCCTATTTGGATCGTCTTTTCTTTACCGTTCTATGAGAAGTGTCTGCTTTACAGTGTCTTATTTACACCAAGTTTGGCTCGGTGGTAGGACACAACTGTGTTTCAGGTCACCTTCTGTCTATCAGCGGTGTATGTGTGTGTGTGTGTGTGTGTGTGTGTGCGCGCCTGTGGTGCTGACAGAGATTACTCCGCAGAGGTGATGCATGAGATATGAGACATAGTGTGAATTGCTTCGGAGTGCTGACCTAGCTATGACACTCCTGGTGCTCCAGTCTACTACTTCCTTCACTGACCCCTGCTGGTATTCCATCTCATATTCTCTGCCCAAATGCCACAAGAACTTTTTCCCAGCCTTCTTTCTGATGTCGCCCCCCCCCCCGATTTCATACAGCGAATTTGCTCTTTGCTCTTTGCTTTGCTCTTTTCTTTCTCTAAGACAAAGTCATCCTAGTAATTATGAAAAGTGCGCTCATATATATATATATATATATATGTGTGTGTGTGTGTGTGTGTGTGTGTGCGTAGATTATATATCAGATTCATCTCCCCGTAGAGCGGGGTCTAGACTGATATGAGATTTAGAAACAGTGTCTGATCCTAAAACCTAAATGTGTGTATTTAAGTTATTATCAATATCCACACAGTACCATGTTTTATAACGAGGAAAGCTCTAGTTATATACACAAAAACTACTCATATATTAAATACTACGCTAATCACTATAGATCAGAATAAACAAAGAGGCGGAGCTAATTGAACAAAGAAAAATCCCTAATGGTTGCGGTCGCCGAATAAAAGCCAGTGCACATAAATAAAATTTCATTCATTTTTTTTTTTTTCCAATTGAAATATTTCGATTTTTTGCTGTGTTTCAAATTCAAAACCTTTATTGATTGATTTCTTAATTTGTTTTCTAAAACAAAAATGTGCATTGTTTGAGGTATTGGTTTTAGAAGAGCAGCATTGGGAGCTGGAGGAGGAGGAGAAGGAGACATGATTAGGAGAGGCTCTAGTAGTACTATGAGGAGAAGAATGAAGGGGAGTTTAAGAGGATCTGTACTAGGAGTAGTACTAGGAAGTGAAGGACTAGGATAGGCGTCGGCAACCTTTACCACTCATTTGAACCCGTTTCCCACAGTACAGAATACACTGGGCGCAACAAAACCCTTTTGACATTTAAAATGAAATAACCCTGTATATGTATTGGGAGAGTGGAGCTCAGTGGTTTAAGGGCTGGGCTACTGATGGGAAGGTCGGGGTTCGATCCCTGGTATCACCAAACTGCCACCCTTGGGTCCTTGAGCAAGGCCCTTAACCCTTTGTGCTCCATGGGCCCCGTATCATTCAATGAACAGCTGCAGAGAAAACGAAATGACATTCCTGCATGCAACAACAAACATTGTGAACGCCGGAAAAAAAAGACGTTGGATCTGATTCACGTAAAATACCCAATTACTACTTGGTCCTTGTTGTATTTAGATCAGATTTAGACATTTAGATTTAGATATTTATTGTATATATATTTGAAAACTTGTTCAAATTATTTGTTGCTCTTAATATGCGTCACAAACGCCAATGCCCTGATGTGCAGGAGGTTCAGGAGCAGAAATCCCATTAACCAAGGATGCTAAATATTTTATTGCCTTTTTTCATATATTCATATTTTTTCGTTTTTGCACCTGCACATCAGGGCTGTATGCTGGGCGCGTTAGCGTTTGTGACGCATATTAAGAGCGACAAATAATTTTAACACACGTTATCTTCAAGATCAACATTATCTTGTAACTTAAAATGACATTTTAAACACGGATTAACTAAAATAAAATACAATTTCATTTAATACTCATTCACTATTTTCAAAAGCCACCGGGACTCCTGGGAATCCGGGAATACGGCCGACCCCTGGATTAGGACACGGAAAATCGTCATCAGTAGTAACTACACAAATACAAGGTGTATAGTAGTATTAGTAGCAATACTAATAATAGAAGGTGAGCTTGTAATAGTTAATATATAATGATTTGCTGTCTACAGTTAAATGGCATTAGAGACATTTCCTCTAAGCCACATGTTCTGTTTGAATCGAAGAAGCTATCTAGACAGAATTATATCGTTTTGCACTCATTACATTTCAAGGGACGCATAAAATGATTTCATTCATTCATTCATCTTCTACGGCTATATCCGATCTTCCCTCGGGTTTCGGGGAGCCTGTCTCAGGCGTCTATGGGCATTAAGGCACTATACACCCTGGATGGAATGCCAACCAATTCATACACACATTCACACACTAGGGACAATTTTCCAAGGTGCCAATCAACCTACCGTGCATGTTTTTGGACCGGGGAGGAAACCGGAGAACCCAGAGAAAAACCCCCCTGAGGCACGGGTAGAACATGCAAACTCCACACACACATGGCCGAGACGGCAATCGAACCCGGACCCTGGCGGTATGAGGCGAACGTGCTAACCACTAATCCACCGTGCCCCGGCTAAAACCATTTCGAAGCTTAAAATTTTAAATGAACGAATACATTAAAAGGATCGAACGGCAAAATGGCATTTTAACGATGGCGTGTGATAACAGGAGTGTGTTTCTCAGAAAGTTGGCAGCGGGTGATTTCTTGGAAATACGTATAGAACTAAATATAGTTTTGACTTCCACGTTAGATCCATGTTCAAAAGTCAGAGGTCAATACCGCAAGCTCTGCATAGGTCACATAGACTTGCAATAAAACACCAGCTGTATTTGTAACAACAGAGTCATTAGGATGCAGCATAATAGCGGAGATAATAGCACTCCGTAGCACATTTAATAAGTTGACCTTGTTAGAGCTGGCGTAAACCCACCCGCTCCACTTCTCTTACGGAGCCCCAGAGGAAAACTCTTAACACAGACTTAAAGAGGAAACGCTTTAGATAATACGCTTGGCTTTGGACCGTTTCCCCGATATCTGTTACCTGATTGCTATGTGTTTGGGAATGTGATAAAACAGCAGTCTTTGGAGAGAGAAAAAAGGGAAGAGAGGTCTCATATCCATTACCCTTTTTTTTCTGCTCTGTAATCACAAAAGGACTTTAGAGACTTACGTAACTGTTTCTTAACGGTAGGGTGGCGTGGGGGGGGGGGTAAAATGTTCCCAAGAGAGACCGTGACCTGCTTCTTATAAGGTAATCCCAAAGTGGAAGAACGTTCTAGATGCTTCAGATAGGGATGTGGAAAAGGTCGGAGCCTGTAGGGCCATAAAAATAAATAAATAAATAAATAAACAAACAAACACAAGTGCTGTTTAGAGTTCCTCAGGAGGATATTGCATTGTACAGAAATCATGAATGAGGCATAGGTGATGCAATGGAATATACAAATATACAATAGCTAATAATGACGTCATAACGATTTACAACATAGCAATTTGTGTGGCAACAAAATGATGAACAGATTTACTGCTTTACCTTTATATTTATCAGCCTTTGTCATTAAAAGCACAGACAGGTGAAAAGTATAACTCGTTAGCACAGCTGTTAAGGGTTGGAATATTGATGTTTTGTTGATGTTTTGGAAAGACATGTTGTCCTGATTATCTGAATGTAATGTATATATACTCATTCATTCATTCATTCATCATCTACCGCTATATCCGATCTTCCCTCGGGTCATGGGGAACCTGTGCCTATCTCAGGCGTCTATGGGCATTAAGGCAGGATACACCCTGGATGGAATGCCAACCCATCACAGGACACACACACACACAGACACAATCATACACTAGGGACAATTTTCCAAGGTGCTGGGGTTGTGAGGCGAACGTGCTAACCACTAAGCCACTGTGCCTCATTATATATATATATATATATATATATATATATATATATATATATATATATATATGTATATATAAAGGTATATCACCTAACACCTAAAAAATTCCCTCAAAATCCTTTTTGGTACTTTAAAAAAATCTTTCCAGTCAGTATTTTTTCAGTATCTGGTCGTTTAAAGTAAATGAAAGTAAATAAATGAAAACAAAAGCTTATATATATATATTGTAAGCATACAGGCTAAATCCTGCTTCCTTCACTAGCTAAGGCAGATGGAAGTCTTGCACAAAGTTTTAAAATTAACAACAGTGCACTTAAAACTCTCACACTCTATTTATACCATGCCTACGTGACGCTTTTCACCTTTAACCTTTAACCCCTGTGCCGCTGCGATAGCATATTTTCAGAACATGGAGGACATGGAGACGAGCTCGAACCCGGACACTGGAGGTGTGAGGAGAACGGGCTAACCACTAAGCCACCGTGCAACCATCCCTGTATATAGGGCTATATATACCATTCTGTATATATATATATATATATATATATATATATATATATATATATATATATATATATATATATAGGGGGCACGGTGGCGCAGTGGTTAGCACGTTCGCCTCACACCGCCAGGATCCGGGGTTCGATTCCCGTCTCGGTCATGTGTGTGTGTGGCTTGAGTTTGTGCATGTTCTCTCCCTGTGCCTCAGGGGGTTTTTTCTCCGGGTTCTCCGGTTCCGGTTCCTCCCTCCCGGTCCAAAAACATGCACGGTAGGTTGATTGGCACCTTGGAAAAAATTGTCCCTAGTGTATGAATGTGTGTGTGTGTGTGTGTGTGTGTGTGTGTGTGTGTGTGTCCTGCGATGGGTTGGCATTCCATCCAGGGTGTATCCTGCCTTAATGCCCATAGACGCCTGAGACCTGAGAGATCGGATAAAGCGGTAGAAAATGAATGAATGAATGAATGAATATATATATATAAAGGTATCTCATCTAACACCTAAAAATTCCCTCAAAATCCTTTTTGGTACTTAAAAAAAATCTTTACTTTACTTAAAGTAAATGAATGAAAACAAAAGCTTTTAAAAAAATAACATGACATTGTTTTTATTTAACCTTGGAAAATCAGGCGTAACAACAATAACTGCATGAATTTTGTACATCAAGAATAGCGCAATATTTATTTCGTCGTTGATTTGTTTCATTTCGCAAAGCATGACATTTTGTGTTTTTTAATGGTACACACACGTGGGCAAATCCGTTTCATATTACCAACATTCATGCAATTGGAATCTACAAAAGCCATCTAAAGAATCTCGATATGCTTTTGTAAGAAAAAAAAAAAAAAGAAAAAATTTGTGTACTTATTTAACCGACATCTGTTATTCGCAATCACTTTTATTGCGATCAGCGTCATATATATAATCCAGGTTATATATTAAATATTAAACATCATCCAAAAATGCTCAGACATTATTACAAATAACATCACAGATTCGTGCTCTACATATTAACATACACCGAAATAAATACAACAAAGGTGTACAAATAACACAACAGAGGTCTTTTTTTTTTCTTGATGTGCGTCTTGTCCGTGTTCCTGCTTTGTTTGTGCCTTTTTTCCCGCCAAATACTGCAGTTAAATCTTTTTCAAAAGATAGTCAAATCTGGTCATGTGATCCTTACATGTGGTCATGTGAGGAAAAAAAAACAACAACTAATAAATAAGCCACTTTATACTGGTAGAGAGAGTAACAGTGCAAACTGTGTAGCGTTCGCAGGTGAAGCTTGGTGGATCAGTAGCACAATAGCGCCAAGATTGAGGCGAGTCTGCCGTGCGGGAAAATTCCTACAGGTTCTGGTGGCGCTCGGATCTGGTCATTCCTATACAAGTAATCTTTATCTGGCTCAGTGCGTGAGTAACACTCGAAAAACATAAAAACAAAAAAAAGAAACAGTCAATGTTACTGGAAAGTTTGAAGGCCACCAGTGAGAGATAACAAACTAATAATCATGGTTATTGTGGTTATTTGTATAATAATTATTATTATTTTTCAATATATTGTTTTAAAATATGTTTTTATGCACAATGGTTAAGGCTCTGTGTTATTATCGCTCCGACTCCTGCCAAGCTGCCACTTTTGGACATTTAAACTCCTTTCTATTTAAATTGTTTGTATATTTGATTCTTTCTGCCTTTCGAATTTTTCTCTCTTTTATTTCGCTCGTTCCTTTCTTTCTTCATTTCTTTCTTATGCGTTACAATTGCTATTTGATATTAAATACGGATTCCTGTTCATAGGACTCCTATAAAATTAACACATTTCAACTAATTAACGCATTAACAACTAATATCAGGTGATGATATTAATTAACCCATTGATATTTTTCTTCCTATGTGTATCATTATAAATGAATATTCACTATCAAATTTTGCAGCTTGATATGATTAGTACAAATCACGCACCAGTCAGTGTTTTTTTTTTTAGTGTAAGACTTCCACCGCTATAAGTTATTTTACGCTGACCTCCTGTATATAAGTCACCAACACCATAATACTGTGACATAAAAGTTATTTACCTTATCTAATTGTGAAAAAAAATTAAAAATAAAAACAGTGGGGATCAGGTCTGGACTCAGTGGTGGCCTATCCATGTGTCCATGTCTCACTCTTTCACAACTGAACATTGTCATCTTGGAACATGCCTGTGCCGTCAGAGAGGAAAATATCCATTGATGGATTAACCTGGTCATTCAAGCAGTGCATCAGTTCATCCGGTGCTCGTCTTACGCTGATGCAGCTATAACTCTTACAGAGGGGAAAGACGGACTCATCACACTTTCCTCTATTGCTCCAGAGTCCAATCTTTATGCTTCCTAGCAAAGTGAATCCTTTTTTTTTGTTCCCCGATTAGCCTCACTGACAAGTGGCTTTCTTAAAGCTACACAGCTGTTTGGTCCCTTCACACGGCGCATGTCGGAATGCTCTTACTTTCTTTACTAAACACAGCTGTGAGCTCGACTGTTGATCTTTTCGTTCTTTTTTTTACGGCTTGATTTCAACAAAACTGAGCAGATAATTTTTTCCGACCACAAATGACGATCTCTCCCCACTATCCCTCCAGTTTTTAATAATACACAGGATAACCCTATTTTAGTAGTCTGCGAAAGGTCTGTTTAGGTTTTCTTTGCTTGATGCGTGTCAATAATTGGGCCCTTCTGAAACACATGAGCATGACAACAGGAGGTGGAGGTTTTACAAGCTAGCCACTGCATCAGTCAGGGTTAAATAGCTAGTTGCTAGCTAAAGTATAATTAGCCATGCAGTAATTATCTAACCAAAGGCTCTTACCGATTTGCTTAGTTAAATCCAGGTGACTTTTTTTTCCCCAACAGACAGAGCTTTCCCAAGTGTTTCTAGGTTTATTATGCAACTATAAACCAGCAACACTACCAGCCAACTAGCATTTGAATACAAGTAAACATATTAGCCGGCTGCTAATACGAGCTCCACCATCACCATATATATTATATATATATATATATATATATATATATATATATATATATATATATATATATATATATATATATTGTAAGCATATATAGGCTAAATCCTGCGTCCTTCACTAGCTAAAGCAAATGGAAGTCTTGCACAAAGAGTTTTTAAATGCAGTTTAAAATTAACAACAGTGCACGTAAAACTCGTCTATTTATACCATGCCTTCGTGGCGCTTTTCACCTTTAAACCCCTGTGCCGCTGAAATAGCGTATTTGCAGAACATGGAGGACGAGCTCCGCTTTGCTGAAGGGTTGCGAAATAAAACATCCTTCTAAAAGTGTTAATTTTTCTTTCGGGTGCATCTCTGCGTGTCGTATTATATATATATATATATATATATATATATATATATATATATATATATATATATATATATATATGAGTGTGTGTTTGTGTGTGAACAAATCTAATGTATAAATAAATGAATTACACTATGCTGACAGACAAATGGCGACATGCTGACTGCTCACGCATGTATGTTTGTTGTGTGTGTGTGTGTGTGTGTGTGTGTGTGTGTGTGTGTGTGTATGTGCATGAGGCTCTAGTTTGGCTGTGCCTCCGACAGATAAAGGTCAGGCATTTATAACCTCTCTCTCTCTCTCTCTCTCTCTCTCTCTCTCTCTTTCTAGAGCTGGTTTCTATTGATAGCAATGGTCACAGTTCTGTTTTCACGATAAGTTATCCATAATACCGGCATTCACTGCAAAGTGCACATACAGACGAATGTCTGTCAGTCCATTTGGCTTTTCGATTCGGTGCTTAGCTGGAGTCCCAGATCGTCCTCTAGTACAGGACCAGGCCCAGAGCTGAACAAGCACATGCTAGGAGGACGGTGAAGCTGAAAGTGATGACAGCGCTGCTGGAGCGGTACACCGGATAGCCTTTTTGTTGCTGTACTGGTCTGAAGGTTTTCGTCATAGGCGTACCATCCTTGAACTTCAGGGATGTGAATGCTTCAAGCTGTGCCGTGAGAAAAGACACACAGAGGTTGTTACAATCACTATGAAGACGGAGCTCGTAGTGTATTTGTTTTGAGGTGTTGCGTAGTTCTGGTGTTTGTTTTTTTTTGTGATTTGAGACGTCTCTTCCGGGTTTTGTGGGTGACGCTGATGTCAAACATGACGTGTTTTTTTTGTGCAAACTTCGGAGCGACATGACTGTCAATTTGTCGCTGAAGAAAATATGCTGAAATGTTTTTTTCTTTTTGGATTTCAGACTATGTTCACATTGATACGTTAATAGATTGTTAATGAAACACTCATTACTACATGCAATGATGACCCTAACCCCTCATATATGGTAGCCCCTATGGACTGTTTATACTGCATGGCACCATTTTGATTTGGCTAGCGTGTTTGGCGAACTGGTTAGCGGGTGCTTTAATATTAGCGTCCCACCTGATCGAAGCTCAGCGGTATGGGATGCTCAAACACAGTCCATATCACCCCCTCCGTGCAGTTGGGAGTGGTCAGGGAACCTTCATAGCGATAATACTTGTTCATGTTCTCCTCACTGGGTATGAGATTGCTCAGGGAGATATCACTGAGCGGTGCGCTCGTATCTAACGCAGGGAAAAAGAAAAAGGGTTAGCGCTTATATTCATATAAAAATACAAGATTTTTTCCTGAATTGAACATTATGCTGAAGGGAAGAAAAAATGTGCTTGTAATTCTTAACCAGAGATCCATGTAGGTCTTTACACGTTATAAATCACTGCGCTCATTTTAATAGGTTTATATTAGTGCTGTCAAATCGATTTCAATATTTAATTGCGTTTAATCAGATGTGTTGAATTGAGAACAAATTAATCACAACTTAATTTCGGTCGGTTATAAATGTACCTTAAATTAATCACGTTCATTTCAGTTTAATATTCTAATCATTATGGACATGGACAAATATGGATGATTTATTCACACGTTTGTTTATTATTATTAGTGAAATCTAATTCGACATACTGCAGAAACACAAAATCTTTTGTGTTTCCACACGGACGGCTTTAATTGTGCGTCATGGTGGCATTTGGTGCTTGATTTTTTATTTAGTTTTATTTTATTTAAGCACATCAGAAATTAATGGAGCGAATACATTTTATTAACATCATTTAAGCAAAAAAAAAAAAAAAAAAACAAAAAATGTAAAATTACTGTTTAAAATGTAAAAATACATTTCAAATTCATTAAAGTCTGGTTAACTTACTGTAGTAATTCAAATATCCTGATGCTTTGCAGTGCTATGACTAAGAATTTATATGGTTTGTTTACATTATTTCAAATATATTATAATTTCTTCACTGATATTTGATATTTTATAATAGACAATTATTCTGAACGCTGTTTCTAAATGTAATATTTATTTTATATTTTTTCTAAGTGGTTTATGACTACACAGGAGGGACATAAATAATATTATACATCATTTGTTATATAATTTGTCCATAATAATATATGAAAAACATTTACATGCATACATTTCCAAAATATATATAAGTATACATTACTCACTAGTAATTTCCACATTCGACAAGGTCTGTATGAGTCTTTCATACTTTCTGTTTGCACTCTTTGATTCCTGTGAAGAAGAAAAATATATACTGTACAGTACTTTCATCTTCGCACACATACTGCACAATTAAACAATCATACCACGATTAACACGCAATTACGAAATGCTTAGTATTTTCCAAAATACCAACATATTTTTCATTCATCTTCTACCGTTTTATCCGATCTTCTCTCGGGTCACGGGGAGTCTGTGCTAAGCTGTGCTCAGGCGTCTATGGGCATTAAGGCAGGATACACCCTGGATGGAATGCCAACCCATACACTCGGGACAATTTTCCAAGGTGACAATCAACCTACCGTGCATGTTTTTGGACCGGGGGGAAACCGGAGAACCCGGAGAAAAAACCCCTGAGGCACGGAGAGAACATGCAACACATGGCTGAGATGGGAATCGAACCCGGATAGCGAACATGCTAACCACTAAACCACCGTGCCCTTCCCAACATAGTTTCCAAAACTTATTTTCTATAAAATCCAAGTCAGTTTCAGTATTATGAGTTTTCTAGATAACTTGTAGGAAACAATGACTGCTACAGGATTCTGCAACGTCAATCAACTGAACAAATAAAATATTTTCTCTTTAAGCCCAAAGCCTATTTATTCGTTTATTTATTAAACAATGTTACCTCGTAAAAGAATCCCAGCACGGCCACTCCATGTCGAGTCATTAGAGCGTCGTTCAAATTCACAAAATCATCTCTCATGTGAACAATATGCATCTATTGAGAGAAAGTGAGAAAGTAAAACATTGTTTTTTTTATTGTATGTATTTATTATATCTTAAAACTGCATTATACGTCATCATACAAAAACCCTTATGTAAAACCCGACACACGTTTGAACTGACTGAAGTGAAGGAATGTATAGTTAGTATTCTACAACCTGCTTAACAAAAAGTTATAAAAAATAATAATCTATTATAAGTGGATTTGGATGCATGTTCAATATATAATCACAAACATGAGAAAACTGTCTATTTAAACTATTTTTTAAAACACACAAGTGACTTTATTATTTTTATTGAAGTACCTTTTGCGATAGTGATAGGGAATCATGGGTATTTATGTTAACCCCCTTTGTATGCACCTACACAATGTAAAAAGGACCCAAACGTGTAAAATCTGATCTAGGTCACCACAGAAATGTACATGTTCACCTTTCATTATTAATGTACATCTAATAAGATTTTACCTCCATGGGGAACTGCTCTCCGTCGATAGTGTGTTCAGAGCCGGCACTTCCGTTTCCTCCCCAGTGAAAGTGAAACTGCACGGCTTTGTAGGTGGCCCCGAGATTCCCACCTCTCACAGTGGCCAATCCCGTCACGGATCCAGACACTACGGAAGAAAAAGGGTAAAACTCAAACAACATCCGTCTCTGATCCACGTCCCTTAGTTCTTTCAATCGGAGATTGGATGCAGAAGCTTTCTGGGAATATGAGTCAGCAGCAGACGTCAACTAAAGTTAGAGGACAAATCGTCCTCGGTGTGCAGACAGACAGCCAGACGGGCCCATAAAGCCTGCTGTGTGTTGTGACCTGCATATTAAATGCTATTCATATATCTCAGGAGATCACTTTGAAGCAAATGTCTTAATGTTTTTTAATGTGTGCAGATCCAGGTCAGATGTTTTCTTTTTATTTTCCCTGAACAAAAGATCTTTTTTAATCACAAATTTTTGGTCCATGTTATAAGACTTGATTCTGATGAACCTCAAGGCAGATCATAGGATTCTAGCAATGAATTCTTATTAATAGATTTTCAAAAATATATATCATTTTGACTATGAAACATATGCCTTTATAGAGAAATCTTGACATTGTAAAGAGTTCTGTGTGCGTTCACAAGAAGGAGTCAGTGTCAACAATCTTCCTGACATAGTCACTGTACATCGAACAATTCATAGCTGCTCCTAAATAACCCGTTTTAACACGTAAAAGCGCCATTGAATTGCTGTAAACTACTGTGTGCTTTATTTATTGTAATTTGTGTAAAAGGGATTGTGAACGACTTCCCAGATGCACCACTGTGTCTGCGGTGTTTATAAGACGTGTTAGAAACCAAGGCCAATAAAAATGACCTCGAGTCGTCTTTTCATACATGAAATAAAACATACTCGCTGTGTGCTTTGATAGAAAGGCGAATAAATAAGCATCATGGTCTGAAAGCAACGGGACGTCAGCACAGAGGTGTTTTTATTTTTTCGGGTCGTCTTTTCATACATGAAATAAAACATACTGTAAATCGCTGTGTGCTTTGATAGAAAGGCGTAAAAATAAATAAGCATCATGGTCTGAAAGCAACGGTCAGACGTCAGCACAGATTCAGGTGTTTTTATTCCCCCCACAGACTTCCTGGCCTGATTCCATAGAACCTGATTCCCTCTATTCTGTTTTAAATATGAGCGGGCCTGATAGTGTGAAGAAGATCGTGGGGGAGGAGGGGGGGGGGGGATTGTTGTAGGAGGAAGAAAGAGCTTAACAGATAGCGCAGCAGCAGCAAGCCTCGACTCGGTGTCACTTTTCACGCGGGTTTGACCTTTTTTCTGGACATCTGCCAGCATATCTTTTTAGCAGCTGTGCAATTTATTTATAAGGACGCTTTCTGAAGCACTATCTTATCGCGAATATATGCCACTGTATCATGCATACGAATATATATATATAGTATATATATATATATATATATATATATATATAGTATATGATATATATATATACATATATATATATATTTATATATATATATATATATATATATATGTATATAAAGACATTAAGGGGAAATGAATACATATGCATTTATGTGCTATTATTCACTCCCAACCCTGTACATATGGACCCATACCCTTATTTATCATACTGACGCAAATTTCACTGGCTTTGTACGTGTCTTGAAAAATGACAATAAAATTGGATCTATTCTAATCTAAATAAGCCTTTAAGCAAATCACACCAAAACTCATAAACACACGGTTTAATAAATCTGGCAGAGTTATCAGATTAAAATCTGCCATTTTAAAAACCTTATTATGTACTCATTATTGTATTATGTACTAGCTCGTTAGTACATTGTGTACTAGATCATTAGTGCATGATGTACTAGCTCGTTAGAGTATTGTGTAATGACTCATTAGGGTTTTATGACTCATTAGAGCATTTCTTTTAGCTCTGCTGAGCCCATTTATACCAGCCATGTCTACTGTAATGACGCATTCATTTGGACAGATTCCAGCCAGGTGCTGGATTGATCCCCCTACCAGTGTGTCCATTGTTCCTCAGGTTGCTGGTGAAAAGCTGTTGGTAGCCATGGAATATGAACGCCGTAAGGTTTTGGTCCAGCGTGGTTTTCCTGGTCACTATGTTAATGGGCGACTGTCTGGTTTTCTTACAGTCTCCATGCATCTCGTGCCAGGTATCTGGTCCTGTGGACACAAAGGAAACACAAGATAATATCCATTCTATGGGCCTTAGTATTGCCTAAATAATAGTGTATATATATATATATATATATATATATATATGTATGTATATATATATATATATATATAGTATATATATATACACATATATTTTTTTTTTCTATGTCTGATATGTGTGAACTCATCTATATTTAGATATTATACCATTATACCTTTGCAGCTTGAGCTGCAGGTCACCTGGGACTGATAGCACCAATCAACTGTTAAAAAGAAGACACATAACACAGATTAGCATGTTGAATCGATGTTACAGCATCTATGTTGGCTATACATCATTCTCACACTACTAATAATTATATGAGCCAGCATATAACTGATGTAATATATACAGTGCGCATATACAATGGTACAATGTTAGACAGTAATGAAGTAAATGTAATTCGTTACTGTACTTAAGTAGCTTTTTGGATTATATGTACTTCATTCAGTGCTCTGTTTGAGGCGATTTTATTTGAAAAAATTCCAAAAAAAGTCCTATATCTTATTTTGTACTCAGCTACATTTTGACTAATCAGTTATTACTTTTTATTTATAAATAAAAAAAAAATGCTAGTATTAAATCAAATAAAATTTTATTTAGCACATACACATATATACATAGTAGGACATGCAGTGAAATGCTTCTTACAAGCATCCAACATGTAAACATAAAAGCAAAAAGAAATAACGCAGACATAAACGTAAGAGAAAAAAGAAACACACACTCACACTCACAACCCAGAAAAAAAAAACCCTGAGGCACGGAGAGAACCTGCAAACACCACACGCGGTGGAGGCGGGAATCGGACCCCCAACCCTGCAGGTATGAGGCGAACATGTGTGTGTGTGTGTGTGTGTGTATAATATATATATATATATATATATATATATATATATATATATATATATATATATATATATATATATATATCAGTTCCAAGCAGTGCGCTGACGCTTTAATAAGATGATGACTTAATAAACAGACATTGGCTATTGAGTCTGTGCAAAGCTCCATGGTCATTTTGATCTTGTGATTCTTGCAGAACAAAAGAAAAGGCCAACAATACAGACGTCCTCTGGCCCAAATCCCTGCTGTCTGGGTAAATAAACCAAATTCTAAAGATCTGAAAACTAGGCGATGTCCTCTCATTCTCTCTGCACGGCACTCTGAAATGACTAGCATTCTTCTGGGGCACAAAGTAAACAGCTACTGCTTTCCTTTGATTAAAATAATAATAATAATAATAACGCATTAGCATCATAATCCTGATTCGTTGCCGCATCTGAAGCATGGATTCAGTGCTTGGTTTATGATTCTTTTTGAAAAAATATCATTCGGAAATATCATCATGTTGTTTGCTACATAAATAGTTGTACACAGAGGTTGTTTGCCCCTTAATAGTGAGATAAATTCCCTTATGTTACTACAGCTACAATTACACTCGTCATTTAAAGCTTCTCTCAGCGTTCTCACTCGATTGTAATTAGGATAAACTTGAACTCGAACTGGTCAACGTGACGGCGATAAAACAAAACAAAACGGTGTATTTTACAGAATATTATGTTCCTCTGGGGTTTTTGCACAACGCAGTGAAATCCCTTTATTCATGGCGACTTTGCACAATTGCACGGCAACCACTTTGTATGTAAATGTTTAATACGGAATAGTATGCAAGGCACCGAGCACCAATATTCATTCTTAATATAATATTAAACTATATTATATGGACAAACATTTGTGGACACTTTCATCTCCGGACTCATCGATGTGCGTCCTTGGAGCGATTTTGGAGCGTCCTTGTGGTGATTCAGCCACATGAGTGTTACCGAAATCAGGGAGGGTTGGTGATCGCTCAGTCGTTTAGGCTCTGGACCAGAAGAACACATCCCATCACCATAAACCAGTGGGCCCTTGAGCATGGTCCTTAACCCTCAATTGCTCAGTTGTAAGTCGCTGTGGATTAAATGCCAAATGTCTTAAATGTGATCAGGTACTTATGTATGGTGAGGAGGCCTGGGGTAACATCTACATCGCAAAGATCTCTAACACATATTATTGGTGCAAATCCAGGTTTGGGTTTCTTAGCTTGATTAAATGGAAAATTGTCATTTCATGTATTCAATCGTATTCCTCGCGTCATTGCCAATAACAGTTTTTGGGAGAAATGGCCGGAGAAGTAAGGCGTTGGAATTCTTTTTGTTGCCTATGGTGTAAACGGTGCTCCCTGACTCCTGAAAAAGGTACCGCTTTGTCTTGGTCTCCTCAGTTTCCTGACGTCATTTAAGATCGAATAACATCACATCATCGAGCATCATCGAGGAGTCGTTGCACAGCTGCACAGAGGTCTGCGACAGGTGCGTGTCACCTGCTTCTTTAACACGCGAGTCCGGCAGGATTCGTCAGAGTCTGCGTGCTCGCTCCGGTTTGCGTTACACTTTGGAAACCCGGAGTCACGACGCAATAAAATTTAGATGAGCAATTAGCGGGCGGGTGTGCGGATCGCACGGGTGCGGAGCAAGCAAGCGTGAAGCCCGTTTTATACAAAGACAAACGATCCGCAAAAATCCAAACGGATAATCGGTTAAGTGCTGGCACGTAATACACGTAGCACGTCCTTCAACATGCATCTGGAGCATTTGAACTTTTGGAACATTTATTTATTTCACCCCATCATTTGTATTGAATTGAAATCTTCTAGGAATAAAAACCTGCCAAAAATGTACCTGTTTGTTGTTTAAAAAAAAAAAAAAATATTTGCAAAGCATTTATAATAGAACTGTTTATTTCGCAAACCGAAACGCCTATATTTATGCCATTGTTGTTGTACGATTTGTAATAAGCGTGCAAAAATGAGTGTCACTGAAGCGTCTGTGCGCCGTTTGGCTTTCCACGGATTCTGGAAACAGCGAGTGCAGCTTGAGGCTCTCGGTGCCGTTGCGCCGTGCGCTCGCGGCGGCTGCGCAATCCGGAGACGCTGAACTCCGAACGTAAATCCGTTACCGGTGTGTGTGTGTGTGTGTGTGTGTGTGTGTGTGTCGGCGAAAAAGCTGATGATGAGACGGAAGATGTTTCTTGATGGAACGTGCCAGACCTGTCCGATCCGTTATAACGGCGTGAAGCGCGAAAAGGTCCAGGAGTCACCCAGAGCCGCAGACAGCGTGGAAAAGCTCGGATTTTAAATACACGCGCGGGTTTTTTTTTTTTTTTTAAAGGTAAACCTAAAAAGTCAATAACCCGTTATAATGCATTGTATCAGAACTTAATAATCAGAGCAATAATGGGAAACAAAGCTACACCTGCATGAAATGCATTATTATTATTATTAGCAGTAGTAGTAGTAGTAATTAGTAAGTGGTCATTATCATCGTTATAATGCAAGACAATAATAATAATAATAACAATAAAAGTAACAACATTAATAATAACTGATATAATAAATATCAGAAATATAATATGGATAATAATGGATGGAATACACCACTACTACTACTAATAATAATAATAATAACAACAATTATTATTATTATAAATATCACCGATGTCATCATCACCAAACATTTGTCGAAATTCCTCTCAGTGCATCTGATTGCCATGTGAGCGGTTATTAATATGCTTAGAACTCCTGCTCTTCAAAAAGCCCCGATCACGAAATATTCACGAGCACACTCACCTCCACCGGTGCACCCGATCCAAACCGATACGAGGAGGAGAAGACGCGTAACGTGCGCGCGCATTGTGGATCTTCTGCAGCCGCACCGACACACAACAGGACCTGTGATCGGGGTTTGTGTTCTTGCGTGTGTGTGTGTGTGTGTGTTGGATTTTTTTCCCCCTCTCAACTGTTTGATGGCGATCGGCTTTCAGGAGCGTCGCTTTTATTTATGAGCTGTTAGTGCGTTCCCCGTGGCGCCTCCCTTTTAATAAACACGCGGGCGGAGAACATGGCTGCTGATCGATGCGCTCGTGGCACGCACGTTCCCTCTCTAATGTGCGTGCGCTCCGTGATGTAGCGCGGTGGGATGAAGGTGAAGAATAAAAATGAAGGTGGTTTCGGTTAACGGGCCCTTACAGGTAGGTGAGGGTCACCTGGGAGGCGCGCGCACGACCTGTGTGGGAACGCGCACCTGCGTAGCGTGACGCTTCGGTGGAGCGCGTCGAGGGATGCACATGCACACACACACACACACACACACACACACACACACACACACACACACACACACACACACACACACACACACACACTAAAATTAGATAAGCAAACCTTTCTCGTGCGCTCAGATTACACTGGCCAAATAAAACAGCGCATCAAATATCTATTCATTCCCAATTAGTGCATGCCGGTTTTATTTTTGTTCTATTCTAATGCACGCCTCAAATCAACACGCTGTAATTATAGCAGTCGAGACAAAATAAAAGGTTAAATAGAAAAAAAAGAAGAATAGCTACAATATAAGAGCTGTTAACCTAGAAAATTAGAGAAACGACAAAAACAATGCACCGAGATCGTCAACGAGTGAATAAAGCATCTGTGGAAATGTTGAACATCATTCAGAGTAGCACAGACGTCCGTAATATCCAGATCCAGATGTTGCACCGTAAGCAAGAGGGGAAAACACGTTTACAGACACGTATAGAATAATAACCCGTTTAGGGGGGGGGGGGCGCAGTTAATTTCCATTTCTCTCTCATGTCAAATAATGCTTTTAATAAATACATTTGAATGAGCCATAAGGAAATTAACAGGCAATGCAATTTCCGCCTGTCTGGGTCTCATCCCTCAGCTACTATTTATCTAATAATAACTTGGATAGGCCTCCCGTACAGCAGTGTTTGTCAGGCTCATTGCACTTTGATATTTTAGCCATCCTCTAGCTATATGAAACTTTTCAAACTTTACACATTTCAGGCTATTAATGAGATATATAATGAGGTATAGTTTGACTACTCACTGCGGTGCCTCTAGTAGACCAGTGTCATCCCTTCCAGTGATTACACAGTGCACACATGCAGTGGACTTCTAAATGACGGCATGAGAAAAATAATCAAGATCTTTTATAAAAGAAAATCAATCAGACAAAACTTACTAGGTACCAATTCATGGATATAATGACATTATAGTGTAACAGAAACCTCTGCACTGTGCTCAACTGAAACGGGGCGATGTTGTTTTTGAGCTTTGCAAAACAAACAAGTTGTTCTGATTTATTTCGTTTATATTACAGGACGTATTGGGTACATTCAATTACCGAATGTCATTACTGTCATCGTCTCAGCATGCTTCCTGGGCCTGGAGTCTTTAATGAACTCTCAAATTTGTCTCAATTTATCATCAGTGCGGTCCTTATAAGCAGTATTGATTTCAGTGCCAAGAACAAATTCAGTCAAAAATAAATGAACCCTTAAAAATGTAATAAAGTTGATGTTTCCCCACAGCTCCTGCTCTTTCCTTCTTGGGAACCACACGAGACATATATGTTCCTATACTATATTCCTATGTATTAAATTAATTCTTGAACACTATTTCAATATGGTGCAACTTTACAAAATGTTTAGATGTATTAAGGTCGCTAAAAGGTTATTGTATTAAAAAAATAATACATGTAAATGTGTCATAGAGTGTTATATTCTCTCGCATAGAGAATCACCACAAAATGTGTGTGTGTGTGTGTATAAGTCCGCTCTACTGCAGTACATACTGTAGTATTTATAAGCGTCTTTTAAAGTTGGTTAAACGGTTAAAAGACGCACAACACAGTTCGGGAGTAAAACTGTAAGTAGGTTTACTGACATCTACTGGTGAATTGTAGAGTTTGCACCTAATTCGTGAGCTAATTCTTCAAAATGACCCTGGCTGAGAATGAATTATTAGAAAGCGGGGAAAACATGATGCAAGTATTGTAACAGTAATGAGACTACACTAGAAATAAGCATAAACAAATCCAGATTATATTAGTGTGCTGCCTAGCAAACACACAGTAGCTACATAATCAAGCATCATGAGCGAATTAGGGAATTAAGTACATTAATGACACACAAAAGGCTTTTGAGTTTGCGCTACAATTCGGTTTGTTTTACACTTGCACACTTCTATGAAGGAAAAAAAAAATCAGACTTTTATTAAAAGATAAATGGTCCTATGTTGATTCACGTGTAAACATCTGGTAGTATTTGGATAGTTAAATGTACATACATTCATCTTCTACCGCTTTATCCGTCTTTTCTATCAGGTCTCAGGCGTCTTCGGACATCAAGGCAGGACACACCCTGTATGGAATGTCGACCCATCGCAGGGCACACACTCACATTCACAAACTAGGGACAATTTTCCAAGGTCCCAATCAATTTACCGTGCATGTTTTTGGACCAGGGAGGAAACCGGAGAACCCTGAATTTGAATATTGTTTTCCCAAATTTCATGAATATGAAAACAAAGGAAAATATAGACAAGTGGCTACATTTTGAGTCCAAATGTCCAATTAAACCAGGTGTACAGTGAACAAATTTTGCCATCTCACACCAGCACACATTGTGACCATGTGATATTTTGATGCAAGAGATTTCCCACAGAGTTTGATTGCTCGTGATGCAGGTTCCTCACACTGCAGGAATGAAATGACTGTGCTTTAATTAACCTACAAATGAGTATGAACATCGCCAATCCCTAACAGTCATCAGAGACCACAACCCAGCTGAACAGCTATGATATATTTTGTAGCATGATCCTGATCATCAAAACACAGATTAAGGGAATATATACCAGGAAAAATTATGTATATTCATTCGGTAGAGTTCAAGAGGTTTGGAGGAACTGTGTGCTGAATGCCCTTAGTGTTATTCCTTCCACTGTTGCCCATGTGTATTATGGTTTAACTAATGACTCTAAAGTTATTCAAAATGAATCATTCCAGTGAGCTGACTTGAAATTAGAGTAGACCATGAAAAGCACACCTCGGAAAAGAATCCCTGATGGATCACTCAGTGCTTCTTCCACAGTAATGTACGTGTCAGGATGTGCAACGTATAGAGAGAAAAGAACCAAATATGAGAATGAGAGACAACACAACACAACAATTAGATAAATAAGAATTATGTTTTATATGTGCACAATCTAAACTACCATATACCTTTAATTAAAATAAAATGTGCATTACCAATGAAGTAAATATGAAAGACACCAAACATAATGCCAAATTTCGATATATACATATATATATATAATACAGGGGAGCGTGCATCTCAGGCTTCTTGGGGCATCAAGGCAGGATACACACACCTATAAGGGTTGCCAACCCATCGCCCAACACACACCCACATTCACACACACATTCATACACTAGGGACAATTTTCCAAGGTGCCAATCAACCTACCGTGCATGTTTTTGGATCTGGGGGAAACCGGAGAACCCGGAGGAAAAAAACCCTGAGGCACGGGCGGAACATGCAAACTCCACACTCCCTCCGCCTGAGGCGGGAATCGAACCCCGACCCTAAGGTGTGAGGCGAACGTGATAACCACTAAGCCACCGTGACCCTTCCCCTTACTCAATAAACCCTTATTTGTAAAAATAAACACACAACGGTGTGTTCAGACCCAGGACTGTCACGGTTACCCCAGTAGAGTTGCAGTTCAACAGCAGATTAGAATTTGTATCTGACTCCTGAGAATTAATGCCCTGCTGTCTAGGAGCGTACGGTTTTACAAGGAATTTCGTTGTTGTGTTGAGACACAGCACCCTTTGTTTAAGCTTATGAAAAACAAAATTATAGACAGCTGGGTAGACTGTATATAATACTGTATATATAACACACTGTAGAAGAATGTAATTATATACTGCATGTGTGCTAAAAGAATGCAATGTAATAAAACTCAATTTACTGTGCTTCATTTTCACATCAACGTCACTATACAGTGGAGCCTCAGTTGACGAGTGTACAGGTATATGAGTAATTCAGTTTACGAGTCGTAAAAGTATTTGCCAAAATTTCGGATTATCACGGCTCAGTCACTTCCTTTGTTGCGCTCATAACAAGAGCATTGTCTTGGCTTGATATCAAGAAGAGATTCTCCTCCTGAAGTCATCTCCATCATGTCATCTACTCAAAAATTCCCACTCCGATCCATGTATGCCATATGGAGCTCAGGGGGATTATCACCCTGGAACAGGTTTGGGTGTCTAGTACAAGTGAAGGAAAACATTTTACCCAACTGTGTGCGCCTCCGACTTATGTTAAGAACCAAAGAGTGGTGGTTCAAGTAGGATATATATATATATATATATATATATATATATATATATATATATATATATCACTCGATATAAAAAGTGCACAGAGGGGTTCAAGCGTATATTTCAGGGACCAACATCCATCAGCTGTTTAGATCATTTGTAAGCTGTTATGATAACTTACCCCATTCTTTAACCGTCTTTATTTTACTATGTAAATATACAGATGTGCATGAAAGCCTTCTCATTTTATACCCACAATATGGCAATCCAAAAGATTACACTTGAAAAATACACATGAAGGGCACTCATGTGGAACGCACGCCCCTATGCGGTGAACCTTGTCATGCCTGATAGGTGATATAAGTTGGCATATCATTAACCACAATGAGAGTTTGTCCTTTGGTCCGCAGTCAACTCTTATATTGGTTATTTATACATCAATCTTGCTTTGAACTTCCGAAGGGCACAAAAGTCATCATACAGTACTATGCAAAAGTTTTAGGCAGGTGTGAAAAAAATGCTGTAAACAAAGAATGCTTTCAAAAATGGAAGTGTTAATTATCGTTTACTTTCATCAACGAATGAGATGCACTGAATGAACAAAAGAGGAAATCGAAATCAAATCAATATTTGGTGTTAACACGCTTCGCCTTCAAAACAGCAGCAATGCTTCTAGGTACACTTACACACAGTGTTTATGAAGGAACTCGGCTGGTAGGTTGTTCCATCTTGGAGAAGTAAACACAGATCTTCTGTGGATGGAGACGTGACGTTCTCACATCCTTCTGTCTCTTCATGGAATCCCACACACACTCCATGATGTTGAGATCAGGACTCTGTGAGGGTCGTGCCATCACTTCCACTACTTCTAGTTCTTCACAATGTAGTAACACAAAATATTGATTTTGTTCGCTCACGTTGCATTTTGTAAATTGACAATCATTATTTATATTTCTGAAAGCATTCTTTGTTTACAGCATTTTATCACACCTGCCTTAAACTTTTGCACAGTACTGTACATTCAAATCTATATATACATATCCAAAAAACAAACAAACAAACAAAACAAACAAACAAACAAACAAATAAAAATAAATATATATATATATATATATATATATATATATATATATATATATCTATATATAGATATATATATTATATATATATATATATATATATATATATACGCAGAGTAAGCTAGAACAATATTAACTTTCGTGTTTTCGTGAAGCCGAGCCTAAGGTAAATTGGCTTTGCTAGGCTACATTAGCTTTAGCAAAATGAGTTAGCAAAAACTGAGTCACTGTAGAGAAAAAGTGATAAAGCGCTAAAGTTTACGTATCTATTGACATTAAACTCGACGTTTAAAAAACAATTGATTGTGCTACGGTGTATTATTGAATATTCTGAATTAGCTAACACTGGGTGAAGTGAAGAACTAATTGAGCTAAAATGCTAGCGTTCCCACTTTCCCTTCACTTACCTTCACAAACACAGGACTTTATAACTAAAGGTAGAAAATAATACACGCAATAAAATACACACAATAATTTCCTAAAAGCAAAATGGTACAATACAGCTATAACATGCAGATCAGCGAACGGTAGATGAACAGAGATGTAAAGTGACTCTTTACAATGTGTACAATGTGTTAATACAAATAACATTGTATTAATTAGAACGTAAAAGATAGATGTATTATGAAGCGATGTTTGGTTATAATCCAGCCAGGAAGATGGGAAAGATGTCTTTCGGCATCTTATTAGTGAGTCGAGTCAGATTTATGACTCATTGAAACCGAGTCGGTTTAAAGACGGTTAACGGCTAATCAGCCTCGATTTCCTGTTTATACGAAAATTTACCTCCGCTCTCTTTTATCCCCGTGTTAAATAATTATATTTAGCAAAAACATTATACTTACTCAAATAAAGTATAAAGTATCTGGTGTTTTATTACACTTGCTGCTCAGTTATCCATTTTTCTTCTAAATAAAAACCTTTGCAATTTTGAAACATCACAGGATACCAAGAAAATAATATGATTGATAAATAGATTACTAGCTAGATTTAAAAGATACCTCATCATAAAAAGGGTTCGAAAAAATATGATTTTTGAACATCTCTATACATTTAATCCCCATTTGCCGTTTCCTCCACAATATCCAAAATATATGGAGTGTCCTTTCCTGTTCCTCATTCAACTGCATTATAGTTAAGGCCAGATCCTCCACTTCAACCCATGTAAACCATATCTTCCTAGAGTTGGATTTGTGGGTCAGGGTCAGCGCCATGCTGGCACAGGTTTGGGTCTTGTACATCAAGTGAAGGAAAGATTTTACGCTACCTGATTCAAAGCCTTCGTTGTGTGGAAACAGTTCGGGCAAGAACCACATACGGCTAGAAAATATGTCCAAAGTTGGGGTGCCAATAATTTTGTTGTCGAGTCATTGGGGGTTGACGTCAGTTATTCATTAACGACTCACACTTCTGCTTATTTGCTTTAACATGAGAAGTTGTCACAACCCCTGTACATTAAATCGGTTGAGTAAACTAACTAAGCAACTGGGTAATACGACCTTCGAGACAACAGGAGAGGACAAGAGGACAAGGACACGAACCAGAGGACGGCTGTCCCCAACTATTACCTTCCCTCAGTAATATTGTACAATAAAGACCTGAAACAACACGTTCTTTTATTGTTAGAAGTTAAATAAAGAACAATTTTATCTATCTATCTACCCATCTACCTATCTATCCATCTATACATACACATATTTTTGAGTATTATATAATAACAGTAATTTCCTCCCAACTTTGATTTCTTTTTACTAATACTAATTGCAATTTTTGGAAGAATGAAGCAATATGTCTACACAGAATTATGTCCTGAGGCTGTACAAATATTTGCCGTCATGGTAGCCGTCTATAATATTACAAGTAAACCCTTCGCAAATCTGTCAAATGGTGCTGATGGATTTGGTGCCCTAGAATAAACAGAATAAAGTAGTATTCAGTCACCATATAAAAACATATAACTCTGCATATGGCTGTAAAAGCAGTAGGAAATTCTTTAAACAATAAAAATTATTACACACAGCGTAGAAAGAAAAAGAGTCAGTTGATCCCAAAGACTTTTTTTATTCGTCCCATGGGATTTGACTTGAACAGTGCAATTCTTTACAACATTTACTAAGTGACAAATTCCAGCCACTAGTACAGATAACTATATATATATTACAGTGGGTTTGGTTTTTTTTCTAAATCCAAAAAAAAACAAAAAAAAAGAAAAAAAAAGGAAAAAAAAAGTTCCTTCATCATCCTGCCATTTGAAAGAAAAGACCTACATCATTAGACATTTCAGAACCTCAGAAAATACTCACTTAATAAGTGTTTGTACCGTTATACATGTTTAGTTGTTACTGATAAGTGACATGGTGCATTCCACAAAAGGAACAAAAAAAAACCCCAAAACAAACCTAAAATGGCACTAGTATTTCAATGAACATAATAAAACAATATGTACAGATAGGAACCATATATGATAGAAAAATGAAAAAAAAAACAAAAAAACAAAAAACAAAAACAAAAAACAAAGTTAAACTTTTTTTTTGTTTATGTAATGTTAATCTGCGTGTTCCGATTCACACACAATGAAACCGTACTCGGGTCTGAACAATTCACTGGTTTGGATTTTCACTCAAAACTTTCTTTATGCCGCAAATTCATTCTCTCTCTGCGTTTCAACACTGTTTTTAACAAGCAAAGGGAAATTTGAATTATTATTTACCTCAACAATGCAGATTTAAATAGCTGATCATATTCAATTCGAGTTATATCAAATCGTGATGGAAATCAGGGAATTCCCCTTATATGGCCGAGAGCATGTTGGGAACAGTATTGCAACGAGAGAAAATGTACGACATTGCTACAGCATCCGTTCGTATCCGCACTGACGTTCCTCCGTTGAAAGCAGAAACAAATATGCAACTGACCCGGCGCAGGGGTCGCGTTCATTTGTCTACCTGTATAGAGAAGAAGCTCGTTTAACTGGCCTCGGATCATATTGAAATGGCAACATCCAGCAACATCTCTTCAGTAACTCCCCTCAGACATATATATATTTAAAAAAAACAAACAAACAAACAAAAAAAAAACACAAACACTACATTCAAGTTCAGACCACAGAGTAAACAAACCGCGTCTTTTCTCCCTTTCGCCCTCGGTTTGGTCTCGGATTTCCCTCAGATTTACAACAGCTTAGAGTGCACAAAATAATGGTACAAAATAAGATTTCTTTTAAATACTGTAGCAGCAGCATGATCATTTATACGGCAAGCCTCTGGGTGGAGCACAAAACCTTGGAGTCACTGGCTTCAAGGGCAGACAGGAGATTGTCCTGTAATGTACGTTTATATTCGTGGATGTATTTAATATTAAAAAGTTCAAGAGGGTTCAAATCTGCGAGTCCATACCATGTCACAGATTTCTACCGTTGTGGATATAATGTGAATTCTTTTCGAGATGAAAACAGCTTTTCACATCCGCATCACTTTGGCCGCAGTGCCCCCTGGTGGACGTTCTAGCCATCCGCCTTTCTCCATTAACTAGATCGGAGATGAATTAGTTCTGGCTCCTCTGCGTGATTTAAAAGAAAACAAAAAAAAAACAAATTCACCTCTCACTCTCATCCGAGCTCCATTCAGTCATCGATCGGTTCCCTAACTCAGTCCAGTCTTTGCTTTGCGCGTGCAGTGCTTCAGCTCACAACAACCCTTGAATCCTCACTAACCAGCGTGGGTGTTGCAACAGCAGGTGACTCTCATGGCACCTACGTAAAGAAGGGGGGGGGCCCTGGGAGGCCCACAAGGTGGGAAAACGGATTAGCGTGCTCAGCTTGAGGCTGTTGCGATGGGTTTCTTGAGCTGCTGTGAACGCAATTCCCGCGTCCGGCTCTCCAGCAGCAGGTCGTAGCACGAGTTGCACACTAGCACCGGATCGTATAGCTGCTGATCGGGGATGGGCAGCTTCAGGTGGCAGCAGTCTTTACAGAACACGTTTCCACAGTTCCTGTGGAGACAGATTCCAGGTTATAGTTATTATTGAAGATCGCAGTTTTATCCTCGTTAGAACCAAATAAACTGCCTCAAAACAGTAAAATAACTCCAGAAAACATTCTTTAAAGCATGTGTCAAAATCAAGGTCTGCCAGGTCAGTTTATGTGGCCCACAAGAGCTTAAAAGGTGTACGATTGTCTTAAAATAAGGTTATGCTGCTTTAAATCATTCATTGACAATAAACTACATCTTCCACAATGCATGCGACAACGTTACCCGCGCAGTAACTGCATCCCTCTAGACTGCATTTTTCCAACAAACGGAATTGAGAAATTTCTACAAATTATCCCAAAATGTCCAGGAAGCGAAATCTTGATGCAGTTCCAAGAAAGATGGGAAAGCGAATACATGTTTGTGCTTCAAGGAGAAAAACCTGTCATGTGTTATGAGAAAGAGTCTTATAGTTAGAAGTGGCCCTTTAAGGGCAACCATAATGCTGATGTGGCCCACAGTGACAATGAATTTGACACCCCTGGTCTAAACCAAAACCTTTTATTGTTTTACCCCCCCCCCCCCCCCCCCCCCTCTCCACGCCAAGGTTTATTTACGTGTGTCAAAACGTAAATTATTGTTAAGATGTAATATCACAGGTACCGTCATCATGCTGTACCGTGGTGTGGGGCATTCTGGTTTAATTGTTCTTACCTGCAGTGATGGCGTCTCTTGGCAATCCAGAACTCACTATCACAGTTGAAGCAATGAGAGGCCATATGGTCAGGAACCCATCTAGTAACCTGTATAACGTATAGAAAGAGATGAGATTTTACAGCCTAATATAGCAATCAAGCCAAGCCACCGACTTTTACATAAGTAAAATATTGCTAAGTTGGGCGCATGGCCTATACAGCACAGAAATGATCCTTAATTAATCCTGCCCTCATCCTGAGAATAAAGTTCTAGCTCAAAGGTCACCATTTTCAACAAGGTGCAGGAGATGCTTCTAACAGAGGACACAATCCAGAAAGGGGAGGGATGCTGGATTGACATATAAGGGGACTGTTTTAGGGTGATGGTGTGCAAACACAATTTGCTAGATTTGAAACCACCTTGTATTCTTTCCCGATCTCACTAATGTTCTACAATTATTATTCCAAGCACGAATCCCAATCCGATTCCTCCCAAAAATGTATGCGCTTAATAATGCTACAAAACCGCCAGCCACAGAATAAACTGCAATAGGTAACAGTGTGATGTACACACAAAGATTTTCACCTCTGTATCTTTTCTCTCTACTCGATCCCAGCTGCCCTCACTGAGACGGTCCTCGCTGTGGGCCGACAGAGAGTCTTCTTCATCACCATCATCCGACTCTCGGAGACATGTCTGCAATGAAACGAGGAGATGGACGACATTAGCGCGTTAATGATTTAAACGTCATTACCAAGATTCCTGTTCCTCTCCAGGCCCTGGAGCGGCACTCACTATGTCGTCCTCGTAGTAGATGTCGGGCTCGGATGGTGGCGAACTGTGTTGCCTGCTCTCCAGTTTCATCTGCAGCTGCTTGACCTGCCGCCGCAGCACCTCCACCTCTTGTTTGTAGCTGGCCTCGATCTGGCGCAGGCGCTGCTGCACGGCGTCCAGCGGCACCGGCAGGCCGTCGTCGTCCACGCAGTGTGCCACCGATGGGCTTTGGCGTAACGATGGCCCCAGGGCTAAAGAAAAGGCCGAGGAAGTGCAGAGTGTGGCGTTTTTCACGGCTGACATCCAGCCGGATTGG
Source organism: Kryptopterus vitreolus (assembly GCA_030449085.1). Taxonomy (NCBI): domain Eukaryota; kingdom Metazoa; phylum Chordata; class Actinopteri; order Siluriformes; family Siluridae; genus Kryptopterus; species Kryptopterus vitreolus. The sequence goes on along the minus strand of JACRUU010000006.1, from coordinate 8,572,735 downwards.
ACTGGACTGCTCAGGTTTCGCGTTGCCTCCCGGTACCCTCCGCCAATACAACCGGACTGCCCACGGAGAAGTTTCTTAACACTCTGGGCCCACTTTTCATCATTTGTGGCTAGGACAGAGACGGGGGTCTTCCCGTTGTTGACCTTCGGAACAGAATGCAGCTCGGCAGTGGTGCCGTACTCATCCTTTATGGTTTCTGTGGACTCCTCTAACTGGACGAGCGTAGTAAGTTTTTTTATCTCTAAAAGCTCTACAGCAGTAGGTGAAGGGAAGCTATGGGTTTCAGGGGTGTCCTCTTCCTTCTCTATGCCATTTGAGATCAGCACATTAGGTGGATCCTCGGTAGGAGTGAATGTGCAAGCGGCATTAACAGTCCTAGCCTGCACTTCCTGCGGTACCGGTGGGAGGGTAGGGCTGGTAATCTGAAGCCAGGTTTGGTGCAAATTGGGCGTGGCTTCGGCCGGGAGAGAAACCGTGTCCAAGGTTAACGGATGAGGCAAGGATGGCAAAGGCTGTGTAGTGAGACAGGGTTCTGGCATGACGGTCACACAGTTGTCCTGATCACACTTCGGAGATGGTGAGGGAGGAGTCTCTTCATGTGTACCTACTTCCTCATCCTCGCTACACAATTTGGTTTCGGAGGTAAACTCGGGGTTGTCGGTAAAACTGCCACCCTGGCCAATCATTGGCTCCAGGGGAGGCCGTCCCTCTTGGCAGTGTTTGTTGAGGTTGGGATCGCTGGAGGTGCGCGTCAGGGCTACGCCGTTTTCAAAGGGGCACATCAAGTTGTCCATCGAACGCGTCTTAGGAAGCCTGCATTAAAATATCGCCAAGTTAAGATGAATGTCCGGTGCCAATGCAAGATATATAAAAACATGATCTAGAATTACTTTAACAAATGTGCATTCTGTTTTACTTTATTAATTGTTGTCAATTTCGTTTGTTATGCTATTACAGATTTCTAGAAGGGGACGGATTCTGCTCAAAATCCTGCACTGACCTGTCGAGTGAGCGTGAGGTGAGCTCCTCTCCCTGGGACGAGGGGCTCAGGAAGTTTTCCATAGTGTCCTCGGCTGCCGTGCATGGAGATGAGGTGGGCAAGTACACAGCGGTCCATAATTGCAATGCCCGTGTGTGGCACACTGGCTGTAAGGTCTGGTGCAGGGGTAAAAATAAATAAATAAATAAAATCGATTCATCCACATTAAGAGAGGTTTTTGCAGACATGTCCCGATGCTTTATTAACATCCCATTAACAACCCTGTTTCGAGTACACAAATGGCAAATAATTACAGATAATCAAGGAGAGTGTTATTCAACAGTTCCCTGCAGCAAGCCATTACTCAAAAACAAAAGGATGCAATACATCAACACTGAATGGTCTTGTTAAATGATTCTTTCATGATTACCATATCATGGCAGGGGATGTAGAGGAAGTTTTGAAAGTTCTTGTTGCCGGCACGGAGCAGGGACCAGACGGAGCATGTCCGTTTGTAGACGTTTCGCGATTCTCGCTCTCGGGCGTTATTACACAGGAATGTTCCATATAGACAAGAGTATGTGTGCTGCACCAGCTTGACCTGAAAAACATTTGTTTAATGCATTAATCCTGGTTACTTCCCCCCCCGGTGTGTGTGTGTGTGTGTGTGCGTATATATCTGTGTGTGTGTGTTCATTTATTTAGTTAGCTAGTTTGAAATGACATTGATCCATATACAGTATATATATATATATATATATATATATATATAATTATAATTATAATAAAATAACTATTTTGGAATTAAAGTGGCTAAATTCAATGCAAGATTACACAGAACACGCACCAGGAAGGCCTCGGTGAACTCGAACAGGCAGGGAAACTGTTTTAAGAGCTGATGGACACAGTCGAGCCACTGCAGGAAGACCGGGCACTGCTCGTTCACATCCTCGGCGTTCTCGCCATGACCGCAGCGGTCCGCAAACTTATGACCAAAATCTAGCCACTCTGTTTCAACCAGCACCTGGAAACCCTGTCAAGATTAAAGAAACAAGGTTGGGCCATTAGTAAATTATGCAGAAGCAGTGAAAAGAAATTATGCTGTGTCAGAACAAACTTTATTTGCTAATCTCTGAATTCATAAACCGTATAAAAGTCATTTGTTCAGAAATGTCCATCAAGGACACTACAGGACGTCGCCTCTAACCACTGGAGGTCAAAATAAAATTTAAAAAAATAAATAAATAAATGAGAGGAAAAAATAAGTGTGTCTCTTCTGATTTCGACAAAATTTAAAAGGTCGCACTGCATATATTCATTTTAAAGCAGGCAATCCCATAATTCCAGTTTATTAAAAACTGTCTCCAGTGAATGAAAGAGCAGAGAAAATAATTGTTTTCTCTCGCAGGTTGTTTGTCAGTTCACTTGCAAGTCATTTTCGTTTATCCTCGTGATCTTCGTGCACACTATATAGAATACAGTGTATACTGTTTTGTGCGGCACTCATTTTATGCTCTTGTTTAATTTGCGATTTAATGGAAATAGAAACCCTAATTTCAAGTGCTAGTTTCTATTTAACAAAACATCATTTTCATACCTCGATGGTTCTATAGTAGGGGTCAAGCAGGACCTTTGCAAGAGCCACAATTTGAGGTGTGCGGTCCCAGCCGTCAGAGCAGTGGACCAACACTGGACGTCCGTCCCTCTCGATGGCAGAACTCACCAGAGTGGCTGCCTTCAGCATGACCGACAGATGCTGCAACCAGCGAGTGCTCTCTAGGGCAGAGAGCCAACTGTGGAAAGGAAGTAGCACATTGATCATTATCGCGCCTTCCTTTTACAAAACAGGTCAAATGTTTGAGTGCGCCTACAAGAGCTGTTTTAATAATACTATTACTAGTGTACTAGAACTCGATCCAGTTCTTACGGAATTCAGAATTCTATGGATAATCCTGTATCTAAATATGTATAAAAATATTATCTGAAGAATTGTAATTATAGAATTATAATATCAAATGCCCAAATTGTCTCATTTTGCACAAATGTCTAGTATTACATGAAATTGGCCCAAAAATACATTTGATAAAGGTTTCACATAATAATAGCAAGCTATAAGGTGCCAGTGAGTGCATAAGCATCACTAAAGCCAATTTAGACTTGACTCAGTTAATCTGAACCACACAACACTTTAAATAAATAAATAAATCCATGAATAAAAGCTGTATATGGAATCCAATCTAAATATAGCCTGTTAGGATATGTCTTCTTGTATGCTCTGAACCACAGATAACACATCAATATGGTTCAAACCTGCATTAAAACATTCTGGGTATTGTAATCGCTTGATCACAGAACAGACATCAAAATACATGTGCTGACATTTTTGTGCCGACACCAAAATTAAGTTTATTCAAGCCAAGAATCGCTAAAATTGCACTTCAGCATCACTGAAAAATAAAATCTGTTTTACTTGTGCGGTTCAATCCACAAAAGATTCGCACCGATAACAGAAAGCTGATTAGCTGTTGATCTTATTTGAAGTGGTAATACAGCAAGATGACGATAAATACGGTGTACTGTACGGTGTACATTCAAAGAATATTAGAAGATGCCCATTTTGAAAAGTTTCAAAGGAATTGGGAAAGGAATGGTCAGAGCAGCATTGGGTACTCACTTGCCAGGATCAGGGATTTGACTGCACACGGCCCTCAGAGACTGGAAACTGTTCCTGATGGAATGGATATTAGCCATGCCCATGAACATCACCTCACAATTTGGGTAGTATTCTAGAAACACACACAAAACAGGCATGAGGAAACAAACTGGTGAAGCCAGAGCTGGCAAAAAATATATACGACTGAAAACAGTGGCGATTTGTAACGTACATTTCCTGTACAAATCATTAGCGTAAAAGCGTTGGGGTTATGAGAGTAATCCCGGGTGTCAGGGCTGAACGATTACTTTCAATTAATTCAGAGCGGAACAATTATGATCAGAGTTAATGTAATGTGAATCGATAGACGTTTAAGGTAATTGACCTGCTACTGCGAATGTACTGAGATGATCAGCCGTTCTGCAGAAGCTCAGCAAAGGGGCTTAAGCCTTTAATTGCGGGCTATTTAATAAGAAAAGTGGTAATTATGTTCCTACATTTATTTTCAGTGGAAGGCAGATGAACAGGTGAAGCAACATGGGGCAGATCAGCAGGTGGCGAGGCGGCAGGTTTAATTCAGTAAAACATCGCGTGTGCCTGACAACGAGAATGCAGCCAAAACGTTTCCCTACGGAGATGCTGAGAGAGGCAAAGCAATGATTTGTAGCCACTCGCGTAGTCTCTAAACTTTTCGACGTGACCTTGCCTGACATGCTAAAATTAGACGCAGGCTAAAATGAAACCACTGCATTTGCTCGTCATGTGCCGCGTGTAGACAGCATGACAGCTAATGACTCTCAGCACAGCTGTGCACCAACATGTCTCCACCCAGGAGGTGTCCCCTGTCTGAGCTCCACACGCGTGTCTGTGTGTGTGTGTGTGTGTAGACTTCTGCTTACCTTCGCACTCACAGCCACCCCCCTTGGCGCGGTTGGCCACTGCGGCAGTGTAAGATCGCGCATCCAGGATCAGCAGCTTCTGTGGTGCAGTGCTGGCATCGGGACCTGAACCCACCGCCAGGGAGGAGTCTGAGAGACGCCGACATAGGAGGGCGGTTAGGAAAGGAGCGAGTGACCAAACACCACAAAGTGAAAACACATTTTATGTAGTATAAGCAGTGTTTGGGGGAGTAACTAGATACATGTAACAGCATTATGTAATTTAATTACAAAACAAAATGTAACAGTAATTTGTTACCGTTACTGAGTGGGGAAAAAATTTAATTTACCTATGAAAATGTTAGATTACAAATAGGGTTACATTTGAACACTTCCATGTAAAATGTCAAATTTTGATTGGAATGATAATCTATTGTTTTTAAGGGTTTGAAACTTCTTAGAATGTTAACTTAAAGTGGCACCAAGTGGACAAATGAAAGTAATCAAAATGTAATCACTCACTTTACTTTTAGAAAGTATGTGAAAAATTACACTATTTATTACATTCTGAATAGGGTCATTTGTAATCTGTAATCTATTACATTCTCAAAGTAACCTTCCCGACACAGAGTATAAGACAATTACAATCTTTTTCAGTCAGCGAACAAGTAGTTTACTCTTGGGTTGGGAATCTAAAATCCAGATTAAGTATTGGGAGACTTGTAATGAAATTCCTGGGTGCAATTTATTTTCACGTGGCAATCTGCCAGGACCTTCCGTGCGTCCAATCTGCCAGGACCTTATGTGGTAATCTAAACATCAGTTTATGATACGAGCCGCTGGAAGTGCTCATAAGTGTTGTAAAAACCGAAGACTAAGCAATTATTGTAATAAACTTATATATTGCAAGCATCTGACTAAGCATCTCCGGTTGGCTCATTGTTTAGAATCGAAACTGGGAATTGGAATCGATAAAATGATACCCGACCCCGTGTACACAAACAATTATACACCTAAAAAAATAGCTATATAACCACTAAGGTATAAAGTATAAATGTATCACAAGGATTTATCAAATAAACATGCACTAATGACTTGAGTGAAAAATGACATAACCTTAAAGTCCACAAACATCTGAACATTAAACCATTTTAGTCTCAAAACTAATTGGAAAGGAACGCTCGTACAACAGCTTCTTTCCTTACGGGAGTCTGAGTGTGGGGAAGAGGAAAGAAACTTTCGCAAACAACAAAGATGACCGTTCACAACAAGACTCCCCAAATTTCCTGGCCACCACTTTGCCAAACAAGGTCAGAAACAAAAGAACCATTTCAAATTCGTTTACTATCATCCGCTCCAAACTGGAACTCGTTTGTCAACCAAAAAAAACTCGTGTGTGCATTCTTGTGTAACTAATTACAAATGGCTCCCCACCAAATAGCTATTCTTTCCTGAATAATCTATATTCTGTCGTTATCTGAGGGAACTGGAAACCATTAAGCAAATTAATTGGCACGGGTGCCGCAGTTTAATTGCAGATTTGGTTGCACTTTAAATAAAGTATGGTCCCTGCCTTTCATCGTCAATTCCGACAATTAATTTGCAGATCGGTGAGAAAACAATGAACAAAACACATTTATCCAACTGTGGGAAATTTCCATTTGAATGAGGGATGAATAGACTGTATTTTTTTAACAAGGATTTCATCTATAGAACGATCACAAAAGGCTCTATAGAACAGATAATACTCGTTCACCTCGCTGTAACTCATACTGACACGGAACAGCCTGTTATTTCTGGTACAAGGATAACGGACGGACGAGGGAACATTTTGCACGGTGCTTTATGGGTCGGAATCTCAAGGGACCTCCAGACAATCGATTTAGTTCAATTTCAATTCCAGGTGCCACAATGTGATTATAAATCAACTCTTTATACATCTCGATACTTTTTTTGGGGTTGCCTACATTATTGTTTGAGTGCTGGCCAAATCCGTGCCTCGATCGTAAAAACGATTAGGCGGATATTTGGATTACAGTCACATTGACCAAAAACTCCCCATTTTCACAACAAACCAAAAGTGAAAGTCAGAGACACTAAAGAGAAACCTGTCATTTGTTTGTTTGGATGTGCGTCGAAAGCACAACCATGAAACCTGTATAATGTCTGTCAGGGTACGTGTAGCAAAATGAATCCCGAGTTACCGAAGTCGCAGTCGGACGTATCCGCCCCGTCCGTTCGTGCCCGGCAGGATGCTCTGGGACCCGAATCCAACCCGCATGCTTTGGCAATGGACGTGACCAGGTACTCGTCCTCTGTATTCCTCCATCCCCACCAGCTGATCTCCGGCTGACTGCAGCGTGCTATAACCGCACCATTCTTCTGGTGCCTAAACCGGAGAAGGAAAAGCTTTCATTTCGAGAGACTACATGACGCGTTATTTTTGCAGTTATTCATTTACTGTATTCAAAAATACAGTATAAGGTTTTGATCAATGTTCATTTTAATGATGTACACCATGTTCATGCATGCACTGTGTCTTACCTGTACACAACTACAGGGATTCTCTTCCAGGACCTGAAAGAGGCCACACTTTCCAGCTCTTTGTCTGTGATCCACACCGGCACGAGTAGCTTCTGAGGATAACTGGAGCACAGTCTGAAGAACAAAGATGAGAAACGAGGGAGATTAGAGAACGAAAACCTTGAAGACATGGCGTTCAGAACCCGCATTTAGTGGTCAATTTGCGCAAATCGAACGATATGCCTTCATGTGCTAGCTATCAGATGTTGAGAGTAATACAATGGTTTATTCATTTGGCAGATGCTTTTTGTCCAAAGTGATTTAAAGTCTTGGAATGCAGCAATCTATTCATCATAAGATGAACATCATAAACATGAGAAGTGCCCGTTAGGCATGGCTTTACTCATCAAAGATGTGCTTCCTTTTAGACAAGCAAAAAACTCCTCATCGTTCATAACCTCTGCGTCATACGCCCAAAAACATGAGCTCCTAGACATGCTTTACTAGCTGTTATCATTGTGATTGGCAGGAGAGAGAACGAATAGGATATTCCTCTCTATTCAGAAAGCACGGCCAATTTGGCTCTCCTGAATAAGGATGGCTTTGAGGTTTGAGTGATAATATCTCAAAGACAGGGTGAACACTTTTTTTTTTTTGCATACACAATAATCATACTAATTTAGTATTTCCCCACAACTTCTATTATGGGCTGTATGTAGCTGACGGTATTCCAGGATCTCCTTCCTTTACCTTATCCGCAATTGCCACAGGCCACGATGTTTCCTTATAAAACATAAAACGAAAACGTCAAATTCCGTACTTGTGGTTAAGTGTGACCCGACGATTTGAGCCAGCTAAATTACACTGTGCTTGTGGTGGACAGTGCTGGGAAGTTTACAGGAACAGAATCGTCTTGATTCATTCCGACTGATGGCTTACATTTCTTTCTCTTGCCAAAACAAATATGAAAAGTACTTGGTCTACGATCTGGTTGATTTCCTAATTCCCCACAAGGGGGGGGGGGTTCGGGCACACAGAAACACTCGCACACATCTTTCCCAGACATGGAAGAGGTTAGGTATGCGAGGTAAAACAAAAAACAAGCAACACACACACGCTCCTCTGGCTGTGTTGTGCTGCTGACTCATTGATCTCAGCAGGTCCTGGCCTGCTTTAATTATCTACTGCTATGATGCGTCACTACAGAAAACACACACACACACACACACACACACACACACACACCCCTACTGTTCATTCCCTTCAGAAAGATTATCTTGTATTTCACGCCACTGCCTCTGGGCCTTTGTGGCTGTACCCCCAGCTGACACACACACACACACACACACACACACACACACACACACACACGGATGCACACACAGCAGCAGCACGTGATCTGTTAGATGTCTTGGATCCTCATGCCTTTGCTCTTTGCTGTTTGTGTATACTCTTGCATAATGAGAGGGTGTTCTTCAAATGCCTGAGACAGAACATGTATTCCAAGCACAATTATCTTACCCAGTCATTCTCTCACACCCACACCTCCAGTATTCTCTCACCAATAAAAGTGAATATGCTCAAAGACAATGATCAATTAATATTGCCTTATGGGCATGTTGAATCTTACAATATATAAGCTTGTTCACTTATTTGCCACAATAAAGAACGGCTTCTTGAAAGTTAGACTACAAAGTCTTTTTTTTTTTTTCCTAATTAAACATGAAATGAAATACAGAAATGTTTCTCGAGGTGGGGAATGGAGCTGCATGTCTTGTCGACTTATTGTGCCTGACTGGTGAGTGAACGAAGTCGGCGGATCGTACTTGTAGTTGCTGTTGATGTCGGAAATTCTCCAGGCGTTCTGCATGTCGAAGTCCATTCTCCTCACTTCAGTCTCCATCCTGTGACGGACGTGATCACCTAACGCATGAAAAACAAGAGTAAAGACGGATGCACAAAAAAAAAGAGAGAAAAACCACAAAGATGAAAGAAATAAAGATGATAGAATAAAAAGACAAACAAAAATAACACAATTAAAATTAGATTACAGGTAAAATTAAATCATGAATCGCACGTAGCATTTTGGGATGTGTCCTGTGTGAACTTTTTGAAGTGGGTGTGTGTACCTGGTCTGCAAAGATTTAAGTGCTGGTCTTCATCATTGGCACAGCCCCCGAGGCTCCATGCGTGGTAGGCCAGAGCGAACAGATCCTCCAGGCGAGATGGGTGAGCTATAGCTCGATTCAGCCTTTTTAGCCACTCCTGGCACTGTTTAAACGTGGAGAAGTGACACCTGGAAACACACACGCGCACACACACACACACACACACACACACACACACACACACACACACACACACACACACACACAACACAAAAAAAAAACTTCAATACAATGAAATTTGAGAAAGCGCATGGCTATATCTCATTTAGGAGAACCGGAAAAAGCTTCCAGGCCTTTATTGTGTGCATGCAGCTGGACCTTACTGGCTTGTTTAGTTATGAAAATGAAGCGCAGTGTCCGTCCTCCCGGGTGATAACGTGAAGTAATATGTAATAGCAGAGGATACAGTGCTCTAATCCAGAAAAATGGGTTAGGATTTGGATTGAGGCTTAGATCAGCTTCAGAGCTGTGAACACTATGGTTGATTAGAGGTGGAGTTTTGTTTTTCCCTTTAATCCTGCGCATGCTTTCTTACTGTATAGCAGGAAAAGGTTTTCAACAAAAATCTTTGTTTATCATGTTTTTATTTATCAAGGAATTTATAAATGATCATCATTAAGATTAGCACCAAGATGTTCATAAGGTGTGGACAACATGGCCGGCACGTGTCCTGGATTTGTCTGGTCATTCTGACATCTGCAGAACGTAACTTTAATATAAAGCGTAGGAGCGGTGTAGGACGATGCTAGACTCAACAAACTACAGCTGAATCTCGGGCTGCTTATTTTAGACGCTCATATGTTTCTCGACAAAAATAGTCAGCCATTAAATATTACATATCATGCTTCCAAACCCACTCGGAAGTAGATAAACTGACAGTTGTGGCTGCAGTCTCAGAGAAAGAGAAGAATGCCTAACAGAGGTTAAAAAAAACTGTATGATCATCACCGTAATGCGTCTTTCCCAACGTATTGGATTTGAAATAAAGAGGAAGAAAAAGTCCGCTGGTGGCACGGTGGCTTAGTGGTTGGCACGTTCGCCTCACACCGCCAGGGTCCGGGTTCGATTCCCGTCTCGGCCATGTGTGTGTAGTTTGCATGTTCTCCCTGTGCCTCAGGGTTTTTTTCTCCGAGTTCTTCGGTTTCCCCCGGTCCAAAAACATGCATGGTAGGTTGATTGGCACCTTGGAAAATTGTCCCTAGTGTATGAATGTGTGTGTGAATGTGAGTGTGTGTGCCCTGCGATGGGTTGGCATTCCATCCAGGGTGTATCCTGCCTTAATGCCCATAGACGCCTGAGATAGGCACAGGCTCCCCGTGACCCGAGGGAAGATTGGATAAAGCGGTAGAAGATGAATGAAAAAGTCTGCAGTTCATCTTTCGTTTCCTGATAGCTAACATCCAGATGCGGTAAATCACTTTGCAGCTTTCGTTTAAACCTACCCATTTTCCAATGAGTAGAAACTACCGGCTCGTGTGATTGGTGTTACTTGTTGCCGAGCGTGCTCTGCTAGATAGACTTTTTTTTAAACATGCAACACCTTTAAATATCTACTCTGAGTTTGGGGTTTGGGTTTCACACGAGAAGACTGCATTTAGAGCGGTGGGGAAATAAAATGAGCTTTTCACATTACAGCACAGTAAAAGTAATTCGTCTGATATTCCATCATTACAAATGAAGGTCCTCCCAATCCTACAGTGCCTCTGGAACACAAAGGGTTAAGGGCATTGCTCAGGAAGCAGCTTGATGATACAATGGCTTGAACCCCTGACCTTCAGATCAGTATATTTGTTGCTAAAAAGGATAAGCAAAAGTATAGCGAGCTGTCTATGCGGAGGGAGCAGGATAAGGCGACGAATTTGATATGTGAAGGTTATGAGCCACATCGAGCTGTGACCCTGAGCATGACCCGTAACCCCATAGCTGCTCATTTGTATGAATAATATAAATGCAAGCCACGCTTGCTAATGTGCTCAATACGGCTCAAGGGCAAAACCGCTCTTCCCGACAGTATTGGATTTAGATGAGAAACTTATAACCTATAATTGACATGGTTTTAGTACATTTGTGTACTAAAAGTTTTTGTGTACTAAAGTTTTGTGACATTTACTCTTGTATTGTTAAATGCTGTAAATGTTGTATTTGTTTGAGCATGTGGTACACAAGCAATTAAGCAGAATTCTGCATAAATTACATTTGAAACAAAGCAGTGTGTGTGTGCGTGTGTGTGTGTGTGTGTGTGCGCGCATGTGTGTGTGCGTGTACGAGTATACCTTACTACTTTGGAGTCCTTGCAGATGATGTGCAGCTGGAACATATCCCTGCTCTCCACACTTTCGATCAGCCTGAGAGGCACCTACAACGAAACAGAGGAGGAATGTTAATGAAATAAACAGACATCGAAAAATAAATAAGTAAATAAAAACTTTCCATAAAAGCAACTTTTACAGGAAATGTACAGAGGCTGCTTTTGGCCCGAAAGTTCATGTTTTGCCCTGATCAAAACCTGTCCCGTATGCTGGCCTTGATTTCCAGGCATCAGGTAGGAACACTGGTCTACTGAACTACCAACAGTCTTCTATTTTGGTTGTTTTTTTTGAGTGCGTTTCAAACCCGAGTAATTTATGTAGAGATTCATGTTTAAGATTTATGACTGGGATGTCCTGTGGTCAGTTATATCCTGTAGTCAATATTACACCAACATGAACTTCAACCTCGAAAGACCCTGGGAATCCTATTCAAATTCAAACAGCAATTCGTCATTTTTACAAGAATATTACCTCCTGTTCAACATGGAGAAAAAAAAAACTAGGTTGAGTGCACACTTTCTAAATCTATATACATGACTATGAAGGGGGGGGAGTTTATCCAAATCAGGATGCTTATTTCATTCAGCCTCTGTATAAAAAGAAAAAAAAAATGGGAAAGAGGATGGACAGAATTGGAACGAAAGGATAAATGAAAAAGGGGGAGATGAGTGCAAAGTACTCACAGAGATCTCAGTGTCCACGCCTGGGTAGATCTACCACACAGCAGGACACAGGCAGAGAGAGGGAGGAAGAAAGGGAGGAAGAAAAAGAAAGAAGGCAGGTGAGAAAATAAAAAAAAAAATGGAAGACGAGAACTGATTAAAAAAAATAATAAAAAGAGGGAAAAATAAAGAAATGACCAAGCCAAAGAAAAAAAGGGGGGGGGGGGAAAAAAAAAGAAAACATGCAGTGGTGGGAATGAGTGTAAAACCAGCGTGAGACAAGAACTAAAAGAAACGAGTTCCCTCCACTCCTGTGGTTCCATCTCGCCTCTTTATGCACTTGGTTGGTGGGGGTAGGTTTTGATAGTAAATATTAGTCAATATTAGTGAGTAAATTTACACTAATCACGCTAAACAGATTGCTCAGATGGTGTTTCTTTTGCAGGAAAAACAGGATCTCACACGAACAACAGGGATTTAATTAGCATATGCACCACATATTTATGCTGGGACTGAAGTAAAATTGGAGGCTTTTCTTATTTACTTGGCCTTGGATTTGGGGAAGAAAAAAAAAACAAAACTATATATTTTCCAGAACGGAAGATTTCTTGAGAAAAAAAAGTTTATGGTAATGTTTCTAGTTCTTACCGTTATAATTTAATATAATTGTTACCAACAACTGGATTGTTTGTTTTTAATAATACATGGTACGTTCTATTCTAAGAAAATCACCTTTGGGCTGTTGATTGTGATTCTGCTTTGGGTACCACACCACCCTGTCGGTGCTTATGTTCCTACAACAGAACGTCCTGTCTTGTGTAGTCAAATAATGAAGTCATTACTGAGGTACGAACTGATCTATGCGACCGTTCTGTAAATTGTGCACCCGGTAAATGTGCTATGATTGACGGTAGGATTTGAAAACGTGGCGTCCAGCGATCACTAAACTGGTTTAAAAGCTCTGGAGTGTGCAGTGTCACGATGGCCAAAAATGCTGAATCTTGTTTAGGAAACAAACTAAGCAACGGAGCCGGTGTGTTGTTCATTATTGGCCTCTTTACTGTAGAATAATTCAATTAGTGTCCCTGCTGTTGTTCAACTCTGTACATGCACAGTTTGTGTACATTTTTAATTACATGCAGGTAATTACTTTGTTTATTCAAAGTTCTAAAAAAAAAAAAAAAGAAAGGAAAGAAAGAAGGAAAAAAAAACATTTTGTTGATACGGTATGAACTACATCTATCTGGCCGTACATGCTTCTTTTGTTCCATCAGCGTTACAGGCGCCAAAAAGCAAAAGTTAATGGACACGACAAGATGGTGGAATAGTACACAAACATAGCCAGAGATCGAACTGGGTCAAAACAGGATGCGGTCACTCAGATGAGATCTCTCTGCCCAAAACCTGCATGCAGGATCATTTTAGGCCGAGCTAAATAAATAAAATATATAAAGCGGTTGGACTGTCAAGGGTGACGGTGAACAGACTAG
>JACRUU010000006.1:8519073-8554073 GCA_030449085.1 Kryptopterus vitreolus | reverse complement strand
TAGCCATAAAAGAGAAAGTATCCATTTCGATGATGTTATTAATTCTATGTAAGTAATTATATGACGTTCTGTTTTGATCATAACACGTACAATGCAACGGCTGACCGATTAATCGCACGTCCGCGGCATAATAGGGAAAACACGAGTTTCGGGTCAGTCACAGCTAATAACTCCCGAACTGAGCTGCTGAGATTTGTGGTCTGGAGAGGAATTTCATGGGCCGTTTTACACCACCGATTGTCAGTGCACTAAAAGAAAAAAAGAGAGAGAGGGCGAAAAAAAGAAAAGAAAAAAAGAATCTAGCAGGCGCATGGGTGTAAACAAAGATTGGCATGACCGTGTTCCGCTATTTCATAAAAAAACGACAAGGAAATATGAGGGAAATGTTCTCAAGGACAAGCAAAATGAAAACGGAAATTGCGTTCCCATCTCTTCGGCTGTCACGTTTTACGGAGCTGCGGTGGCGTCCCTGATGGCCCAAGCAATCTGCGGAATAGTGCATTCGTTTTTCCATGGGAGAAGCAGCCGCGGCAGGAGCAGCCTTGAAAGCAGGAAAAAAAAAAAAGCTTCAAAGGGATCAGGTGAGGCCTAGAGGCAGAAATACAGCTTTCGGAGGGACATGAGAAAGATGATGATGTATGCTGCAGTATGTACGATTCCACTGAAATGCACAAGACGTATATAAGAATAATAACGCCTTTTCAAAGTACCATTTAATCTTCTGTTTTACATTCGGAATCGAGAATGTTTTCCGAGGAACAATGCAAAAGGCATAAAAACGCAATTGCAATTAAATAAACCTTTCGTTCAGGTTTCCCCTGTAGCTCCTGGCTCCTCGTCACTGCGAGCATCAAAGCCTAGTGGTGTCTAATTAGACAGCAGGAGAGACGGAAAGCCTGACAGACAGACAGCTACTGCTGTGTAAAACTGGGCAGGGAAGCTTGGATAAGAGTACACAGAGTAAGAATTTTCCTACTGCTCCTGACACCGGCAGTGTGGCCGAGATAATGTTATTTATTACAAAGGAAATGTCAAAAAGAATGTGTCACGCATACAATCAGTTCCGCGGGCCAAACTAAAACCGGATTCGTATATATACACACACGTCTCCTTCGGAACTGCATTTCTCACGGATCCCACACAGTGTCTGGGATAGATACATCTTTTTAATATATATAGTTATATATATATATAGATATATATATTTTTATATATATATATATATATATATATATATATATATATATATATATATATATATATATATATATATATATAAACATGTCTTCAGCCTAGTGACTTTGATCCTGTTGTGTTCACACCCGGGTGGGGACCAAAACAAACCAAAATGTGAATCAAACTAACTAACTGCAGCTAACAAATGTCGATTTTGGGCTTTAAGCAACAACAATGAAAGCTTTTCAAAAGTGAAACATGTTGCACAAACCAAAAAATATAGACAAAATGACCCGATTTTTCAAAAAACTAGTTATTTATATAATTAGCTGATCCAGAAATCCATCTGCCCAGAGCTTTAATGTTCTCATCAAAAAACGGCGGAGGAAGTGGAACTAACGTGAAAGATGTTTCAGCATGCGTGCTTTTGATATCCGACCCCAAAACGCTTGAGCCGGAAATATTGATTCATTCGGGTTTTACAAAAAGACAAATTTCATAAGAGGCCTTTCATGAGGCACTAATGGGTACAGGCCTTTACTGATCATGCTCAATAATTAATGCTTTACTTGCGCTGGTCACGGATCAGAAATTCAGGTGAAGCTCTATTGTCCTTTTATAGAAAAATCCGCAGCATTTCAGATATAAATCGATCTTCTGTAGGGGCTTTCTTTACTTCGATTAACCTGTAGGGGGAGGTCTTTTTTCCCCCTGGAATCTAAACAGCAACCTTCGTTCAGAAACGAAAATTAATTCCCAATTAACAGAAAAGCCAACATTCCTTACTTTGTTACTACTAACAACAGAAAAATATTACACAATGTGTGTAATGTGTTATAGTGTGCACTTGTGTGTGTCGGTACTGGTGTGGTCGTCAGATGTGTGAGCTGTTCTCAGTGGAGCTGCTGTGGAATGTAAAGTCATGAGATCACCATTTGGATAAAATCCAGCACTCTTCCTAATGACCAATTTCTCTCTCTTTTTCTTACTCAACACACACACTTTCCCTTTTTAGCCCCAGTCCAATCACACACTTTCATTCTCAATCTCCCTCTCTCTCTCTCCCTCCCTCTCTCGCTGGCTGGATGTCTAATCCGGTCCATGTAATTGCTTGAGTTGGAGCTGTAAACCTTTAGCAGTGTGAGCTGAAGGCTAATAGAGAAGTGGCAGTCACTGAAATGTGTGTTCATGAACGACTATATTGGGTTCTGTGTGGAGACAAATGAGCTAAGTGGTTCTCGTTTATGCTATTTAAAAAAAAAAAGGTCTCTTTTAGGTGGAAGTAAGTGAAACCAAGTACAGGCCTTAGTTTAGTGTTCTTGTAAAGCCATGAAGGAAAGAAAAAAAAAGAGAGAGAGAGAGAGAAAAATGGAGTGCAAGTGATGTGAGGTCCAAGCTCATTTCATTTAAAAGCATTCCCAAAGGTCAGTCCCTCCCAACATGGCATAGAGCAATCGACCATGTTTAATCTATGGACTATGAGCAGAACACTGTGCATATAATTTAATTAGTGTTAATGAAAATTATAAATAAATACAGGAGTTGCAGCAGATGGAAACAGTTCATGTTTTCTATTAGTGTTTTCTATAAAATGTTTGGTAAATCACTGGTCATGCCAAGTATCAAGAGGTGGTAAAACACACAAGGACCATTTAAAAAAAAAACCCAGAAAGTCCATGCTAGCACCAACACAATATCTGTCAAAGGTTTTTGTTGTTGTTAAAATGCACCGAAGAATAAAAGCAGACCTGTAGACTTTCGTCTTCTTTGACCAGCTCTTTCTGGGGGAACAGGTCCTTGGCCTGGATGTACTCCAGACTGGGAGGCCCCTCCTCACCCTGTAACAAAACAATAAGCACAAACTTATTAAGGCGTCAGAAACATTCCTATAACTTGACAGATGTACAGCTTATAAACATCGGTTCCAGTGAAACATACAGTTTTAAAGGTTTAGATCAAATCATCATGCAGGATATTTATTGTTGGATACCTGCTTATGAACTTACGATTCAAGAATGCAAATTTAAGGCGGATTTCCCTTCACATTTCGTTCTGTGTTCTAGTTCAAGAAGACCTGAGACACTATCATTTTCATATTGTGCACATCGCACATCAAATGAAAGCTCTTAACCATTAACAGAGGGTTGCGTGCTTGCAAGCCCGCACACGCTTAAAAACCAGGTGTTTACCAATACAAATTTCTAGAATGCTTCTAGCTGGTCTAATGTAAAATGACTTTTCAAGCCAAGTTTTAATCTCTGATTGCAACCGACGAGGTCTCGACCATCACGTATCAAATTAAACATTGACTAAGGAAGACCTTGGGTAATGGCAGGATGAGGTCAAAGCCCTCGGCATGGCACTGGAAATTACGCGGCTGTAAACCCAGTCTGTGCTCTCCAGTGAAAAAAAACAAACAAACTAACAAACAGCGATGCTTCTTTGAAGAACTTGTATAGGCCAGGATCTGAGATCTGTGATCTCTACACTGAGATGTGCCAGATGTCTAGCATTAGCGAGACAGACTACTGAACTTGCAGTGGTCCAATGAAAACCTCTGCATCCACCTCCACCCCAGTGTCACGTCTGGTTTCATTCTAAACCAACAGCTCCATGCTGTTAAACACCCGTCTGTACCAGTTTGCTACGTGCAGACATGGGAATTGCTGAACAAGCATTTCTAAGTATAAATGGGGAACGCATGCCAAACTCTAAATACTGGTGTTATAAGTGCCTCTGAATTGCAAAACGTAACAGATATAACATCAGTCTGGACTTGCCTGCCCCGAATATGCGCCTGATCGCAGTGCCCGACATCCTGACTGCCTCAAAGGTCAAAAGGTCAGACTCAACACCAGCAGGTGTTTTGAAGCTAATGTGCAGGAGCAAAGATGCATGGGAAGCAAAAACAGCTGTTTCTCAAGCTGTTGAAGAGCTAACAAACAAACACGCTGTTAAAAAAAAAAAAAAAAAAAACCCTCAGAATCTCAGATGTGTTTGCACTTCATGGCATTACTCACTAGTTGCCTGGGGAGAAACAATTGTATGCAAACTTTGCCCTTGTCCTCTCACACAAACAGATACGAGAGAACTGGATTTGGGAATCGGATTTCCTCGCTTTAAATAACAAAATAATGCTATAATAAAACTTCATGAGCGATCCTGAAATATCCTGCGTCCTGTACACACATCGCACCTTTTCCACACCATACTTCATCAAGTTCACCCAAACAACAGATGTGAGTGTAACAGATAGATCAAAGAAAAACCGATAGAAAGTGTGTGTGTGTGTGTGTGTGTGTGTGTGTGTGTGTGTGTGTGAGAATGTGAGAGAGAGCGCACTGCAGATGGCATAAACTCGAGGACAAACTGAAGCCGAGGGGAGAGTATAGGAGAGATTGACCTTCCAGAGGCCTCTGATAACCTCTGCGACTCTAATTAAATCCCTTGAATAGCAATACAGTGTCTAGTTCTTCATTAAATTCCTCAAGTTATTCACTGGTCACTTCATTACACTCTAGCTACACTGCAAATGAGGTCATGCAGCATCAATATTGGGATATCATTCTTTCAAGACATACAAACAGAAGAGACAGAATATTAAACTGCTTTTCATGAGTTCCCCGGCTTTAGTGCATAATACTGCAGAACAACCCAGAGGCCACTCTGCCACTATAAATGAGGACAAACAATGACTCAACATTTCCTGCATTGCCAAACACAGGCCTCCTTGCCTTAACACAGTGGCCCGAGTTAACCTAGAATGAAAAAAAAAAATATCTACAATGAAGCTGTGTCCACTGAGGAAACCACTTTACCGTGTCAAATTGGGACCATATCTATTATAAGGTTAAATTCATCCACAAACTCAACACAAAAAAGGTAAACAAGGAAATAGATTTTAAGTGGATTGTGCAAAAAAAAAACCCCAGAAATATGCAGTAGTTTATGAAAGACGCCGTGAGTGAAAAACCATTTCGAAACGCAAAATACACCGAACCATGGAGCGGATACGACTGTCTTCCTATTGCATTTGTTAGACTAGCTTCTTGCCTAATGAGATCTTTGACATCTTATTTATTTATTTAAAGAAAAAAAAAAGTCTGCATGAAAAACTTCATTTTGGCCCCAAAACAAATCAAATCAACAGAGGAGTACAAATACTTTGTTACCTTACTTGAGTAAATCTATAATTTACTGGAGTAATTATTTTTCAGCCTACTTTTACTTCTACTTTTTTTTCTACTCCTTACATTATAAAAATAATCGTGTTACTCTTATTTCATTCCGACTTTTGCTGATGTGCTGATGTTTATGCTGACCAAAAAAATATTTTTATTTATTATTATTTTGTGTACACATACATACAAGGCCTGTTTACGAGCATTTGTGCATTACATTGAACAGTAAACATTTCCACCCCAGGCCTGCAGATCAGTTCTGTACAGCATCGAGTTTCCAGAAATAACGTTAATATTGCTGAGCGATAAGTCAACAGAGTTGCAAAAATGCCTCCATCCCTTAATCTTATCCAACATTAGAACTGTCTCCAAGGCAGGCCCTGAGCTCCCATCATCCATCAGTGCCAGGGCACCGCCAGACTGGAGACGGCTAGGCAACACCCAGCCCTCTGTGCAGCTAGACGAGCCAGACATTACCTGCTGAGCTCATGGTAGAAATCAGACAGACATTACTTCTGCGGGTCACATAACCTCAACACTGCACATTCCAAGTCAGAATCAATACTGACCTTTCAGCACAACACTAAGCAGTGAAGGCATCAAAGCGTAATGGTTACAATCGTTTCCAGATCGCAGTGATTTTTCACTGGGATAAACACCAATTATGCAATTATATTGATAAAAATATATATAAAAAAAGCATCATTTATGCCCGAGATGGATAAAGTGAAGTGAAACTTTCCAAGCTTCTAAAGCATGGAATTCAGCTATGAAAGATACACGTTAGAAATCTTTAAAATGAAATGAAGTCAAGAGTATGGACTAAACATACTAGTCAATGTGAATTAGAGGAATTTAATTAGAGCCAACGAAGCAATCGCAGGTTTCGCTTTTTCCGATTCGCCAAAACTGCACGGCAACACCACTAGTGCCATTTAGGAGCATCAATGAGCACTCCAAGTTAGCGTGTGCGGCTAATGTGATTAGCCGCTGCACACAAGCCCATTGGGGTGTTAATTCTTCACTATGGCCTCATTAGTCCGGTCCTCGAAAGAAGACTGCAAGAAGACAACACACGGAGGGAGATACCGTGTTAAATGAAGAAGAAAAGAAAATCGAAGTGAGAGTGGAGAACCAATTAGACCTCCCAAACGCACTCGAACCAGACACTAACGTAACGGAAGTAACCTGGGAAAATGCCTGGTCATGCCAAATAACCCAGGACTAACTCTCTTTAGATGGGGGCCAATACCCCTGTTAAGATTCCTGCAAATGCCAAACTGGCTAGATTATTCACACAACACCTGAGGGACAATGATGGTTCTCTCTTGCTACTGTAAAGCCTTAAGGCAGACATTTTCTCCATTTATCAAAGTACTAACATAACATGGGCTCGCTCTCTCCCTCTCTCTCATAATTGCCACACCTCTTTCCAAAAGGATCCATTAAACTGATGAATGGAATTCCAATCTTTCCATTTTCACTGGGCATGATGCCATGAGGGGAGACATGGCAGAAACTCAAGGGCTCGATTAGCAAAATGGATCAGATCTTGCGCCTATCTACCTTTTCTTTTAAAGCGAGTGCCCCGTACAAAAGCCCCATCAGCTCGCGGTTGTGTTGAATGAAAACTTGCGTGGCGTTTTAAGCCAATTACTTTTTAAACTGTACGTGATCCCAATAAAGTCTTGGCTGCAAACATGGAGCGCGCCATAATGTGCTCCATGTTCGATTAGACTAGGGAGACCTGTGATTAAAGAAAATTACATTCTCCTTATGTCATCAATTAGGCTGATTTGAATATGACTCCAAAACAGGGAAACAAAGGGTTTAAAGGGTTCTTGGAGTAGAAACCTATATATGAGCAACATATGCGAGATCTTTGTTTGAGAAAGTAAAATCGGGTCATAAAATAACCCTGGCTGCATGTATAAAAGCTGTTATTCCAATGTGTCAACCACGCCCCACTTTTTAACACATGCACCGTGCAGGCACAATTTGCACGTGTGCCTTTTAAAAGTCTGTCTTATTGCTTTCCGGTCCACACTGTTTAAGTCAGCATTTTATGCACTCTAGCATTCACACCAATTCAACAAAAAATTCATTACATGTATAAGAAAATCTTTTAGCTCTGCTCTCCTAGACTGGAATGAAGCTATTAAACTTTATTAAAAACGATCATGTACAGCACGAATATCAAAAAGACACACACCGCCAAGGTTATAAAGCTTCTAAAAATGTGTTAAAATTGATCTTATTTTATATATTAAAAAAAAAACATCTTTCCACTAGGTGGCAGAATAGAACAACTGGTTTAGCTACTAATGAAAACAAATGCTGCAATGATATATAATTATTTAATAACTTTAATTGACAGTGTACAGCAAAACACTAACTTTATTAATAAAGTTTTTCAGTTGCAATACTACAGCATGTGGAAATTTTTGGTAAGTAATCGGTTCATCTCAAACTAAATGCTCAAGCAAACCATTTTCAAGATAGAGAATATACTTTTTCAGACAGACATTGATATGTTAGTTGTTTCGTAAATAGATGTGTTTGTTCGTCCCACTTGACCCTGGACTGAATAGAGTCTAATTCAGTAGTTTGACGTACAGGGCTTGTAGATATGCGGACGCTTACGTCAACGGGTGACGGATAACCACTTGCTTGGGGGAAAAAAAATGGCCATGGCAAAATTATGCAACAGCAAACAAACAAGCAGCGAAGCTAGCCGAATAAAATCAACTCCGGGCAATTACCTTAAATTAGAGAAATGGAGCAATCGTAAATTGGTGCATGTTTAACAAGTCATGGCAGCGTCTGTGATGGTGCCATTGTGTGTCTTACTTAAAGACAGAACCATGAACACTTGCAGCTCTCATCTGGTATTCTGGAAGACGCTCTTGCACCAGACAGAAGCAATAAATATCCAAGCGTGAGCCTGAGATTTAATACCAGCCTCTCGGAAGTCCACCGTGGATATTCGGCTATGTTGCTCCGTCCAACAAGCCATCCATCACCATTGTTTCCTCCTGCTACGCGTCCATCTATCCTCCCATACGGGTTCTCGGCGAACCGATGACGGCGCCGCGTTTCGGGAAAGCGCGAGTGTCCTATTACTGAAGATTCATTTATAACTGCTCTGCATGAGTGTGTGTGATTATGCATGAGCTCTGAGAGGGGGGGCTGCGAGACCAAAATGAGAGGTGATTTTTCACTTTAAACAAGAAAGGACCAAATTATGCCTCGTTACAAAACGGGAGTATTAAAGTCTAAAACCCACCCAGACACACTTTTACCAACTCAATGTGGACAAAGGCGTTGGGGCACCTGACTTTCCCAGCCATATATGATTCATCCCCACACTGTTACCTCAAAATCAGGGGAACCGCAATTCAATAAAGAGGTCTCTGGATGCAGGAAGATTTTCTAGGCGACCCAAAATGTTCTGGAATGACAATAACCCTGTAAACAAAGTGAGATTTATGAAGATATTTTTTACATGGGTGAGAATGGATGGTCTTGAGAAGTTATAGAGCTTTAACCTCAACCCTACTAAACAACTTTGGGATGATGTGACTCAACAAGACCTTTCTATAATCTAGTGGAACACCTTTCTAGTAGATTGGAATAACTCTATAAGTAGGCTTAGGAATCGGAAGGGGAACACTTCCGAGTCTGGAATCGGATACTTGTTATAAAATTTTTTATTTGATTCCTGGGTGCATTTTTTTTACCCCCACATGGCAACCTGCCAGGACCTTTCACAGATCCAATCTACCAGGACCTTATGTGATAATCGTTAGGAATTAATATTTATTATTTACATAAATTTATTATTTATATAATCAATAATTATTATTAATAATAATGTATATAATTATAATCATTTGTAGAAGACAAAGCTAAGTGTAATTTGTAATAAAAATTATGTTGCAAGCAAGATGTCACGACCAACATGACTAAGCATCTGTGTTTGGTTTACCACTTGGAATTGAAACTCGATAAATCGACAAAAATTGAGACCAAACCCTATTTATAACGGCAGATGGGAACAAAATTTTGTCCTTGTTGTTTTCTCCAATCATAATCTGTTCCCTCAAACGTTGCTCAGAGATCACAAACACAAACAACCTTTTAACGGACCCTAGATTCTCGATGCCTAGATGTAACATTATCTGGGATAGCTTCCATTTTCAAGGACTAAAACAAAAAAAATCAATAAATAAAAATCTGCGGTAAGAAAGCAAAACTTGTGTGAAGGCGCAGATGATCAGAAAACAAAAGATTTCCTACTTGTTTACTATAGACAGCATGTTTTCCGTGAGGTAGAAGCTTACCCACGAGGTCTCTAATCACATACACTATATGGAGTACATTGATTCCCAGATGAATCACACTTTGCTTATATTGAATGTGTGGTTCAGATGTAATTGGGAGGTAACGAAGCACAAATGCAGCTAGTTTGCAGTGATCTTGGCTTTACCGGGATTTCCCAACTGTGTGAACAGGGCAGAGACGGGGAAACGCACGTTTCGTTTTCTTATTAAACTTTTCGCAGGCTGTTTTTCACAGATTTTCCCCACTGTTGAATGCGCAAAAGTGTGTGTGAAAGCAGACTTCACACCTGAAAACCTAAACAGGGAAGGAAATCTCACTTCACCTGCATACTGCACTGCTTTTAAGCTGTGTTTAACCCCCTCTAACCTATTTTTTTATTGCTAATACTTTGTTGAGTAAACTGCAATATAATTGATCTTTTTAGTTTTTACCACACTGAAACCACAATTAGAACTGCAATTTTAAATCAGTACAAAATCATGCCCTATACAAATAGTGTCTTTTACTTCAAACATTTCTGCATCCAGTTTCACTTTCTTTCTGCTGTATTCGTTTCACGCGCTCCCAAGGAGACGCTGATCTCACGACACAAAGATGGAGTCTGCGCTGTTTTGCACAGTCACGTTCCTCCTCACCATCCTCCCCTCGCTGTTTCCAAAAGAGCCATTCCCTCGAGTAGGTCCTGTCTTAAAGAAAGCTAAGAAGCGATCAGTACCCAGTGTGCTTTACTAGCATCGCTCTGATACGGTGCTTCTGTGCGTCTATAGGAAACCCATCCCTCTATCTGTCGATGCATATTCCACGTTTTCCACACAAAAGCTGACTCTCTACTGCTGTTCTACTCAGCATATAGTTTACTACACGCAGCTATAAGCTATAATGCAGCACAATCGTGGCTTATGAAATGTATACACATATATAAAAAGCAACCACAATAAACTAGTACGGCTGCGTTCATGCTTTTAAACCTAAACTAGGCCATTTCATTTACATCTACAAATTAAAGAGAGTCATTAAACGAATAGAAGGGAGAGGAACGCAAGGAAGACAGAGAAAGCAATATAGCAAGAAAGTCAAGAAAGAGAGAAATATAGCTATGTTAAAATAGAGAAAATGAATGACCAAGATGATAAAAGATGAATAAATATGGAATGCAGAGAGTTCAGGCCACCAGACATGTGCGCGTTACGCGCTCTCTGCAGCCCTGTTTCCATGACAACGGCCCGTGTTTTCCTGGACCCTTTTTTCGTTCAGAACTGGAATTCGCACTCGCCTCGGCCTCCTCACACGTACTCCAGTCTGCCGTGGCTTCCTTCTCGTGCTGCCACGTGGAGCTGCCTGAGGAACCTAATCTGATCAGAGGCTTTACTCGGGATTAGATTATCTCTCGTGGATTAGTACATCAACGCCAGCCCGTCTCTCTCTCTCTCTCTCTCTCTCTCTCTCTCTCTCTCTCTCTCTACACACTGTATTTATACAAGCTTTCAAAAACTGATTTGCATTCAATACGCCAGAATAGAAAAATAAGTAATTTCTAGTCTAAAAATAGCTTTGGATGTATAGAAGCCATTCGAATTCAATCCAAAATTGTAAACTGTGAGGAAAAGCCCTTTTTATCAGAGTGGCGAGAAGAAAGCGATGTGTGAAAGAGATACGCAAAAAATAACCATCGCACCAAACTGCTGTTTATTCGCTCCTTGTCAACGCGCCTTTTTTGGAATGCTCATTAATATTTCACAGAGCAGGTTTTTTTTTTTGTTTTGTTTTTAAATCAGGAGAACGTGCATGAGCTCACAGGGAACATCCTGTCCAACACACACACACACACACACACACCCCTACCTGACCCCTGACCTTCTCAAAGCAGACAAGGATTGATCGTTTCTAATCAACTACCAATGCCTTTCACTCCGTGAATCGATTAGTGATCACATTTCCTGATCAATTTCCACCATTAATCCCACCAATACAGAAATTTTTAGGAGCACTGCAGTTGTTCGGCCTCGGTAAGCGAGCTAGTCCTTTATGTCTGTAAATTAAAAGTACAGTTAGCTTTTAAACGGAAAACAAAGAGGACTCTTCCCGGAGGATCGTCGAAAGGCGTTGGCGGAGCTCGTGACCTAAATATGAACGCGGGGATGTAATTGATCATGCCGACACGTGTGAGAATAAAATGCCATTTTCGTTTGAGAGAGAGGGATGGGTGCTAAAAGCAGACGGTAGGGCAAATGCACTTAAAGGTCTCATAACCTTCACAGACAGAAAGACATTGAAATACGGCCGATCCTTGATTGAAGATGCGTATTGACTTTTCCGTAAAACAAAATGAACAATTACTCATCTACAAACAAAAAAAAAAAAAGGTAAAAGTACACACAACCATAAAAAGTTATAGGTTTTTGCCTTATAGGTTTTTGTGTACAACAGCTGAGCTCTAATACACTCGCAATACAACCGATGAATATTTAATTACAAGACAATCAATTAACCAAACCAGTAGATGGTCCTATTTAAGAAAGAGGGCCTGTTCAATAACAAATGATATGGGGGGGGGGGGGGGGGGGGGGGGGCATGCCTCATTGCTACATGTCCTGTGTAACGTGTTAAACCATACACAGGAACACCACAATTTAACTATATCTATACTAAAGCTGGACGAGCGTTATAATCGATTAATTTGAGTCTATGATTTCGGTCGATGCTGAAAAAGCAAAAAACAATTTTACGATGTCACTTCAGTTTGACACAGCGAGCTTCCGTAGTTCTCCACCATTACACTTGCGAAAATACAACTAAATACAACACCATCCAAAGAGCTTGTTTCCAAAAGTGGTGCAGTTTCAACAGCCGTATGTAAATGCTTCGAGCTTGGCACTTCAGACGTTCAACAAGCCAAAGCCCTGCTGTAAAAATTTGCCTCAAGTTTGTGGCAACTAAAGGAAGCAGAAAGACTAATTAATTCCTGCACCTCAAACAGAACGACGCTGAATGGAAGGCATGTGTGCTGCTGAGAGCTAAACATGACAGTGGCAGCCCCGGCTGAAGAAACAGGTAGAACTAATGGACACTATCCAACTGTATCCAAAATTGCGGGAAAAAAAATCGGAGATTCAGTTTATACAACATATCGCCCATCTCTAATCTATACACTAGAACAGTGTAAGGCCTGAGATCTTAAATGTTAGTGTTGCCATCTCACAATAGGGAGTGTATGGGGGGGGGGAAAATAGCAACAAAATCCTATACTTGTCCATGTGCAGCGCCATCACGTATATATACCTCGGAAGAGCAACAGACCAATTAACAGCATTTAAAAAATATCTTTAGGGAGAAAATGTTGGTGGGAAATACTTTATGATAAGAATCTTGGGTAAATGCAGTAGTAACGTCCAGTACTGTTGACGTGTCACAGCATCACAGGGTCCCATCTGCTGGCTCAGTTTAGTGCTTCTACTCAACAGGCAGTGCTGGACACGGTGCCAGCTCATAAGAGAAGCCATAGGAGTCATCACACTCACACACACACAGAAGAAAGCAGATACTCTATAAGGATGCCCCACACACACACAGCTCGTGTTGCTGGTCTGATTGGTTTAGCTGAACTGTGTAAGAGCATCGGAGATGGAAAAAAGGCTTGTTGTTCAATCAGAGCCATTTAGTGCCCCTTCAGAATCCAACACTCATTACTTATCATCTAAATACAGCAACACTATCATTAGATGCCTATTAGCAGAGTTTTAGTTGTTTTTTTGTAATGTAATGTAATGTTTGAGGGGGGGGGGGGGTGTCAACAACAGATATAAAACTGAAGAATGCTTGGAAAGGAGGAGCGAAAGAAAAAGGAAGGAGAGAAAGATAAAAAGGAGATGAAAAAAGAAACAAATAAGCAGATGAAAGGAAAAAACGAGAGGAAATGACAAAGAAGAGAGATGAAACCAAATGAAAGAAAAAAGAAGATGGGGGGGAAAAAGAAGAGAAAGAAAGAAAGTGAAAGAAAGAAGGGAGAAGAAGAACGAAAGAAAGAATGAAAGAAGATAAAGAAAGAAAGATTCTTCTTTGTGTGAAAGAGTTTGTATGTGAGAGAGAAAGAGTGAGAGTGAGTAAGCACTTTATTTACAGCTTCTGCACTTAAAAAAAATAGCTACACTATGTTTTTTTTTCCTGTTCATGAAGATGATTGCTATTCTGATCTGGATCGTTTTCAAAGTCATCTCAGAAATCCATCACCATCTCAATCTCACCAGAGTTTAAAACGGTGCCGCCGGAGCTCCTCCCAGACAGCAATAAACACACAACTTTCTGTACAAGACTGCAGTTCAGTCAAAAGGTCAGATACGTTCCTCATTATTTATTTATCTCACAATCAAGTCTTTAATCCACACACATCCAGTGACGGCGATCATTCTGTTCTCAATGTGACTGCATTTTAACTCTGATCACAGTCAATTCTCAGAGTCGTTTGCGAGCGGTACGTCGTCTCTTGTGTACCGCTAGGGTTCGATTCCCGTTTCGGCCATGTGTGTGTGGAGTTTGCATGTTCTCCCCGTGCCTCAGGGGGTTTTTCTCCAGGTTCTCGGGTTTCCCCCGGTTCAAAAACATGCACGGTAGGTTGATTGGCACCTTGGAAAATTTTCCCTAGTGTATGAATGTGTGTGTGATTGTGAGTGTGTGTGCCCTGCGATGGACTGGCATTCCATCCAGGCTGTATCCTGCCTTAATGCCCATAGACGCATGAGATAGGCACAGGCTCCCTGTGACCTGAGGGAAGATCGGATATAGGGGTAGAAGATGAATGAATGAATGAATGAAAGTGATGATGGAACTACAATGAGGGCCATGTTTAAAGAAAAAAGAAAGATAGAAAAAGAAAGACCGAAAGAGAAAGAAAAAGGAAGTTGCAGGTAAACAAACACACACACCGCAATAGAGAGAATAATAAAGTTGCACATAAACCTGACTGAACTGATTCAATGCAGTAAATGACAAGAGAAAAAAAAGACTAAAAAAAGCTAGGAAAGAAAGATATAAAGCAACCTGAAAGAATTGGAAAAGTTTACTTTATAAAAAAAAAAAAAAAAAAAAAAAAAAAACTTGCTGTAAAGGGATCTGTAATCCAAGATATCACTTCTCACTGCTGGAGACACAAAACAAGGACATAACAAAATCAAATCACCACAATGTTGTCTCTATTTGTGCCTCTCTCTCCCCTTAGTAGAGTTCCAGTCGGCATGGTGAGCTCACGTGGCGCGCCATCTTTTAGCGTTCACCACACACACACACACACACACGCGCACACACACACGCACACACACACACACACTTGCCCACATCTACCATCTTCTCGATCTCATACACATGAGCAAATGCACGTGCGCACACAGAGAGCACTTACGAAGCAGTTGAGCATGGAGCAGGAGACGCGGTTGACCCGGCTCATGGCGAGAGGGGGCAGGGCTCGGTCACCCCGGAGACATACACTCGCAGGAGCAGCGCTATCGGTAAAACCATCCTTCCTTCTCCCGCTGCTTTGGTGCCTTTCTCTTCGCTCTCTCATACACACGAGGTGCAGACACACCCCAGCCACCCTTCGCTTTTTCTACACGCGCGCACTGCTGGGTCGGGAGAGCCGGCGAGGTGCCGTTAAAACGGAAGGAAAACGCGTCCATGCACGAACAAGCTCACGGAACGCCTTAATCCCGCTGACCCCGGCGTTCGGACATCTGGTCCGCGGCGAAGGACGAGCGGCGAAGAGGGGATGCGGCGGCAGGTGGACTGGAGATGGAGAGCGATGGAGAGGCAGCGAGCGAAAGAAGCAGGGTATTGCCTGATGCTAAGCTCCACCCCTTGACAATCGCATCCTCTTCTCTCACGTGCATTTCCCTCTCGGTTCACCCTTCACCGAGATTTCATCTGCGCTAGTCTGCTACCTCAGCAACAGCAGCTCCACACAAACACACACACACACACACACACACACACACACACACCCTTTATCTCGAGCTTAAATGTGTGATGTTCACCTTCAAAATTGACTAAGAATTATGATCCTCTTTCATAATTTCTCAAACACACACACACACACGCGTGCATAGGAGAGATTTCATTGCTGCACGGCTGAAGGGGGAGGGGAAAATGCATCAGTGTACAGTCACGATGGTCGAGAGAGGTAGAAAAACAAGAGGAATACAGGAAGCGAGAGAGCAGAAGGGAAAGAGGGCGCCAATGAGCATGCAGAATGCACCAATGACACAGCAATCTCCAACAGTCCCCCCCCCCCACACACACATACACTCATCTCTCTCTCTCTCTCTCTCTCTCAGCAGCACTCTGCAGAGTTTATGGAGCTTGAATGCGCCGCTACTCACGTTCCTCTCCGGGAACACGCCGTACCGGTCAAATGCCCCTGTAAACCCTAAACATGTTCGCCGTGCTGATCGTGACCCGGAGCGCTGTACCCACGCCTTGCGACTGTGACGCAATTCTCTCAGCACACGCTCGGCTTCTGTGCATCTTTTCCAATCACCCAAGGGATTTATACAAGTCATAAACTACATGGAAAAAAACCCTGTGTGCTTTTGAATTGCCTTGCGCCATTTCAATTCTTACTTCGTTCGAATCAAATGCCCCTTATAAGGATTCCGTCTGTTATTGTGATTGATACGGAATCGGACGAGTACACACACATGCGTTCACACACCGAAATAAAATGATGGACAACTTGCTGATTAGAGACAGGTGTATTCATGCCAAGAAACCAAATGTAATATGCGGGGGCAGGGGGGGTCTGCTTATTTGTTTATATATATATAAACAAAAGTGAAGTTGACTAAGTGCTAAAAATAAATTAAACTATAATAAAAATTAGCAATAGCTTTCTCCGAGTTGTTGAGAATGCTGAAATCTATAGGCTATTTATAGCACGTGGATCATATACAGATGATCATTGAGGATATGTCAGTTTGTCTCTCTCTCTCTCTCTCTCTCTCTCACTCACACACACACACACGGCTACTCCTGATATGACCCATGTATGTGGTTATTTTAGGAAAGGAGGACACCCTGAAATCGACTCCACTGAACACAAACACGTTTCTTCACATGGCAAGAGACACGAGACAGCTCAAAGACACCACGCCCAAAGCTTAAAACAAGTACGAGTGCAAAAGAATTTCTATTTTTAAAGTCGACAAATGCGACGTCTGTAACATTGCATATGGATTTTTTTTATTCTAAGCGTTGCAACAATTTCATGTAAACCAACATTTTTGTTGATTCGGTCTTTTACTGTATGATTAACCTAATGTTTATTTCTATCTGTATGTTGCAAGGAATATCGAGTCTTGAAAGAGGAAGAATTATATATATTTATATATATATATATATCGAGTATATATATATATTATATATATATATATATATATATATATATATCTATATATATATATATATATATATATATATATATATATATATATATATATATATATATAATATATATAAACTGCACTGTTTGGTGCAGAAGTGTCAGTGGTGAAGCCGCTGCCTCTAGTGGATTTACTTTGCCATTACAACATACAGTTAAAGGTTTTTTTTCTCCCCCTCCAACACTGGACATCACATACGACATGGTTCTTCCCCAAACTGACACAAAAATTAGGACACAATTGTTTAGAATGTCTTTACATGCTATAATCTGATAATGTCCCTTCATTTTAACCAAGAAGACCAAACCGGTTCAATCGGGAAAATTCTACTCACAAGGCAAGCTCGATGTGCCATGGTTTGCCAACTATTTCTCTTTTTTTTCCTTTGAAGAACTCCACTGAACATGTTGGGAATGAACGGAAATGCTGACTGTGCTCCCGAGCTCCTTGCCTGACTCACTAATGTACTTGTGGTTGAATGATGATAAATCCCCACAGCCATGCTCCAGTATCGTGTTATTATAACGACAAAGGAGAGTTAAATCTGGAACGAAATGTTTTTTTTAAAGAGCACAATGCATGGTTTGACAATACATACATTTATAAACTATATGATGCAAAAAAAAATGTATATTCAAGAACAAACGTCCACACTTTCATGACTGACATCATCGACTATTCAATTCTGGTCACATAACTATAGTAGTTCAAATTTCCTGGCAGCTTTATGTAAACCTCAAAACCAATAAGAACCAGTCAAAAATGTACATCACTAGACACAGTGTCTGCATTCGGAATGTATTGCCCGTGTTACATCTATTAAAAATACACATTTCATTTCCCATCTCTATAGAACAGCTGTTCCTTGTGAAAACTGTGTTCGGAAGAACAATCAATTGCAACAACACATATGGCTGGGTCTCACGTACACAAAAAGTGTCAGCTTAGGGGGTGGAGCTCTAGCTCATTCTTGAGCCGATTTAGCATTCCTTCATTCCTTAGTGCAAAACAACAACAGCTTAGTCTAGTAAGAATGTTGGGATTATAAACCAGAAGAATGCTTGTCGTGGCAGTTGGAGTACTGAGCGCCACTGGCTAAAAAAAATCAATTTCAACCAAATGTATTCTTCTTAGCATTTTATAGAATAGTATCTCTCTCTATACAACTGTATAGGACGTATTTGGAAGTGGGAGCATTATACTGCCATCAATTAAACTAGAAGTTCCTAAGCTGTGCCAGTCTGACAATGCTCCTGTGCACAAAGATATGGTTTAAATAAGCTTTATTAGAAGATCTTGAGTGGCCTCCTATAAAAAATTTAACTTTAAATGAACTTGTCATCAGTATTTCCACATGCATGATTCTGATACAATAAATATATGTACAAATCACACACACTCACACACACACACACACACCCTCCCTCTCTGCTTTTCTCATTTGCTCCTCTGAGGTTTATGCCATGAAAAAGGTTGCTCTAATCATTTAGTTTGCATTGAAATCCAGCCATGAGTCAACACACCTATTTCAACTCCCACTCACTGCACACTGTGAGAAGATGTGCACAAGAATCTCTCAGACGGCATGTCTGGTATCTGGGTACTGACTTTACTTTAGATCGGAGCTTTGATTAAAAAGTAGAAACCACTGATCTGAACCTTGATCTTAATGATCATTCCAGTGGCTCAATATTTTTATTTAAATATAAACTATGCAATATTCATTCATTTATAAGAATATATAAGAAAATAAATAAATAAGTATATAATAAAACCTAGGCCAAGAGTATTTAAAGAACACAAAGTATCTGCTTATATGGCTGCATAAATAGTGACACATTTTTATTATGAATTTATTAACAGACTGTAATACATGCAGATTATGAAACTCAAACCTATTCAGCAAATGAGATTTTTCTCAAGACCACTAGAGGGCATTAGTCTTATAATTAATGGTTTTGACTAAAAATAACTGTTAGTACTGATAAAAATGCCCTGAGACAACGCTGTCCCTTGTAACCTGTTCATTATAACCATAAGACAAGAATAGAGACATGGCTGTTTTCTAAACATTTGTTGTTTAACACAACAACATTTACACAACAATGCTAAGTTTATAACCAATAGCAGCACACAGGGAACATGTATGCAAATGTAATGGATGTCTCTCTAATTATCCAAGCAAAAATGAACGTAATCCAAATTCTTTAAAGCAGCAGGACCACTGTGGAAGAATTGCTTGAATGCCTTTCCTCTAATTGTCTATGTATATACAAACACATACAAACATACCAAAAACACAACTTCTTAAAAAATGTGCTTCCTGCCCTAAGGCTGATCTTATGAGCAAATAACATTCATCCAAAAAGGGAAAAAATGACAACAAAGTAGCACTGACAAGAATAAGGATCAGATCAAAACAGATTAATTATAAATAATAGTTTGGTTTTTTTACTTAAACTAACTGTTAGTACAGATTAAAACAACCGAGGCAACACTGTCCCTTCTAACCTGTTCATAATAAACATGTATTTATTAACAGTTCAAGTACAAAGCTATTCAACAATTATCTAACTTATTAAAATATAGTGATCGAGAAGATAAATAACCATATATATATATATATATATATATATATATATATATTATATATATATATATAAACACACAAA
Source organism: Kryptopterus vitreolus (assembly GCA_030449085.1). NCBI lineage: Eukaryota > Metazoa > Chordata > Actinopteri > Siluriformes > Siluridae > Kryptopterus > Kryptopterus vitreolus. The sequence goes on along the minus strand of JACRUU010000006.1, from coordinate 8,534,276 downwards.
ATTAAATCTTTCAGTAGGTTACGTTCCACTTATGCAAAGTATAGTGTGTATTCATTTAATAATAAAGAGCTGTTTGAAGGGGAAGAAATACAGGGTTAGAGAATTCACTACAAAGTGCTCGAACAACAGTTATTTAGTTGGGGTGTTTGGGCAGATTTGCTTAACAAAACAACACTTGCTATTGGCAAAATATGGTACTAAATTCCTACACCGCCTTGTCACAGCTCGTGTCACATCATATGACAGGAAGTAAGGGGGAGGGGAAGAAGAAGAAAAAAAGAAAGAAGAAAAAACACCACACACACACAATGAAATCGAACTCGTTCACATGATCTTGAAGTGAGACACTGCAGTTTCACTTGCGCTTTGACCAGGAAACTTTGGGCAGAGATCTTTTGACATACACAAACTTGTAATCCAAATGAGATAATCTAATCACATGATACACTACTTTCTACATTCTCGCCACACTGACACACTGACGCAAGTCAAGCCGTTCGTTTTTTTCATAGGGCAAACCAGGACAAACATGGTCTTGTTCTAAACCGACACACACCTTTTTCATTAGACCAAAGCAGAGAAATAGAAAAGTATTAAAAGTGGTACTAGATTTCAACAGGACAGGTAACGGACACCTTAATATACAACGAATATACAACTACATGCATCTCATAAACAACAACATACATGTGTACCCTATGCCTATAGGCCAGCCATAATTATAACGGTTCACGTACATTACATTACATTTACGGAATTTGGCAGACGCCCTTATCCAGAGCAACTTACAACTGAGAAGTTGAGGGTTAAGGGCCTTGCTCAAGGGCCCACTTGTGGAAGCTTGGTGGTGGTGGGATTTGAACCTGCGATCTTCAGGTCCAACGCCTTAACCACTAAGCTACCACCTCCAGTAAGTGAAAAAGTGAAGAGAATAATCCGCACATGTATATACACATAACCAATACAATATAACCATATATTATATGGTTAATATAAGAATATGAACAATATATTATATAATATATTATAGTTCAATATAATATAAAAAGTTAAAAACTTGCAATAAATATCGAAATGAAAGGAAAAACAAATGGACAAATAGAAGCGCAACTCTTCCCATATACTGAATTTTGTTAGCTTTAATCACCTATATTTAGCACACTGCATATTCCATGTGTGCAATACGTTCATACTTGTACGTTTCAAACCCAAACGAAAATAATCTCCCTCAGCACACTTTCGCCATGGACATGCAGATCTAGTTCCTGGTCTTCCTGAAACCCCACTACCATTACTACCAACACACACACACACACACACACACACACACACACACACACACACACACACACACCCCTACCATGTTTTCGGCGGACATGTTAAGCGGGTCTCAACACCAGCTCCTCCAGTGCTCCTGTCTGCTCCTCCTGTGGCTCAACGAGGGCTCCTGTTGAAAGAGCAAACACAAAATCAGTCACAAACAACACACACTCACACACACCTGAGCATGTTTTGTTATGAAGATGTTTCTTCTTGCATAAAACAGCCAAGCGCGCAACAAGATTAGGGTTGATGACTGAAAGAAAAGCACTACACCATCACGATGATTTACAAATTACATTTGTCATTGGAAATTATAAATTCAAATGACTTGATTAGGGACTCGTGAACCGTTAAGCGATTAACGAATGTATAAACAGACAACATCCAGTACTTCATTATTCTTTTTGTTCCAGGGGGAAGAAACTTTATGTATTTATTTACAAAATCATGAAGTACAATTTGGCTTCTAACCTAACTTATTATTTTTAGAAATAGGTAAACAATGTATACAAATTTATACAATATAGTCTGAAACTATTTTTTAAGGGGGGGGGTTAAGCTTAGATACATTTAGTAGTGTAATTGGTGGATGTACAAGCCATGCATTTCCATTTACGGCATTTGGCAGGCGCCCTTATCCAGAGCAACTTACAAGTGAGCAATTCAGGGTTAAGGGCCTTGCTTAATGGCCCACTAATGGTATCTTGGTGGTGGTGGGATTTGAACCTGTGATGTTCTGATCTTCTGGTCCATAGGCCAATGCCTTAATAACTGAGCTACCACCTAACAGCATTAAAAAGGGTGACAACCGTCGCACGATCGTTAATTCACTATCCTCTCGTGTGAAACATTTGACATTGTCTGCTTTATGGACTTGTTGAAATGCACTCTATCGACTGCGACACGCAACCTTTTTGCAGTTCCTCCCCAAAAAAGTTAGAAGCAGGTTGCATTAAGGTCTCTGGATGCAGAAGCATTACATTTTCCCTTCAATTCAATTAACAGACCCAAACCTGGCCCAGACCCAAACCTGAAACCCTGTGCATAAAGCAAATTTCCATGAAGATCCAGTTTACATGGTTTAGAGTGGGGGATCTTGAGTGCCCTGTTCTAGAGCTTGCATGTTGACACTATTATTAATGGGATGAATGGGAACACTGGCCTCCTCACCTTATATCAGTGCCTGACTTTACCAACACTTTTGGAATGGGATACAAGAATCACATGGAAACCTTATTCTATAGAATGCAAGCGCCAGCCTGGCCAGGTTTTAGTAATTGTGCAATTCTCTCTAATTTGCGAGATCTATTTCGAGCGCACTGGCTGATTGTCAGCATGTGTGAGCGTCTCTCATGGGATCAGACATGCATTTGCCAATACCTGCACACTCAACTCCACCTTCACCTAAACAAGTTTAAAAAGGCATGAGATGTGATTTTACAAGAAAAGAGAAAATGAAAACTCTACAAGGCCTCAGGAGACTCCTGCAAATCACACTGCACAATTACAAGGCTTGTTGAAGGGCTGCACTGTTGTTTTTCTTAGCTGACAAAAGTTGTACGTACCAATTTTAATAAACTGACCTGAAATCAGCTTCATTACAGAGCAAGACCAAAGCGTTGCACAGACTGCGAGGACAGAGGTTCTCTCTTCCTCAAAACCTCACTATTAAAGAGTTTGTAAAACACAAGGCAGACGAAATGTATACATTAATATATGAATATACATTAATTTTTGTACATTTGAACATTTCTAAACCTAATATATTTAACATGTACGTTTGAGGGATTTAAAACGGATATCTTGCCAAACCAAAACACCGCGGCTTTACACCAAGTTACTCGAACTTGGCTGGCTAAAAAAACAGCAACAACAATAATAAAGAGTATAATAAAAAATAAAAATGTAGTAATCTGTAAACAAAATACCTGCTTCCAAAAAAAAAAAAAACAGCGACTTTGACCAACCGAAACCTCGCGCGCCGCATTCAGCGAGCGCTCACACCTAACACGTGCGCGGCCGAATTGAATGTGGATAGCCAAAAGAGTCGGATGGAGAGCAAAAAAAAATAAAGTAGAAGTATTACGAATCTGTCGCAAAGCCGTTTGAGATCGTTAACGCATCCGTATTCGGGCGTGTTATGAAGAGTGTGAACGATTTTCTCGTCTGGGATGAATCTAAATGCGACGCAACAAACAAGTTTTTTTGGCTTTCCACAAACAGGGGGGTTGGGCTGCGTGGAGTACGTGACGGTCCCCCCGAGCTCGCTGTTACAACGGGCAGAAGCCCCCACCGACACCGATACACACACACACACACACACACCACACACACACACACACACACACACACACACACACACACACACACACACACACACACACCACACACACACAGCTGAACATTTCACAAAAAGCATGCACTTAATGCTTGGAGACACCATGTCCAGTGACCAACTCATTCATGGCCAAATAAGTTACCATAGATTACATGATGGCATTTGGCAAACCGTCCTGTCATTACTTCATTTACACACCTAAGCAACTGAGGGTTAAGGGCCTCGCTCAAGGGCCCCAGCAGTGGTAGTTTGCCAGGGCTGGGATTTTGCACTCATGACTTTACAATCCAAAGTCCAGCATCTTAACCACCCCTTCCATATCACGCTGCCAATCATTAGGTTCACCGGGTTGGTCAACTACTTATAAAGGTTATGGTTACTTATAAAGGAACTTGTGAAAGCTTACAACCTTTTAAAAACAATGCAAAAAAAGGAAATGAAAGCACCGTGAAATTCCCTGAACACAGCCTACCATTTCTGCATAAACATTTAACGCCACTTTCCTTTCCCCACAAAAAAAACCCCGATAAGCAACATCTGTCTTAAAGGTTACCTTTTAACCATTTTTTACCGAAGTACAGACACATTTCCATATTGATCAATATTTTTTTTTAACAAATCATGTGACAGAAAAAAGTAGTAGTTTATTTGTATTTGTTATTAATTTGGACACCTTTTTAAAAAAAAAAAATCTCATTACATTTTATTTTGGACATAAAGACTATTTTAAAAGAAAGAAAGAAAAGTGTTAAATGCTTTGTCCTTGCTGTGACCTTAAATTGTTTTGAATCTATTCCAGGATCTAACCCCTTCATTCTTTATATATATATATATATATATATATATATATATATATATATATATATATATATATATATATATATATATATATAATATATATAAATATAAAGAATATAAGATAATATAAGAATATATATATATTGTGCCTGGTTGACAATATTTGATGGATTACAGTTCATTCTAATGCCTTTACTACCAAAACACACAACCCTCTTGCATTTCTGAAGTAATACTAAAAATATATCTACTGCCCGGTGACTAGTCTGTGGTCCGATGGTTTACCTTCAGATAAATATCTGAAATAGGTGTAGAAGCCACAAAGGTTCATTCTTTACCAAAGTCACCAAATCTGCCGTGCAACAACATAACCCCTAACCCCAAATCTGCAAGACGACCCCTGTTAAAGTGTCTGAAATATGCTATTCAACACATTAGCTGTCAAACTGTCACACATTACAATATTTAGATGGTCAGTTTAATATCATAAACCAAAGGAATGCAGAGCAGGCGTCTTAATATTTAACCATCCCAATAAATCAACAATCAGCTACAGGCCAAGCCATACAAGATGATATTTTACCTAAAACATACTCGCAAAAAAAACAACAACATTTCAATTATTTGTGCCCGTCTTAAGAGGTTTTAGATGTTGCATTGCCTTAGCATTCATTTTATTTGTCTTCCTTACAGATTCTCCAGCTAGATAATGAAGCATGTGTAATGAAGCTACACCCAAAATACAAACAGTTTACCTCAAATTAAATGCCAAAAGCCTAGAGGGTACAATAATGGAATATAAAATTAGACCGGCCTGACAAGGAGACAAACGCTCAAATATGATAATGCGCAATAAACTGTAGCTGTTTAAAGTGTCATTTTCTTGACTTCTGTCGTAGAGCTCCACACACACACACACACACACACACACACACTGACACACCCCCTTCCAACCACAATCAGACTTCTCCGTTTCACTTTTGTACGTCCACGCTCGTTTCAAGCAACAAACCAAATGCGAACAAGTTCAGTACATTCTCCGAGACTATTTTCCTACCTGCTCAAAACAAAACCAAAAAAAAAAACGACGACTCGGCTTCAACTGGAAAGTTTAACCAAAGAAATAGTTGGAGCAAACTATACACTTGCTCTAGTACTCGGGCTTCCAAACAGCCAGTGAGCTCACTCCTCCCCTGTCGACTCCCACTGACAATCACACGCCCTCTCTTTCTCCCTCTCCCTCGCTCTCCATCGAGCTTGTTCATTGTTTATTTCTTTTTCCACCCTTGGCTCCTCACCACCGGCCTCTCGCCATGTCTGCACCGCTCTCACTACTGTTTGACAGCAGCGTGGAACATGCTTCGAATGCTTTCAACAAGTCTAGACTTTTTCGAGCTAAAGCTAACTAAACACTGCGCCCGCCCGTCCCTGCAGTGCTTAAAAAGTGTACAGTTTGGAGTTCATTAGGTAGGAAATGGCAAATAATTGAAGCGAAAACAAAGAAAGTACTGCATTCTCAACCAATAAAACAATCTCTGAGGTAACGGCATAAGTTTGTTGGTTTAGGAGGGAAAAAACAAACACAGAATTAAGCGTGTATTCACCAGTCTCACAACTTTACCAACCAAAAGCTTAATTGCATGAAGTCATCTGATTCAAAAGCCTGGGGGGGGCTTTACCATTTTGAGAGATGCGACAATATTTTTCTATGAAAATGGAAACAGCCATATTTTTCAAATACTCAAGAAACCCCTCAAGATTTTCTCCCAACCACATAATACAAGGCTTTGCTTGCATGAGAACTGTACGATGGCTCAGGGTTGTACCTTATATTTCCCAGCTCGGTCAGTTTTTCCATACACCTCTGTGTTCCTGATTCGCGAAAGGTCACGTTATTTGCATAAGCAACAATATGCGGAATAAAAGAACCTCAGTGCATTATTGTTTAACATCCAATACAGAATAAAAGCGAAAACTTTGAGGGGGTTTAAAAAAAATCCAGAAAATTGGTTGGAAATGAGTTCATGAGTAAAAGTTATCGGGATGCTACAGCACCATCTTGTGAAATACTGGCATGAAATTTGGTAGAAATCTTAAAGGTGGTCCAATGATCACGTCTACCAAGTTTTTCTAAATTTGTATATTGTTTGTGCAAGATATCGCCGTTTCAGTTTAAGGGAAATGGTGGAACATCTTTGCTTTGTTTATACAACTTTTCTCTTGAAAGCTTTACAAACGTACATTCGGATCGTAAATAAAAGGTTTTTCTACCAAGTTGTGTTCATTCCAAACTGGCTCAGGTTCACATTCCCCTTAGTCACACCCTCTACAGTGTGAAGCAGGTTTGTGCTTGTACGTCCTCAGCTGACTGCACCCAGTATTGTACCAACAATAAATTGACCACATGCGTGCATAAACTCTTAACGTCGATTAGATCACGCTACAAATTTTGGACGCCATCCTCAAAACAAATTTCGTTGCATCACTACAATGACAATAAAGTATTTTTTAAATCCCTTTTTTCTAAACGAAAGCATGACTGTAAATGCATTTAAATTTAAAAAGGCGCTGGGCAAAATAATGGAAGTAAAATGGGGAAGGTATTCTAATCCTCCAGATGGTATTTCCCCGTAAAACAAAACAAACAAAGCAAGAAACAAGAAATAAAAATAGTATGAGAGAAATAATCTTAATTATGTAGTACAATGAAGTAAAAGTAGGGAAAGAATTGAATGTTATTGGGTGGGGGGAAAAAAACATCTGGAAAAAAACACTATAGCCTGCTAAGGGCATTTCTAATACCCCTCCAAAAAAAATAAAAAAATATTATTATTAATAATAATAAATTAAAAAAATAATACAATAAAAAAGATGATCTAGACAAACATACCATCCTGGAAGTAGGAAATAATAATAACATAATAATAATAATAATAATAATATAAATAATATAATATAATATAAATAATATATAATAATAAAAATCTGAGTGTGTGTGTAGGGGAACGAAACTATGATCAATGTCACCAATGTATAACAGTTTCAATACTACTAAGTAATACGGCCACAGCCTTAGTTAGCAAACACAAACCCATCATGTGATTGCACCAAGTTCTTTTACTATTTTCAATATACAGTCAATTGCATTCAATAGTCTAAACTGCAAAAGTCTGACCACTATTCAAGGACTGATTTGCATAATTTACTGTACATAGGGATCAAATAAAGCTAATTTAATAAAGCTAGTTCGATGTGAATGGCAAAAACACCATCCAGCTCTTTTGTATAAAAATTATCTCCAAGCAATAGCTCAAATATTATGATTGTGAACTCTGTAGAAACAGATTTAGGAAAAAGTCAGAAAGAACTACTTTCACTCCCCCCCCCTTCCTCCCCCAAAAATAGATAACAAAAGTAGTTCCTGGAACGATGTGACGATTTGCAATACTTAATCTTGCTATCAAACCTTGCATTTCTACACTCTGCACAACACAGGTTGGGTTTCAAAGTTCGGGCCACGATAAAAGGCTAAAGTGCACGGATTACATAAGCATTAGTGTTGCATATCAGTCGCCTCACATTCTCAGCAACAACTGGCTCCCGAACACTGGAACGAAGCGCTCAAAAGTGTTACCGGGTTAATGCGATTGTTATAAGACAATCGCCATTTGCGGAGTGAAACTGCGGTTCCGTCTGGAGCAGGTGCGGCCGCTTTTGCCTGGACGCTGCGCCCGTTGCCCGTTTTTCCACAGTTCTGACATCAGGGTGCTGAAAGTTGGCGCCGCAAAGATGCGCATGAGCGCAGGATAGCGTTTCCAAGGAACGCTGCCAGGTTTTTCTAGGCCACCGATATAATCTGCTCGCTCCGACTCGTTTCTCCTTCCTTAGATGACTGTTCTCCTTCTGCCCCAATCAAGCACTATTTCTGAACACCACGTGCTAACGTTAGCCCGATAGCGATAGTGAGAAAATGCTTAGCCGCGAGATAAAGGCAGGTGCATCTAAACTCCGATAAAAGTCAGCAATTTTAGAATCCAAAGTGATGAGACTCCAGCACTACCCGACCGATGCGTCCGGGCCCTTGAGCGCGGCCCATGACCCACCAGTTCTCATTTGCATGCGTAAGAAAAATTGAACGTCGCTGAAAACAAAGTGCATAAAAATATTTCATTGATCAAAGCTTGACCTCCACTGTGCGGGTAAATTTCAAACCTAGCTAGCAAATTTTTAATAGTCAAATTGTCTGCAGACTGGCTGTTTAAAAACACAGACTCCTTAATTCTACACAATGGTCAGTAAAACTGACTGTCCATCCGCCAGATCAAATATATTTAGAGTTTCCTTAAGAATTCTTGATATCATCTGCCATGTCTTGTATATAAAACCTCGCTACAAGCCATAATATCTAATAGCTAATATCTAATAGTATTAGATACACTACATGGACAAAAATATAGACACCTGACTTTTCCCAAAGATGTAATGGATGTCTTTGGATGCAATACATTATCCCTTCCTTTTTGGAAAAATCATCCAAAATCCGCTCCACATGACAATGCACAGGCCAGGTCCATGAAGATATGGTACAAAGCTCCACAAGCAAGTCAAACATCTTTCCGGAATAGACGGAGATAATATTATAACACCAAACTAGACATGGGACATTTCCTGTAGAAAATGTGAGAGATGCTTGCCGATGCAAACCTCGGCTCCTGGCGTGACCCCTTAGAACCTGGTCTGTTTAATATTTAGCATTGATATTCATTTTCTATGGGAAAAAACGCATTTGCCCCGATTACCCATAATTCCCTGTGGTTTTTCGGACCGAGTGTCATATTGGTGCAATGTCCTTGCTGTCCCAGACGAGTGGATATGTCCGAACAACGGAGTGTCAATTTTCCTCATTCGTCTGTATGGGTCGGAACGACGCAGAATTCCCTGAATTCCGAGTGAGTCTGGGGTTCGAGAGTCATATGAACGCAACCTACTCCTACGAATGGATATGTCAAACCTGCATGTCCGGTGAACACGGGCCAAACTATGGGCCAAATTTCCCCATGCATTCTCTATGGGGCCGGAATGTCGTGGATTTCCAGAAATTCAGAACAGGTGTGGGATTCGGGAGGTATATGATCTGGACCCCCTACGAGTGGATATGCCATATGTGCATGTCGGACGCTCACAGGCTGAGCTGTGAGGAACGAAATTTCAACCCCATTCATTTTCTATGGGAAAAAATTCCCTCTTTTTGGCCCCGTGTTTGGAATTCCGTGGGGTGATTCCTTATAAATTTAATAGCACACCTCACACCATCGGGCCGCATGACATGAGGTATGATTCGTGAGGATTGCACATAAACTGCGGGACGAGTTGCCCGCCGAAAATTTGACCGAAGCTAGAGAGAGATTATAATAGTGATGCGTTTGCAAGCGTCACTAACAAGGGGTGTAGCTCAGTGGTTTAAGCGCGGTTGTCAAGGTCGAGGGTAGCGACAGTGGCAAGCTCATCTTGGGTCCTTACCCTCTTGTCAAGTGGGGTTCGAAGAGAAGCTGTTCCGTGTTAAGGTCGACTGAGGTCGAGAATCCCAAGCTCTTCTGAGAGGGAAACCCTTTCAGATCTCTCGCCGACAGTCCAAGCACTCTCTGGCTCTCAAGCTCCCACTCTTGGGTCCTTAACCCTCTGACTCCAAGCTGGGATATGCGAAGAAAGAATTCCGCTGTTCCGTAACGTATATATGTGCGTCTAAACGGACCCTGAGCGTCTCACTGAGAAAAAGAAAACTGTAAACCTAATCCGCAAGTTCCTCTTTAAATGGAACTGTTTATGACACCTTTTGTGAGAACACCCATTAAAGCTGCAAAGCAAACATCTCTCGACCAACGGATTTCTACAGCGTCCCAGACAGCAACTCTCTCCGTCCAGTTTCTCTTTTCAACGTATTCGGTGCCGATTACAGCGACGCAACCGGGGCCTTCATATCGCAGCCCTCTAGCCGTCGGTGATACATGTGAACAGCACATGTTATTACTATGGAGAGGTACAAACATACCCTCACAGAACAGGCAGGCCCAAATTCAGAGCGAGTCATGCGGCTATTTAAAGTGCAGCCCTGACCTGTAACCTGATCGTGGCGCATCAATTAGGTATTTCAGGACAGGCAGTGGAGCTTGGCGGGTTTTTACTGGCAGCGCTGAGTAAACGGGGAAATCAAATGGGTGCAAGAGGAGAGAGAGAGAGAGAGAGAGAGAGAGAGATACAGGTGCACAATATAACCAGGAGTGCACCAACATGTATTCAATAGAAGAGCCTTTATTTCGTCACATATACATCATAGCACAGTGAAATTCTTTCTTCGCATATCCCAGCTTCTTTTGGAAGTTGGGTCAGCCGTGATACAGCGCCCCCTAGAGCGCAGAGGGTTAAGGGCCTCGCTCAAGGACCCAAGGGCAGCAGCTTGGAGAAACTGGGGATCGAATCAGGAGTCCAACTCCTTAGACTACTGAGCTAACAAATGCTTTTTCACAATTTTGGAAAAGCAGATTTCCCCTAATATACAGATAAAACTGCCTTCATCCTTGTCAGCGGTTATATAATTAATAGCCGAAAGAAACAGAAATCGCAATGCGAATTTATTTATATACAAAAATTCTGCGTTTAATCGATCTTTTCCCAGCGGACACGAAAGGGACATTGTTCTTCCTAAAACGTCGGCCCTTAACGCGAGGAAAATCGATTTAAACAGGGGATACAGGATAAAGGATGCAAAGACGTTGCAACAACAAACCATATATATACACGCATGGACAAAATTATAACCATATACATATCTATCTATCTATCTATCGATGTTAATGATTTGCTCATGCTTTTTTGGGAGGCAAAAGCCCACATGGAAATATAACTGATGCTCAAGCCTGAAGTGCATAACCTCTTTTGTATCAGAGGTTACTAAAAAAATACCTCTCAGGTCCATACACACACACACACACACACACACACACACACACACACACACACACACACACACACACACACACACACACACACACACACACACACACACACACACACACCAGTTTTGACATTATTAACAATTTTTGTTCAACAATAAAATTGCAAAAGAAAGACAATACACGTGGAAAATCTGCCACAGTGAAAAGTGTTTGGAATTCAACACGTGAGCCAGTTATAATAGACCTTTCAGATGAGATAACGGGTCAGAGATCACCTGTGGGGGTAATAAGGGTGGGTAACAATGTTGCCTACCGCCCCCCCCCCCCCCCCCCCCCCGGGTGTAACACGCCATGTGGCCACGCCCCTGGACCCAATCAAAGCATCATATGATGATCATCAAATCAACTACACAGTCGAACAAACACGAACCGGTTCATGTGATGCAATATCGATTCCGGTCGAGCTCCGGTCACCCGAGCTCTACTGCTAGTCTAACACGCCCCCCCCCCATAACACAACATGCCGATCGTAGTATTGTCTTTTTGAATTGGCTCGGATAGCATGCGGGGCTTTTTTTAAGCCCCCAGCCGCCAGATTCACACACAATCGTACACTCGGCGAAAGCTCTAAAAGCTCGACCCTAATGAGATCGCAGTTCGGCATCTGCGTGCGCTAAAGTTGACGGTCCGAAACGCGCATTAAACGAAATAAGATTTAGTCGAGACGAGTTACTCACTCACAAACAATCAGCTGACCCAACGGTGACTCAGTGCAGCCCACACCACTTCCGCATTCACGCGCGATGACCTCACGCGCCAGCCAATCGCGGTGGGCTTAACGCTGTCGCTCGACCAATGGCGAGGCGAGCCTGGCTCACATGACGTAATCCCCTCCAGCGGCGTAACCAATCGGCGTTTACGACGGTGGGCGAAGCGGTCGCCTTGATGTCGGGAGCGCGAGGCGGGAACACACCCACACACACCGACCAATCACGACGAAGATGCCGCGGGACAAAACCGGCCAATAGAAAATCACAGCGCGGCACTATCGTGTCACGTGTCCAGGAGTGTGTTTATTTAAAGCGATGACACTGAGCAAGTCGAAATATTAGGAAGAGGCATGATAAGAGTTAATTAATGTCATAGATGGATGGATGGATGGATGGATGGATGGATGGATGGATGGATGGATGGATGGATGGATAGATAGATAGATAGATAGATAGATAGATAGATAGATAGATAGATATAGAATGGTATAAAGACATAGGTAGACCGGCAGCATAGATACATTGATGGATGGATGGATGGATAGATAGATTTATAGATAGTTAAATTGATGGAGAGATAGATATATTGATGGGTAGATAGACAGATAGATAGTCTGAAAATGATCAACAGTTAATTACCTTGCTCAAGGTCCCATTATTGAAGCTTGATGGTGGTGGGGTTTGAACCCATGATCTTCTGGTCCAGAGGCCAACACCTTAACCACTGGGCTTCCACTTCCCCTCCCTTAGTGCCAATGTTGCATCTAATCAGAAGTGTATTGGTAGCGGTGTAAAGGTTGCATATTTACAAGGCAATGATACATATTGTAAATAACGACAGACGAATAGACAATATGAATGTAGATTAGATTAGATTAGATGTAACTTTATTGTCATTGTGCAAGGTACATGTACAGAGCCAGTGAAATGCAGCATACTATAAATATAAATGAACACCGAGAGGCAATTACATGCAATGTAGGAGTTATAGATAGATAGATAGATAGATAGATAGATAGAAATAGTTAAGACAGAGCTCAAAAAGCATCTATGGACTCTCGTTGTTAAAAGGTTTCAATCATCAGAGTGTTCCGAAGGCATTTCCTAAAGTATCCTAAAGTACAATGGAACACCTTTGTGATTGCGTGGAGAAAAAAGGGCGCCACATCTACCAAGAACAGGAAGTCCCTCCAAAACTGAAAGAAGGACAAAAAATGGGAGCGTCTGCCAAATAACCAACATTAATGGATCGGCAGCATTAAAGAAGCTGCATGAATAGCCATCAAATACTGAAAAATCTCAGTACATAGAAATATTTTATAACCGTTCACATGTTTGGGTTTTGGGTAAGTTTTTAAATGTTTAAAAATTGGCAATTTGTTTTCCCTTTCTGTTTTGTTGGTCGCAAGATGTGTAAACTTTATATATTGAGTGTAATCAGGCAGGAACACAGCAGTAATCATACCATTCACTGCAATCTTCACATTCGGTGTGTGTGTGTGTGTGTGTGTGTGTGTGTGTGTGTGTGTGGGATGTGAGATGTGAGATGTGAGGTTCAGTGTGAAGTATTTAAACGTGTGCAAAAACATTTGTGAAAGAACAGTAAGACAATGATCACAGCATGAATAAAAAGAAATAGCTCACTAGAAAGACAAGATCTTTGTTTTATTATTATTTTATATTATTATTATTATTATTTTGACTATTTATTGTGTTGTATTTATTTCCTCTTTTCTTTTTTTTGTGATAGTGATAAGTGTGATAAGCTAGTGATAAGAATAAATGCGCATACCATTAATATTGTAACTTTGTTGTGAATCAGGTCTTATGTAGTATATGAATTGGATTTATATGGATGGTTTATGGATGGTATAGCGATCATTTAAATGACCAATCTTTTAATTGCGCATATGTCATTCTTTATTATGGACTTGCCTCATTTTCATATCAATATATATTATATACAATGCATACAAATAGCCAAAATTATTGGGAGGCTGTAGCCCGGTGGTTAAGGTGTCGGCCTCTAGACCGGAAGATCATGGGTTCAAATCCCACCCCCAAGCCGCTGGCACTAGTGGGCCCTTAAGCAAGACCCTTAACTCTCAATTGCACAATTGTAATTCCCTCTGGATAAGGGCGTCTGCCAAATGCTGTAAATGTAATTGCGATTCTATATGCCAGCAATTAACTTTCTAAATAGAAGCTTTGATTTTGACCTGTTATTATTGCCTTCATCTACATGAAAAATTGGATTGGTTATTAGATTATATACTGTGGACATGCACATTATAGTGTACACTGTTTAATTTTCTTCAGCAATAAAATTTGGATTTTGGGTCAAATAGATGATAATAGTAATAATAATAATACTAATTCTTAAAGGAAAGAATATCCTCCTTAGTCGACAATAATTACTTTTAACTGAGAAGTCTACCTTAGAAAAATGGCTGAAAGTTAAAAAAGGAATGATTTTTAAATTTCCAGTTCTTCGTTCCTAATCTCGTTGGAGATTAAAAAAAAAATGATAATTTTATAATCATGTGTAAATAACGTTCTTGCAGGTTACAAGGGCGTTTCAAACATGCTGAAAGGTTTAAAACAAGGCCTTTGTGTCTTTCTTCAACCCGAACCTCAACAATAATGACAAAAATAACATCTGAACAGAAATAACATTATATGAACAAAACTTTTGGGAAACCTGACCCTTCCAGCCATATGTGATTCACAACACAACACTCAGTTTTCCTGCACAACTACAAATGTTTACTATTTCTGCCACCTCTATATATTTACATTTCCGTTTTTGGTATTCACATTTATTTATTTATTTTTACATGTTTTTTGCCTGTCTGTAGATAAAGCTGGAAACTGTCAATCAATTTCTTTCTTTCTTTCTCTCTCTCTCTCTCTCTCTAACCTGTGTCTGATAATCTGATATACAACGGTCCTTTTCATTGTCGATGATAGAAAACGTGTGCAAATCCATGCTATTTCTTCATCAGTAATCAACACATCAAA
>JACRUU010000006.1:8284073-8514073 GCA_030449085.1 Kryptopterus vitreolus | reverse complement strand
TATATATATATATACATACATACATACATACATATATATATATATATATATATATATATATATACATATATATACATACATACACACACACACACACACACACACACACACACACACACACACACACACACACACACACACACACACACTTCTATCAGTGTGACTAAGTAAACTGACCACAGTACACTAAAATATGACCAGATAAGAACTCTTTCAGCACAGTATAGAGTAACTACTATTGAAACTCGGTACATACACGCATGTAATTCTATACTACATTTGTAGCTCATTTGTAATGTCCTGTATATGTTTAACACGTATATTTTTAGACTTGATACTAAGAAATTAAGTAACTACCAGATCCATATATAAACATAGCTGTAGTGCTAAACGTTTTCTAACCAAAAACAAGGAAACGATAACAAACACATTCACGAGGTGACGATGACATTTCTGTGTAGTGTAGTGTAGTGTAGTTGCAATTTAATCTATTTTGAAGCCTTGAAATACACAATGCTTTCTTTTGAATTTTTTTTCTAAATAATCAAATTTATGTTAATTTCATCTAACCAACGTGGCTACCGGAACATAAACATGACACGGACATGATTACACTAAAATGATTACACTTTAATCTTGGAGAGGCATTAGTTGATTTTTGGCCTTAATTCATTTATCAAAGAAATTTAATGTAAATTTATGGACCTGACAGGGATATATATATGTATATATATATATATATATATATATATATATATATATATATATATATATATATATATATATATATATATATATATATATACATACACACACACCCAAAGCATAATCATTTGTGTGCCTTTATAGTATTAGCTTTAGTAGTTTAATTATTGGCCAGGCTCGATAATAAAAAGGTAGTAAAAAAACAAACAAACAATTAGAAGAGAAAATGAAGTCGTGCAGAAACATACCTTTGTGCGCCTCTAGGCGGCAGCCTTCTACTGCGACAAGATGGGCTTCGAGCCTTTGGCCTATAAAGGCTTGGAGACGGGAAGCAGAGAGAAGGTGTCTCATGTCATCAAACAGGACAAGGTGTGTGCATGGACAAAGACACAAACACAATTCACTGCACAATCTTAACAACAGATGAGTAATGTTTCGAGTAATAGCATCTAAACAAAATCAAATATATACATTTCTCTAGAAAAGCGTAATAACTCACTCTTGTCCTGCAGATTCTATTTGAATTTGTGTCACCCCTAAATCCTGGAAATGAAGGTAAACTTTTTCAGTACATCTTTTATTAAGTCTGTGAATTTGGTGTAATGTATTTATAATCACCAAATCGGTGATTATATTATATTTATATTTTTCTATAGAGATGGGCAAACACTTCATAAAACACGGAGATGCTGTTAAGGACATCAGCTTCCAAGTAGAAGACTGTGACTTTTTAGTCAAGGTACATGGTAGAATAAATCCAGTGTTCAGATATCAGAAGAAAGATGTGACTTACATTCATTTCGATTACAGATGTGACACATATCTTGAAATTCCTCCGATTGAATAATTGAAAATAAAAATAAATCAGTTATAAAGCCTATTCATTAGCTTTGTAAATGTCTCAAGTCATGTCAAGTACGTTTTATTGTCATTTCAACAATATACAGTGCAACGTTTCCTAAGTAGGAAAAAAGAAAAGTGTCATGCAAAAAAAAAGGGCAGTGAAGATAAGACAAACAATTCACAGGAGGGTACACACTGTGCAAAAATGCATGTGTTTCTATGCAATGGAAATGTTAAAATAAAAATTAAAAAACAAAAAAAACATTAAAATATTATATTATTTATTTCCATTGCATAGAAAAAATCCATCTGCATGTAGTTCAAATCATATATATATATTTTTATAATAAGGATTAATAAGGATTAGTCCACCACCTTTAAACACAAATGTCCCAGAACTCCCAGCTCACAATAAACAAACAGAAAAAAACAATAAAAACAAAAAATAGGGGATTGAAACTGCAGAATAAAGAAGATTATTTTTTTTATGTAAAGAAACTAAAATTATAATGAATAAGTAAATTAATAGAATAAAAGGAGGACATTAGGATTCATTTAAATAAAACAAAACATTCTGTCCTTGAAAAGCAATAAATAAATAGATTCTCTGTCTATTCTAATGTCAGTCATGTGATCAGCGCCAGTATCACATGTACACCGGGATCCTTAATAGATGTGTTTTCCTATATGTGTGTGTTAACAGAAAGCCAAAGAGAGAGGGGCGGTGATCGTTAAAGAACCATGGGTCGAACACGACAGCCACGGCAAAATAAAATACGCCGTGGTACAAACGGTAATCCGCGCACAGCGAACCCTGTTATGTGCTTTAATAAGGACACGCTAAGATATAAACCGTTCTTGTTTTCTCAGTATGGAGATACCACTCACACGCTTGTGGAGTATCTGACTCCATATAAAGGCTTGTTTCTACCTGGATACCACGAACCTCTCTTTAGGGACCCACTGCTCCCTAAACTGTAAGTGTTGGGGGGAGGGAGATCAGGAAAATATTGTAATAATAATTGATATTTTTACTGAGTGAATTTAAATTTTGTATTACACAGTGAAGCATCGTCAATTAGTTATATTTACCTACTTTGGTTCTATTCTAATTTCACTTTTAGGCCTTCAGGCGGCCTCGCCTTCATCGACCACATTGTTGGGAACCAGCCAGATGATCAAATGGTGCCAATCTCAGACTGGTGCGAGTCTGCACGCAGCTCACTTACTGCTGGCAAAATCCCAGAACAAGCAATCAATAATAACGCTTTTCACAGAAATAACCTGGCAGCGAGGGCAATGTTGATTTCAAGTGAAGGCAACGTTCTGTCACGTTGCACATTTGGAATCCGTCCGGCCCCACGTACAGGCCTTTTCACCCCCATAATTATAACCTGCTTCTAATTCCACTTTTTTCATAATGGCACGACGTGTAGATCAAGAACTATGAAGCATTCTTGGTACATTTTGTACCTGTTTTGCTGTTCTAGTTGTGTCTCCTTTTCTTTTTCCCCAGGTACCAGAAATGTCTAATATTCCACCGCTTCTGGTCTATAGATGATAAACAGATCCACACACAGTACAGCTCGCTCAGGTCTATTGTCGTCACCAACTATGAGGAGACCATCAAAATGCCCATCAACGAGCCGGCACCCGGGAAGAAGAAATCACAGATTCAGGTTTGAAAAAAAGAATGATGTTGTTGCTGTAATCAGTATTGGTATCAATTCAGTCAGCATGTCCTGCAAATTATATATATATATATATATATATATATATATATATATATATATATATATATATATATATATATATATATATATATATATATGCACATGCACACTGTGTTCACTGTACTTCTATCTTTGTGATTTTGTTTTCAGGAGTATGTGGATTATAATGGAGGTCCTGGAGTTCAGCATATTGCCCTGAACACTTCAAACATCATCCAAACAGTGAGTCTACGGCCTTTTGTTATATCAAATAATGTGACAGACGTTTGTCTCATATTACGTATCCATGATAAACGTGGTCTCTAACTTCACTTGGAATCAGATCGTGAACCTGAAAGCCCGGGGCATGGAGTTCCTGTCCACTCCAGACAATTATTACGACACGCTGCGTGAGAAACTCAAGACGGCCAAGATCAAAGTGAAGGAGGACCTGAAGACCCTGCAGGTGAGACTGCAGAGATACAAGTCGCATCTTGCCTGGATCCGTCTTGACCTAAATCTGAAACACTACATCTATCTATCTATCTATCTATCTATCTATCTATCTATCTATCTATCTATCTATCTATATATATATATATATATATATATATATATATATATATAAAACATTTTAAATAACGTAAATTTTGCTTCACAATGTTTAATTTTACTTTTGGTTTCTTTTTATAGGATCTTAAGATCTTGGTAGATTTTGATGATAAGGGATACCTGCTTCAGATTTTCACCAAACCTGTGCAGGACAGACCGACTCTGTTCCTAGAGGTCATCCAGAGGCACAACCACTTTGTGAGTATTCAATAAAGCATATATTACACAAACACCTTTATTCTTTATTAATTATTCTTTAAAATCTTTACCCTTTATTTTTATTTTTTATTTGTATTTCATTTGTATTTTTCCTTCATATCATACTCATAACCTCATTACGGACTCAAAAAAACAACAAAAAAACAACAAAAAAAAACAAATGCACCCAAAAAAAAAACCCAGATAAATAATGTGAATCGACAGTATAAATAAAAATATATATAAATTTAAGGTAAATAAATGCAGACTTGACTTCTATAATCTCCTTTACTCTCTCTTAATGAGAGCGTGGACAGGAAGTACTTGGAAAAGCATTTATTTCGATGTTAAATGCATTTTAGGCATCAGTAAAAAAATAAATGAAACTCTACCTGAAATATCCAATGATAAATCAAAAGTTTATTTATATATCACATTTTATAAAGAGCTGTTAATAAAGTGCTTTACATTTCAAGTTTTATATTTAATAGCTTCATATTTAAATGAAATACATTTAGAGCATTCCCGAGCTAGTAATATGAAATTAATGGAAAATTCATTTAATAATTAAAAGCCAAAGGGAAAATAACAAAGATTTAAACATAGCAATGTAGATAGAAATCTATAGGCTAACCTTACATTAAAAAGGCAAATTGTTACACGGCTTAATGACCTCTGTATTTGTTATTCATTTTCGGAACATATAAAAGAAGCTGATTGGAGGAGGAGCCGGATGAAGTATGTAGCTGTATTAAGTCAATCAAGTCTTTTAATAGCTGGATTATTAAAAGACAAAACAGTAGAACGTTGAAATCAATTCTGAAAGGAAATAAAAGCCAGTGCAGGAGTCAAAAGACAAGGAGAAAAACTTGTTCATGGTTGATAGTCAATGTACAACGCATTACAATAGTTTAACCAAGCGCTAATAAAGGCACGTGAAGCCTTTTCAAGATCTGCGAAGGATATAAAAAGTCTTCACTTTGGAATGTCCTGCACATGCCACATTAGTATTTATTTATTTTTGAATCATATATTATTAGTTCAATATGAAGCAAATATGTATAAAAGTGTATATAAAATTGCGTCGACGTAAAAGACATGAAACACCTGTAAAACCCTTGAAAACAAATAGATAGCCCAGCGCCTTTGTCACATATATATTACAGCACAGTGAAATTCTTTCTTCGCATATCCCAGCTTGCTTTTTGAAGCCGGGGGTCAACCATGATACGGCGCCCCCTGGAGTACAGCGCCTCCTCAAGGACCCAAGGGTGGCAGCTTGGCGAAACCGGGGCTCGAGCCCCTGACCTTCCGAACAGTATCCCAGCGCCTTAAATCACTGAGCTACACCACCCTCCTCCTCCAGATATAATACAATTGCTATATAATATACAATTGTTATACAAAGCAGTACCGATCAGTTTTCAAATGACAATCACTGCAGTTGTTTTTCTATAATCTTCTGTACCTTCTTTGCATATATCTGGATGTCTAAATGTCTTTAACTACACAAGCCGCAATGTTGGACCTGGTGTTTTAGCTAGACTTAAGTCCATGAAGCTGCAAGTTAATCAAGAATTGTTAATATAGGCAAAATGAATGAATGAAAGCTACTTATTAAAATTGATACCAGTTTTTACCATTCAGGGCTTAACGCTACCACTGAATATTTCGAATAAGCGCAAAAGGATACTTAGGAATGGTACTTGACTCTGTTTGGACAGGCCCGGCGATTAACCAGGGGCATTTTCAAGCCATATGAATTAGAGGAAATGCCCGAAGACAGGACATTTCTGCCCTAACCACACCAAAGCGATGCTAAGACTTAAAACAGCCACTTTGACATCCAAAAACATTCGTTGCAGTTCCTTTGAAGGGGAGAATTTTCCAAAACAGCCCCTCGCTGCCTAGACACCCTTTACTCCAGTTTTTTTTTCAATGAACAATTGTTTCAACGAAATATTTCCGCACAATAACGTAAATACCAGAGGCAAGAATAGATATTTAGGTCTTTGTTCACGATTCAATATTTGTATATTGATTCACTATTTGTTGTAGGGCTTTGGAGCGGGCAACTTCAAATCACTGTTCGAGGCCATAGAGAAAGACCAGGACGCCAGAGGAAACCTCACTGTTCTCACCGCTGATGGCAGTCCCAAGATTTTTAATTGACAAGCTCGCGCAAGGTGTCTGATGCAATCGACTCGCGGTCACGCCAACTGTAAGATCCTATCAATAAAACGACTGTGACACGGAAAACAAACATTGGTGTCATTTTACTGCGTGCAGTTTTGCAGAGCCTAAAACCGTATCGCTAATGTCATGGTTTTCTTTCAAACCGCCGCTCAGTGCTTGCAGTTTGGTACCAAATGTTTACTCAGGCAGGTCAGTTTGTGAAACATGGTGTTCTGAAGAAAACAATGTTAGAAATGTCTGTATGTATCGAATATACCTTTAATGAGCTTGAGGCCTTTACCACAGTGTAATTTTAAATGACGTCCATTCATATATTCTATACAGAATTCAGGGAATGATATTTATTGCTGAGTTATTGAAATAGCTCAGTGCTGATGAATTCTCAAATCCGATTGGTCAGGAGACCAGTTTGTTTTCTAAACCTGTACGGCTCGGAGAGCATTCAAAATCTTATCAGGTCACACATTTCTGTAGTATCTGTACTTTCACACGACTTGGATTAATCTTAATCGGAAACTGATGATAAACGATTAAATTCGATATTGACATAAATACAGAGCGAAATATTCAGAAGAGTTTCGTTGTCAAGCTTTCTGTTTCTATTTTTTGGCTTATTATTTGTTTTTTTGGCATAAAGGAGAGGCTAGGGAGGTGGTGGCTTAGCGGTAAGGTGTAGGCCTCTCGACCAGAAGATCGCAGGTACAAACCCAACAACCACCAAGTTACCACTAGTGGGCCCTTGAGCAAGGCCCTTAACCCTCAATTGCTCGGTTGTATGTCGCTCTGGATAAGGGCGTCTGCCAAATGCTGTAAATGTAAATGTAGAGTGTCTAAATAACCAATGACAATCCCAGATGAAGATGGGTTTGATTCTGGGTCCTCCAAAGTTTCTTACTCAGGCAACCTGGGCGAGTTTTTCCTTGCCGTATCACCCCTGGCTCGATCATCACGGACAAACTTTCATAAGGCAAAAACATTCGCTTCTGTTTTTCTGGTTTGAGACGATGTCCTTTGCTCTTCTCATAAATACTGAATTGAATTGACTGTATATATGTGTTATGATGTAACTGATTAGAGTAGGGGGCACGGTGGCTTAGTGGTTAGCACGTTCGCCTCACACTGCCAGGATCCGGGTTCGATTCCCGTCTCGGGAATGTGTGTGTGGAGTTTGCATGTTCTCCCCGTGCCTCAGGGGGTTTTTCTCCGGGTTCTCCGGTCCCTAGTGTATGAATGTGTGCGTGAATGTGTGCGTGAATGTGTGTGTGTGTGCCCTGCGATGGGTTGGCATTCTATCCAGGGTGTATCCTGCCTTAATGCCCATAGACGCCTGAGATAGGCACAGGCTCCCCGTGACCCGAGGAATCGGACAAAGCGGTAGAAGATGAATTAATGAATGAATGATTAGAGTAGCTATTCCACATGTTAAAAGTACACCATGTCAGTGTAGACGAATGACTATAATATAAAGCGGAGTTAAATCTTATGAGGCCAAATAAAATATTTCTGGGTAAAAAGGTGAACACCAGGCTTCAGCACTCTACGTACAGCTTCTCTTCCATTGATATGTAAGTATTAGGATTACTTAATATTCAAGTTGAAGGAAAAATCTACGTAACTGCATTATTAGTGTCAACGTAACACTGCTGTAATGTTATACTGTTTTTTTTGTTTTAGTGAAAAAATTCATTCCAGCATTCCCTGTGGTCGTTCCGTTTGCCCGTTTGGGATAAGGCTTGCAGATTACATAGAAAGATCCTGGACCATTTGTGTTGCATCGCAACGTTACAGAATTTAATTACAAAATAAAAGTAACAGTATTCCGTTACGTTTACTGCGGAAAAATGTGTAATTAAATTATAGTTACTTTTGAAAATGTTGACGATTACAAATCCCAAAACCCAACCGCCCACCTGTCAACCTGTTACCCACTTATTCCACCTGTTAACCTACCTGTTACCCACTTATTCCAAATGCCACCTAGTGGCCAAATGAACGTAATCAAAAAGTAATCAAACGTAAAGAGTTATGTTACTTTTATAAAGTAATTGAAAAGTTACACTACTTATTACATTTTGAATAGGGTCTTTTGTAATCAGTAACCTATTACATTTCCAAAGTAACCTTCCCCCAACACTGGTCGTAACGAATGTGAAAAATAACTGGTGTGAAAAACCTTTTCCTGACCATTATTGCTACTGGCTAGCTCATTCTGGATAAATATTTTATTTATTAAATTAAAAATCTACACAATAACAACAAAAAACAGTTATACCTGCCTTTTCCAGCAATGTATTATCCCCAAATCCCTTTTCCCAATTCATGTTGTAATCGGTACTGTTTCTTAAACGTAACAGTGTAATAGGTTAATGTTACTTTGAGGGAGGGGGGTAGCCCAGTGGTTAAGGTGTTGGTCTTTGGAGCAGAAGGTCATGGGTTCAAACCCCACCACTACCAAGCTGCCACTAGTGGGCCCTTGAGGAAGGCCCGTAACCCTCAATTGCTCTGTTGTAAGTCGCTCTGCATAAGGGCGTCTGCCAAATGCTGTAAATGTAAATGTTGTAAGTCTATAAAGACATGCGTTGGAGTGGAACTACTATAGAGCTCTGACCTCAACCCTACTGAACACCGTCGAGAGGGAATTCCACAAGAAGAGTAGGGAATTTGGAATGGGATGCTCTGAGGAATCTGTTATGGTAAAGTGTCCGAGTCCGTAGTGCGTTTTCTTCTGTAAAGCTGCTCCATGACTGTGTCAAGTATTAAATGTGCTCTACAAATAAAAGTGAATTGAATTGAATATTGTAGTAGGGAGCAAGATTAATATTGTGTGACATGTTCTTTATCCCTAAATGACAATTGATTTCCCCAGTTTTCTGGTCTAATACGACTCCAATGGAATGTTTTTGGACCAAAAAAAAGTCTGAAAAGTAAAACATGGTGGTGGTAGTCTTATGTGGACTTTCTTTTTGGTTGCTTTACTGACTGCTCCTCTACTGGTTCATTTTTTATGTAGGTTTTTTTTTTTTTCTTATACATTTGGATAAGGATCATGTTCCAATATGGCGTTTCAAAAAATGAACACTACATGAAAGCACCCGAAAGACAGGACAGTATACAATTTCTTTACTTGTACGTCAACACAAAGCAAAGTTCTGCCAAAGCACAAACATCTTACAAAAAAAAACAAAAAAACAAATCCCAATAATACAAGTTGCATCTTTTTATTTAAAAATAATTTATTTGCATATAATTGGAATGATGCTAAGTTGATACATCTATGATGGCAGTCGTAAGTTTCATAAAGATAAAATTCCCCCAAAAAAAGGGGAAAAAAATGACATTTTTCATTTTCATATATTTCAAATATATTAGTAAATAAATATATTAGTGACATTACCATATTGATTTTTTTATTGTATTATATATATATATATATATATATATATATATATATATATACACACATATACATATATATATATAGATATAATATATAATGTATATATATATATATTATAAATGTACTATGTCTATTATATATAAAATACAACACTTTTTCTCATTAATGTCTTTTTCTTTCTCTGTTGTTTTTTTTTTTGCTTTTTATTTGTTTTTTTTGTTTCTTTTTTTACACAAAATATTGAAAAGATACTGGCATATCCCTCCTGGATTTTTCTGGAGGGAGTTTGCGCTATTCAAAAGGCAGTTTCAGCTCATTCGGCATCAGAAAAAAAAGAGAGCAAAACAAATGAAAGTGTAAAAAAATAAAAATAAAAATAAATTCACCCTTTAGTGTCCATTGACATTTTGTTGATTTCTACGATGTTTCCCAGTACTGGTGGCTACATAATGCTTAGCTTGTTTTTGCTTCAGGTTTCACTCTTGCATTTAAAACAACTTTGTTTTTTTTTTTTTGTTTAGTTTTTTTTTTTGCAAAGTGCTGCATGTGAAATTGTAAATTTAAGACAAAGCCTGTAATGAAAGAACGTTCAGGCGGTGTAATGTAAAGGCAACGCAGATGTGCAAAGCATGTCTTCTGTAAAGATAGGTTCATGGTAACTTAAGGCACAAAGGAAGGTGTGACAATCAAACGGCTGTCTGACATTCTTAATATTATTATTATTATTTTTATTATCATGAGCATTATTAACTTTGGTTTAAATAAGTCACTCTCTGAGCATTCATTTGAAATGAATAGGATCGATAGTGGTTTTTAAAAAATTATTAAAAAAATAAAACCCCTCGAGGCTTCATTCAATGGTTTCTCTATATACAACATTTTGCTCTGTACGATTTTTTACGAATGAACCTTTTAGAAAGGTGACAAAAACGATATGCGTTTGTAGCCAGGCTGACCTTGAAAGAGGAAATGAAAATCAAGTCCAAAATGACCATTAAAGAAAAAAAACAAATAGACAAGCCACATTTAAATCATAATCATTTTGACCAATTCATGTTGAATCTATGACAACTGGCAGTGTTTTTATTCTATATTTAATAAAGGGCTGTTTTCATTAGCTGACTTTAGACAAAAGACATTGCCTGCTGGTTAGGAAAAATGGACAATGACTGCAGCTCGGACTGAAAAATGCACCGGGATATATTTCCAAGGGAAACGAGGGAATAGCGACGTCGGAAGGAACACTGTATACAGCATTGTGAAGTAATGAAAATCTAAAAAAAAGAGAAAGAGAGAGAGAAAGAGGCACCTTTGGCAAGCTTGCAGGCCGTTTCTGAAATGATCCGTATCCGTACGCGAGGTAAAAGCATGTACTTATGGGTAATGTAGTGCTGAACGACAGGGAGTTGAAAAAAAATGACCGTTGCGAAATCTGAACGTTTTCAGTCACTTTTGCTTCTTATTAGCCGAAAAAAAAAACACAAATAGGACAATAAAAAAAAAAAAAAAGAACGTGACAAACGACAGCTGCCTTTCTCAAGTTAATGAGCACAAGACCCAAAACCTAAATGACCTCCAAACAGTGATTTTTTTTTCCTTTTTTTTTGAGGAGACGTTATATAAAGCACCCTATCTTTTACTTATCTGAAGTAAACAGAGAGGGAGCTATGCAAGAGCTTTATTTTTGAAGTACCGTGACATGAACAGGACTTTTCTGATTAGCTGAGGTAGGCTGGAGTGAGAGAGAGAGAGAGAGAGAGAGAGAGAGAGAGAGAGAACGGTAGGAAAAAGAAAAAGAGAGGCACTTATTTTATGTGCAGTATGAACAGTGATGACAATGATATCACGATGATATCATATGTCGGGAGAGGGATGGGGGGGTGTGTTCAGTGTTCACAAGGGTAAAAGGTCGCCAATGGGACTAATTCCTAGTTCAGGGTGTTACATGGAGGTAACTAAGGAATTCTGGGCCTTTTGTTTTGTGTTTTAATGAAATAACGAATGGTTCCTGAAATGAAAAGACTATGTGCTATCAATCGAGTTTTGTAAAGGTTCATCCAGCGACCCCTCGGTTCTCATAGTAAACCTAAAAATAACCTTGGGGTTATAAGTATGTAATACATCAATAGTACCATGAACCGTCTGCTGGAATTTGCTGGATCTAACCTACTCTTTCAAAAAAGTTCCATTTAGTGCCATATTTTTGAATGATCTGCCTTTTACAGAATCCTCCAGTAAAATGTTTCAATAATATTAAAAAAAAAAAAAAGGGACAGGAAATGATCGAACCCCTTTCAAAATAAAACCATTCTAAAGAACCATTGAGGAACCCCGGAGCATCGCATTGTAGATGCAAAAACGACAGTGAGAACGGAGGGGTGCTGAGAAATGATGCCTGTCTTGAGATTATTTGGAAGACTGACAAAAGTGGGTGAGCGAAAGACAAAAAAAAGAGAAGAGAGAGAGAGAGAGAGAGAGAGAGAGAGACGACCAGTTTTCGTTTGTCAGCGTCGGCTCTTGTGTAGCAGCGTGAGGTTTTTGGGGATGGAGAGAGTTCTCAAACTCCAGACTCTTCCTCTGATCCTGCGCACAAGACAACATGGAGAGGTCAGGACCGGATGGCTCACGGGCGTAGTGTTACATACAGTTTCATAGTGTTCTGCGTTTGACATGAAATGAGTTATTTCACTGAACATCCTCTACTATGCTACATGATACACGGTTCATGCTTTATCCAGTGATTACATACTACTTAAGAGCTGCATATCTGTACATTAAATAGACTAAAAGACACACCGAACTCACCCTGATTATTGCGTACACTTTGGCAGTAGAGACAGATGTCGGTGGGCAGCTCGGGCCCAGCACTGTGATGCCCCCTACACAGAGGCGTGTCCAATACAGTGCCTGTCCCTATAAGATGTGGCTCAGAGTGAGCCTGTTGCACCTGCTTTTGCCACCCCCTTCGTGCCCCCCTGCAGCAGGGCCACTCCGACAACCCGCCTGAGTCTAGGATGACTGGTACAGGCAGCAGAGTGGATGCCGCCCCCAGAGGTGGAGGGCAGCAGTAACCTGCCGGACTTTGCCCGTAGTGAATGTGGATGCTGCAATCGTCCTGCAAGTCGACTCGTTGATGGAAATGCACAGCGGTCACGGGTGGGACCGAAGATTCCAGACTGCAGGCGGTATTATTTTGGCAGTGCGGGTGCCCTGGGTGGCAACATGCTGGTGCAGGGTTCAGCAACGAGCTGCCAGGCAAGGAGGAACTGGGGGATGGAGGAGCTGGGACCCGATCCTCCATTCCACCAGGCGGTCCACACCTGTCTATAGGGTCCGTTTTGGGGCAATGGCAGGCAACCTGAGCCCCCTGACACAACGTCGAGTCTTTGCTCGAAGGAGAGTTGCTTGCCGCTTCTCCTCCGGCAGTCCCTTGCTCTTCATCAGAGCCTCGCCCCGGTCCTTGGTTGGGCTCGCCCTCTTCGTAATAGTGGTGTCTGTGTCTATGGTAGTGCACATGGCTGAATACAGCCTGTTGCTGCTGTGGTTCTTCGAATCCAAGCCCTCCACTAGTCTGATTAACTCCTGAATCGAGAGACCGAGGCCTGGTGCTACCTGTCGGACCTTCAGAGCCGGCACTGTGGTAGACGAACGGGTCATACTCGCTGCTGAGCGAACTACGAAATGTGGAGCAACTGCCGTAAACGCCCTGCAAGCTCACGTCGGTGCAGTTGAGCACCGAGTCACTCGAGGAGCCGTGGCATGGGCCCGAACTCGAGTCGCTCCCTGGTCCTTCAGGGAAGTACCCACTTCGTTCCGTGCCATAGCTGGCCCCCGAACAACAGCTGCCCTCGTCCTGGCGCCCCTGAGACCCTCCGTGGCGGTGGTTTTGGTGATGGTTTTGATGCCGTGTCCTGTTAGCGTGGCAGTGGTGGCACGGACGACGTGGCGATGTGTAGTGATGCCCGACGTTGCGGCAGCTGTGGCGAGGTCGGGCACGGTGCCCTTCGGGGGCAAGATGATAGCTGCAGCTGGTACTCAAGAAGCGAGTGTGGTAGGAAGGGGAGCCCCCGTAGGTTCCCAGCTGGGGATACGGTCCCGAGAGGGTGCGGGGATAATGGGGTCGTAGAGAGAAAGGAATGGGGTGCTGGGGAAAAGAATGAGAAGCTGGGTAATGTTGTGGGTGGGGGTGAAGAAAAGCCTGGGTGTGCTCTGGAGGAGGATGTCCATGTGTCCTCTGAGTCCGGCGGCCATTTGGCTCGGTACCTGCTTAAATACAAAGCCTTTGATTAGGAAAAATAGCATCCTGCTGCCTCACCACCTGCATTGATAGCACTGTTTTTTACACTACTATAAAAAAAACAGACAAGCTCTAGCTTAAAAATGTAAGTACTTTTTACCCATTATGTTGTGCATGCAAAGTGGACAGGTCTGATGCTGAAGCAGCCAAGGGTCCACACACTCTTTATGGAACTCATGCGCACATGAGATGATCCTCAGGTCCTTACAGGGTGGAGAAAAGAAACATCAGACATCCTGTCCATCATGGGCAAAACTCCTTGTTGACTTATTACAGTTACTCGTCTGATGGGTTGCCGTCCGTATTTCACGATCTTGTCCATTTCAATACATTTCTATCCATCTCTCTCCTCCCTTTCTTAATTTCAACCCCTTACCTGTCCATCCAGGAACTCCTCGAGGCAGATGGCACACATAGGCCCAGAGCTGGAACTGCTGTTTGACCCTATGCCACCACGTGGATGATGGGATCCTCCAGAGCAGCCCTGAGAACTGTAAGTACGTGTCTCCAGCCTGCTAATGGCCCGCATGGTCTGCTGGTGCGCCGAGTCCTTAGAACCGGATAAGAAAGCAGCAACGATTCAAATCGCGGTGCCGTAGTAGCTTAAACAAATGGATACTACACAACAGAAGAGGGCACACCGGTTGTC
This sequence comes from Kryptopterus vitreolus, assembly GCA_030449085.1. Lineage (NCBI taxonomy): Eukaryota > Metazoa > Chordata > Actinopteri > Siluriformes > Siluridae > Kryptopterus > Kryptopterus vitreolus. The sequence goes on along the minus strand of JACRUU010000006.1, from coordinate 8,499,464 downwards.
GTGCCTTTTAGAAATGGCAGCATTATAATAGATAGTCACAAAGACAAGATGCTATAATTCTGGATATCATTAATATAATTATACAGGCATTCAAACCATTAAAACCCTTCTATTCCAACTGTGAGCGGCACCGATTTAGTGAAAGTACAACCGCGTAAATGGGCGCATGTCCGTTTGCAAATTTTGTAGCGGCGTACTTCTGCCTTGCCACCTTTTGCTTGCCACTAGGTGCTGGGTTTTTATGGCATTTACATGGATTTGATTACAGCAAATACAAGTCCACCATTGCCGTTCATCTGAACAGATGTATAGTTTTGCATAAAGCTTGACCAAACCATGTAACCACATTTCACTACATGATGCAGAAATGGGTATATCAGTAGAAGAACGGATGGAGGTGCCAGGGAAGAGGGGAAAAAGGTCGAGGAGGAGGTTTATGGATGTGTTGAGGGAGGGGTGAATGAGGCAGATGTACAGGACAGGGTGATACGGAGAAGGATGATCCCTTGTGGCGCTTCCTAACGAAAGCAGGCAGAGTAGGCAGCTGAACGATTCTTGGAAATAAGCCATTTGCTAATTTCCACTGTGAGGTACCAACCAGAGCCAGGCAGGCATTTTAAAGTGACAATAAAGAAGGGATTGAGGCCCTACACATATTTTACCATAGTGCCCAATAACATCGATACTACAAGCCCAGGGACTATATTCAGGTTTTACGGGCTTTAATCTCACCGTACCATATGCTGCATACTTTGACTCTACCATATATCACACACTGCACTTTAACACTGGACTCTATACACATACTGCATGAATACAATAATATATCTGTTACATTAAATACATCCAATATACATCCATGTCCCCTGTGTATATCATACCACATCCATATCGTCAGTGCACGCAGCACATTAACACTATATAAATAATACATGTTTAATGTTTACCATTGACCCTTGAATTTGTCTATATTATGATTGCGCATTGTACTTAGTCACTGGAATGTACTGGACTATGATTTTGGATTTAAAGTTTGCCTTGCACATGACTGAATTTGACTTACTAAATCGGCCTTGCGGATAAACAATTCCACAAGCCATGTGTAGGCAAATCTTGCGTGTGAAAAAAATTGTGTCATGCTCACCCAAGTTCGGTTGGACCTGCAGCGAGAGCGAAAAGCGAAGATCATAATGATCGACAGCACCACCAAGACGACCGTCAAGAGGATTCCCACTTCGTATTGAGGCTGGAGCAGGGAGGGGAATTACAACAACAAAAAAAAGACGTCAAAGTGAACGTTCTTTCTCATTGTGTATATATGTACGTGTGTGTATGCGTAAGCGTGCCAGCTCACCCATTTTGGTGTCTCCATCATGATGTTGATCTCGACCTTGGCCTCCTCGTTCTTATTGACCAGTCCCATCAGCTCCTCAGCATCAGCTGCCTTCACCATCACCACTGGCTTCTTCAGGAAGCCAGCGTTCAACTGATTTTGACAGAGTTATGACACATTCATTCACTCTGTCCATTCAACTAGCAGTTCCATCGCTTGTACACACAAAAACACACACACACACACGTACCTCGATACCAGCGTGAACATTGTCAGTGATGTCAAAAATGACAGCCTGGGCTCCCCTGTTTAGCGCCAGCTGAGCCTGAAAGAAAAAAAATTAGACAAGGGGAAGAAAATATATCAGTGGCGGTTCAATATCAGACTCACCACTAGATGGCTGTGTTACCCCACACCTTTATTATAACACACCGTGGTCTCATATCCTTCCACAAGTGACCTTGTGTGTGATAAATTGTCTTTTTTTTTTAATGGCTGTGTGCTGAAGCCTACCTCAACCTCAACCCCACAACCCTCCAAGTGAAGAACGGAAAGAGCTACACCCTTAAACAAAACACGAAAAGTGTACGCATACACCAAGGACCAAGGAATAGAGGGGGAAAAACCCAGCCAATACAAACATACACCTGCTGTCAAGTCAAAATAAATGTAAAAAAAACAGACAAACACAAACATGGTATAGGTGAAACGCTCACGAGTTAATTCGTGACTAATAAGCGCCGTCATTCGCTTCCTCCCAAAACCGTCCCACCTTGTATCCCACTCTCCTCATCCTGTCTGCTTCTCTCCTCTGTAATCGGTTGAAAGGACGTGATTTATAGCTCTGAAGTCTCTCACAAACACACCTGAGTCACATGAAGCATATCTGAAAAAGTCTAAAGAGGTTTTTTACATTTTCTTCCCGAGATTCTACACAGCCAGAAAACAGACGCTGGAGTTTACTTGTTTGTTTGTTTGTATGCTTTTGTACCTTGAGTGAAATGAAGTAAGCGTGACGATAAAAGAACGATCAATTGAAAGAAACCAAATGAACACCTACCCAACACTCTCAAACACAGCATTTTAGTCGTTCCCAACCCAAAGTACTGTACGTGCGACTTAAACGTGCGCAACTTCCATTCCGACATCGTCCCTTAAAATTCTATACGTTCAAAAATAAACCTGTATTACTAGTTTACTAGTTTAAATGACCACAACATCAGAATTGGAAAATTTGGAACCTTGGAAAATTGTTCCTAGTGTGTGAATGTGAGCGTGTGTGTGTGTGGGTGTGTGCCCTGCGATGGGTCGGCATTCCATACAGGGTCAGTGTGTAAACACTAACAGTGCTGCCTTGATGCCGGAAGACACCTGAGAGCTGAGAGAGAAGCCAGATAAAGTGGTAGAAAGATGAACGATTGAATGAATGGATGGTGAATGGGGCAGGAAGAATGTTCTATGGATAGAAGAGTCCAAAGGCTGTGACGGAAAAACGTATGTCAGACAGGAGAGATGAGATGATGTTAAGAAGAAGAATAACCTTGTTTTTGTGATATATCCATTACAGCACGGTGAAATGTTTTCTTCACATATCCCAGCTTGTTCGGAAGCTGGGGTCAGACATGATACAGCGCCCCCTGGAGCACAGAGGGTTAAGGGCCTTGTGCAAAAACCTAACAGGCAGCTTGGAGGTACCGACGATTAAACCCCGACCTTCTGATCAGGAGCCGAGCACTTTAATCACTGAGCTACACCCTCTCCTTAAAATCCATGTGTATTGGACCAACATGGCTTCCATTTTGGCGAACAAGCAAATGTCTCTCAAAAGCAATAAAAGACCACATTTCCAAACGTTTGACAAGCAGTGAACTTGAGGGTAGTTTCTAATAGTAGATATAAGAATTTATATAAAAAAAGGTCACTGTAGACAATTGTTACAGCTTTATTATATTAAACAAAATATTATTATTTATTACTAAATGCGCTAAGGTTGGAAACGCTTGGTTGTCCCCTCTGGGCTTCTCTACACACACACACACACACACACACACACACACACACACACACACACACACACACACAAATCACCAGCTGCGGGTGGCCCGAGGGTGCGGCCGATCACAGAAGCGTACATACTCACACACAGAAACAACAGTACTTTCGCATATTAAATTTTATTGCTAAAATCTATCACTTGTAAGGAACGTGTCCTGACGTGCCGCAAAGTGTCAATAAACACGTGGGAGAAATTCAAAGGAAGAGAATGTTCCGAATGTGAATCTCGACCAAAAAAACTATTGATAATTCTTCCACTTTTATTCACAATAAAACGGATGACAGAAGCTCATCACATAATAATAAATATCATATAATAACCTGCTTCCATCTCCGACTCCTGAAGAGCTTAATGGCTTTGACAAATAGCATCGCAAAGGAATATTTTAGGATTTGTTGTTTTTTTTTATATTATTTGTCATGTTAAAGCAATCAACTCATTACAACCACATTACTAGGAATAATGTGTTCTAATTACTGTTAATAATTACCAGAAACCGTGTATATTTATATTTTAAACCGCAGTTAAATGATGTTCAATCGTTTCATTTGTTGTTTTATTTGTACTGATGAAAGGTTTATTTAACAGGATGTTTAGGCACACGGTTAAGATTGTGAAAATAGTCAAAAAAGATCTTCGACAGCTAAGACCACTGTTATGTCACCAGAATCACCAGCAGATCCAAAACAGTTTTATTGATTATTTCATGAAAAGAAAAAAACAAAACAATTTCTAATGTTCGATTCTTCTTCTTCTTATTTCTTATATACATTAATTGAATTATAATATATTGTGATTTATTATTGTATTTTTTATTAATTGTAGTAATACTATCTACTACTCCAAACTGAAACGATAGTAAATCATTTGTTTTATATTAGAACAAAATGACATTTTCCAATTTATATAAATAACATAAATCCTGCTTCACCTCATGAAAATATTTTAAATAATATTTTGTGATATTTATGTGGAGAATCCACATCATGTATAAGAAAAAGTACATTAAATACGAACCTTGCAGCCAACAGACCTGCTGTTATGGAAAACATATCAACAGCTTCCGACCAATCAGATACAAATATAGTGGTATTAGATATTTTTTATACACCAATGCCTGGATTAGTATAATCAAATATTAGCTCAGGTCTGAACAGTGTGTGTGTGTGTGTCACCAAGTGTGTATATTTGATTGTTTTACAGTTTTGTTTTGGCTTGTCTATACTTATTGTATCAGTAAGTATATTATGTTCCTTGGCTTGTTTATACTTATTTCTGGGCAATCAGAAGTGGTTGGGATCCGCGCTGCGCTTCAAAAGGTCAAGTCTATATCCCGCAGTCACGCTAGAAGTAGAACGTGCGAACTGGCGTGTGTTTTCCTGAGCTCTGAGCTCCGAGGGTGTGCATAGCTTGGTTTCTGGAGGTCCGTGTCGCCTTAGCTGGGACAGCAGGAGGGAGAAATGGATGAAGGGTGTGTTAAAGAGGGTAATAACAGGGCTGCGGGGTGACTAGACCGCTTCAGAAGCAAGAAACATTCCTACAGGCCTGTCATTTCCTTACTAGACCTCGTGTGCTGGAATACACACATACATTATTAGAACAAAACGGGTAGATCGTACTGACCCACTGGAAAAGAGATCTCTTGGAGGCTGTGTAGTCAAAAGCCAGGAAAATGTTTTTTTTTCCATATTTGTTGAGCCTGTGCTCAGTCGAGCATCACACTAACAGGATTATAATCCATTGACTGATCATGTTTACATGCAGTGTGCTCTGAGTTGTTTTTCCTGCTCAACAAGCAAGGAAAGAGTGCTTATTTGAGTGCCCATCAGGCTGAATCTTTCTGATCTCTTTAGCAGAAAACGTGTTGTTGTTTTTGATATTATTTGAACCACATGCACTGAAATTCTGGATCCAGCACCCTGGCACCTATAACCAAAGTGTTCCTGCCTATTGTATCGGCTGATTGGATAACAGCATTTAGGCAGACGCCTTTATCAAGAGCAACCTGCAACCTGCGACCTTCCGATCCAAAGACCCAAAGCCTTACCCATTGAGCTACCACCTCACCTAGTGGTGTACATGTGTTCCTACTAAAGGGGCCAATACGTGCAAGTGTCCGCAAATGTACAAAAACATAAACATACATACAAGCATGCATATAGTTAGGATAGCCCAGAGTTTTGTGCTTGTGTGTGTTTTCTTTTTTTTTTTTTTACCCCTCTCTCTTTCTCTCTCTCTCTTGCTTGCTCTCCCTCTCTCTCTCCCAACACCTGTTCGTGCTCTCTCGGCCTCCACTCTGACACAGATTTGAAATGCAAAGTACAAGGTGACAGAAAAAGGCCACAGTCATCTGATAGGCTATCGGCGCTTTAGAAAACATCAAAGGGTTGCCGTTGGTGACGGGGCAGATAAAACCACGAAGCCTTCCTCCCTCACACACACACACACACACACACACACACACACACACACACACACACACACACACACACACCACACACACACACACACTACACTGCTAGTACTGTTCTACCAGGTGACTTCTCAAACTGCCCAGACACTCAGACATACCTGTATCTACACCCACAATAATATACTAGTGTGCGCTACAGTTTAGCTAAATAAGACACTGTATGTGACTTGCGTCGCATGCAGTATGGCTGACAATGATACAAGATGCTGTTGACTGTGAATGTCGACATAAACGCTTTTGCAACATTATTACAAAGAGGTAGAATGGAACATAATATGACACACCAGCAGCAGAATGACTGTATTGGGGAGTCTGTGCCTATCTCAGGCGTCTATGGGCATTAAGGCACTATACACCCTGGATGGAATGCCAACTCATCGCAGGGCACACACACACATTCACACACAAGGGACAAGTTTCCAAGGTGCCAATCGACCTACCGTGCATGTTTTTGGACCAGGGGGGAAACCAGAGAACCCGGAGAAAAACCCCCTGAGGCACGTGGGGAGAACATGCAAACTCCACACACACATGGCCGAGATGGGAATCAAACCCGGATCCTGGCGGTTTAAGGCAAACGTGCTAACTTGCTAACCACTAAGCCACCGTGCCCCTTGTTAATATAATTATTAGAGTTATAAATTAATTGACAATTAGAACGATGTTGGTGTATTTCCGGTTTTCATATATGGTCAAATATTTCAATATTTATTCAGTTGTTTTCAATTCTCTTTTTAAGGGATTGGGGACCACCGCACGGAGACCCGTATTCTATACGTTATTTTTCACGTCACTATCTGTGTAAAGCTGCTTTGTTCACTGTTAATAGCACTATACAAATAAAAATGAATTGAATTGAACATATGTCACACCCACAGGTGCAATACATTATAAGTTATGAGCATACAATTGAGAATCTAAGGGCCTTGGTCGCGGGCCCCGGGGTGGCAGCTTGATGAGGCTGGGAATTGAATTTAAAACCCTCTAGTTGTAACTAATGTTTTTTTTTAGCCTTAACCACTAGCTACCACTTTTCTACAGTAAACACCGGGGGGTATTATGACCTTGCATCTGTTCACAACATACATTACAATGTACATTGCAGACGCGATGGCATAATAATTGTGCCAATAATACCGTTATATGCATTGCTGTTCAGATCAACTATCAATGATTTCCGCTTGACCGTTAGCACACCGCTGCCGCTAATACATCTACGAGAAGCAGATAGCTAGGTTAGCAACCTCCCTAGCTACATTAGCTAGCTACGCTATGAGAGAACCAGGACAGCTTCGATTTCAGTCATACTGACTCTTTGTATGATGGCAACGATTTTTTGCTGTGCTCAAATGTCTTTAGGACTGAACATACAGATCACAAGGATCGCAAAAAATGTTTAAAACTAATATTTACCTTCTACTTCTGTCCCAAACATGCCACAATCACAAGACGTGTTAATGATAATCTACTTTCGGTCGCTACGGTGGATCATCGTACACCATAACACCATCCTTCTTTTACGTTGAAAACGTTCCTCTTAGGCTGAATTTAACTTATTCAAAGACAAGATGGTTTTTTATTATGTCTCGGTCCATGAGACCTTAAAACTCAAAGAAGGTGTGCTAGTATTTCACATAACATGGCTACTGAAAGATATTAGCTCATTTTTTTCCAAATTGCCTGTTCACTAGAGCAAGCACGCATCACCTTCAGTTTCCCAAGCTGCACTTCCACTAGGACTGTGGATACGTTTACGTGGGAGTCAAAGGATGGGAATGATATCATTTCAACAGGCACACAGCCCCGATTTTTCTCTCGTGTCTCCAAATATCTCATTTTCACTCGTCTACAGAAAATAGAAGATTATTCCAATTAGGACATTCCCATTGACCTTAAGCGCTCATTAAGCTGTGTTCAAATTATCTGCGATTTAATGCACACTGTTTTAGATGGACGGAGGGGGCTTATTCTTCAGAACACGGCGAATCGACATCCCGTTTTTTTTTTCAAAAATACATGAAATACATTTTTTTGTCAATATATGAGAAATATCAAATCCCAGAAAAATCGAATCGATATATCGCATCTATTTGTCAACGGGACCAAAACCTAAACACGAACGTAAAGAGACAGACTTCGAGATCTTTTTTTCGAAAAATGAGACCGGATATCCCACAAAGAACTGTTCTAGGCCAGTTTCTTGTTCTCACTTCATAAGGAGCCTATATATATGCCAAAGGCATGTCATTTCAAAACATAGCACTAGCTTTCATTTCTACTCTGTTGACACGCGATTATACATAGCTTACTAAAATTACACATAATGAAAAAGTGTGTTAAACACATCAATGCTGGATGGAAAAAAAAACACTGGACTGCGAATGACACTGGATTACATATGACATAAGGTCCTCCTAAAACTTGATTAACCCCTCGTTGTCTAAAATTTATTTACAAATTTATTTATTTACTTACAATTCATTTACAATATAAAAAAAGAATTATATGTCAAGCAGATACTATAATTGAGCATTTTTAGCACCTCCAATATGACATATGGCGTGTGTAAAATGTGTATCAACTTTCTTTGGAGGAATACATACTGTATATTTATTTGGCAGGCTAGAAGCAGTTTGATGCGATTTCGCGACAATCGTCTAATATAATATTCAAAGCAAACGTAATTGCTAAAACACCGTGTTTTTATTGTTTTATAAAGCCAAATTTTGAGAGAAAATCCATATAAAAACATCCCAATTTAAGATTTGAAACATAAACAACGCTTTACACCATTTACAGTTCTCCTTCACTACATTATCTGGCTAATCTGGTTTGTCTTCAGGTGATCTCACAGACCGCCCGAGGCATCTTCACTCAGCCAAAGAAGAGGGATTTCTCTGAACTTTTTCCAGACGCGACAGTAAAAGCTGTTAAATCATGGCAAGAGAAAAATACATCTAGAAAAATATGACATCTCAATTAGTCACACGGTTCTGATCAGGCCGTAAAAATTGACATGTGTGTTTTTCTTCATGTTCCACTCAAACACTGGTTCAAGAGGATCGATATTCGTGGTTCCGTTGCGAATGGCCTTCATTTCGAGTCCTTTATACGATGTCATTATTTCATTCTATACACTGTTTTGAATGGGCTTTAAAAGTAAATGTACTGAACTATGACATCTATAACAAGGTGCCACCCTTGGGTCATTCAGCAAGGCCTTTAACACTCTGTGCTCCAGGGGGCGCTGTATCATGGCTGATTCAGCACTCTGACCAAAAAACAAGCGGGGATACGGGAAGATGTATATGTGACAAATAAATTCTATTTTAGGCTATTTTAATAATCCCTATTGTTAGACATACAGGCAGAAATGCAAAATCAAATTTCCATCAGTTTGTGATAATTAACATCTAAACGTTGTTAACTTTTTATTTAGATCATGGTGGGTTTTTTTTTTTGCCTAATTTAGCAACATTTCTTATCTTCATCATCTACATCTAAACGAGGTCTAAGACATTTTTAACGCATAAAGCATTTTATAGTCCAAAACCAGGTTCTATTATTGCTGACTATCTGAGTCCAAGTTTCTGTGTGAATTTAGTGTCGGATAAAAGTTGTGACTCATATCTTGCTGTTTGTGCCCCTAATGTTATTGGGACAAATGTAAAACCCTGATAAACTACAGTAACGTGACTCTCCACCACCGCAGCTAGTCACAGCGCTAGCACACAGATGCGTAGCCCCACAAACACATTCTTTCTCCCTGCTGTGGAAGTTAATTGGCTCCACTTCCTGGGATTTGCTGTAGTAGATAATGTCTGATTGTGCATCCTGTTTTTTTTTTCCTCCGGACCCAAAAGTCCAAATTATACCTCATGACCTATGCTTTAATAGAGGCTCTCCTAGGTTTCTTTCTCCCTGCTGCAGTTTCGGCGGCTGAGGGACGTATATAATGGATGCTTTTACTTCTCGAGTCGAGAACATTATGCGGGGACGGCACCGACTCTCCGTGGACCACCCTGCCTTTCTGCATTGACCTAAGATTACCTTATGTCATGTGAGCCTAGCCTACAGTAATAACTCAAACACGCTGCTGAGCTACTTCGGCACCACCGCAAAGTGGCAGACTAAGGAAGTTGAAAGAGGGATTGTGGGAGAAGTTGTCTAGACTTGAAAGGGAGAACCAAGTCCCGGGGAAGAGAAAAAGGAAAGGGGAAAAATGGCTATTTTATAGGGTTTGACTTAATCTCCTGTAAAAGCAGTCTAAAACCGCTGTTTCTCCGTGTGTGTGTTTGTGTGTGGGGGAGGTGTGTGTGTGTGTGTGTGTGTGTGTGTGTGTGTGTGTGTGTGGGAGCCCGGCTTCAGAAACCATTCTGCGTGCCTCTGCTTGCTACTTCTAGGAGGAAAACAAAATCAAAAGGGAAGACTGTGTGGATCAACTCATTTTACCCTAAGCCTTAATCCTAACCACGACAATGAAGGCAGGACTGGTCTCAGATCAGATTTAAATAACTAATATTGCTGTAATGTTAAAAGAGAGAGAGAGAGAGAGAGAGAGAGAGAGAGAGAGAGAGAGAGAGAGAGATAAGATCATGACAGAGCTGCACCACTAGAGGTCAAAAAAGAGCCACGTTACTGTTTGGGGTTGTTTTTCGTTCGTTTTTTATACTGTACGTTTATTCCACAATATTTCGCCTGACTCGTCATCAGTTCCAGGCGAAACTTTTTAAATGTAGAAATAGATTCTGAATATCGAAAATTAAGAAGGCGATCAGTAGAGGGGTACTGAAGTAAACATTGCCTGAAGGATTATGCCTCTGATACACACCGCTAATGATTAGCGACTCTCTGCGGCACACATCCACCAATTCTCTGTTCATCGTCTATCCTTAACAGCCTCTCCTCCCTCCATCCTTCCTCTTGCCTCTAGCCTTCTCCGTGAGAGCGCGGATCAGTTCGAGGGTTTGTGTGAAACGGCGTAATAAGCGGCGCAGGAACGACGAACAGGAATCGCAAGCTTTGATGTGGCTCAAACACCGTTAACCAAATCATCTCGCTCTGAATGAGGCTCTGTGCGTGTATCCGTGGGTTTCTTTCCCCTTCTTTTTCCTCTGTGTATATATATATATATATATGTGTGTGTGTGTGTGTCTGTGAGAGAGAGTGAACGAGTATACACCTTATAGAGGAATCTAAACAAGCCAGTCCTTGGCTACCCCTTCTTGCTTTGAAGCACCTTTTTTCTTCTTCTTTTTACACACATTTTTATTAGTTCCAAATTCACAGAGTAGTAAACAGATTGTAGGCACATATACAGTCTGCTGACATTCCAGGAGGAAAGAAAGGAAATCCATCCTTTAGGGGCTTACAAACATATAAAACTTTGTTTAATCCAGTGGTCCTCAAACTTGGGTGGGGGGCCAGGGGGCGCTACCAGATGGCGCGTTTGGGGGGGGACGCTTGGAGAGTAAAATTCTAGAAGCTACTTTAGGAAATCATTTCAAACATGTCATCCTATGTAAACTATGGTCTATTAAAAAAAGAAAAAATAGAAATATAAATTTATATCATTTTTACGCAGCACGCTACACTGAAACCTCACCAGAACCTCCGCAATGAACTGCACAGATAAATGCTAGATGGTGCAGGGTCTCAGTTGAGAAGGGTAACATAGAAAAGGCTTGTGTGGGGAAAAAAATAGAATGTTTTAAAGTAAAATTGTAAGTTTGAGGATCATCATCCTTTTGGAAGCGCTCGAAAGGATTCTACACAAGGGGGCATCATTCTGAGAAAAGTACATAAGTAACTTTAAAACCAAAAAAAAAAAAAGCAATAAAAAAACATTGTGTAAAATCTCAGGGCATTAATCTCCTGTAAAAGCAGTCTAAAACCGCTGTTTCTCCGTGTGTGTGTTTGTGTGTGTGTGTGTGTGTGTGTGTGTGTGTGTGTGTGTGTGTGTGTGTGTGTGGGAGCCCGGCTTCAGAAACCATCAGGGTCTTGCTAAAGCTTATCCTTCTATTTCATTCTGGCCCCACAAAGTAGCCAAACTGCCTCAAAGAAACAACCTCATTACATTTGCCTAATTTGTATTTAAATGCTAGTCTGTAGCTAAATATAGAATCGAGCATCATGTAAACACATCCATGCTAGCAACAATTTGTAGCGTGGATTGAGTTATCTTTCAAAATATCGCCATTGAGCGTTATGCTAATCCAGATGTTTGACTCAAAGGAAAATCAGATAAATATTTGAAGAACAACTTCTATTTGAACAAAAAATGTGACCGCACATGCGGTTATAGAAAAATAATCGATAGCAATAATCAATGTAATAAAATTAAATGTTCACAACTTCTATCAAGTCCCCGTGCCTCAGGGGGTTTTTCTACGTGTTCTCTGGTTTCCTCCCGGTCCAAAAACATATATGGTAGGTTGACTGGCACCTTGGAAAATTGTCCCTAGTGTATGTGTGTGTGTGTGTGTGTCCTGTGATGGGTTGGCATTCCATCCAGGGTGTATCCTGCCTTAATGCCCATAGACGCCCCCGTGAAGATTGGATAAAGCGGTAGAAGATGAACGAAATTCTATCGTACATTATTATTAAATGTTGAGTATTTGGGTCCAAGTTTCCGTGAGAATGTAGAAAGTAGCAGTTGTGACTCATATGTCTTGCTGTTTGTGCATACTCCGTATATAATACATATATTAATGTTACTGCGACAAATGTAAAATTCCGATAAACTACAGTAGCGTGACTCTCCACCACTGCAGCTATTAGCAGCGCTATCAACTTCTCCTACTTCTTACACCCATACAATGCAAACAAGTCCATTTTTTAAAATGACACGCGGTGCTTTTAACTCTTTAGAGATACACTGAATGTTACTCCGCTACATAAATGTTATGTTGATGAACCTACACTATTTAGTGAAACATTTTAGAGCACTTGACCTTTCCTTGCCGTATGTGCCGTATCCGTCCCCATATGGTTGCCACAAAGGAACACTTAAATTTTTTCCTCCTTTACTAGATAACCCAACCCTATTCCAGCATGGCAATGCCCCTGTGCACAAAGAGAGCTGCATGAATATACGTTTTACGTGGGTTGGAGTTAGAGCCGGGCGATATCTCATATAAATAGAATGTTTAGATAAATTTTAGACAAATACTACAGTGGGGCTTTGGCTTGTTGAATGCCTGAAGTTGCAAACGTTTCCATGCGACATATTAAACCGCTCCTATCTTGGAAACAAGATCTTACCATGTGTAATGGGGGGTGGGGGGTGGGGAACTACGGAAGCTCGCTGTGCCAAAGTGCCAAAGCGAAATTAAATCGTAAAATCGATTTTCGTTTTTCAACATCGACACAGAGGGGGAAGGGCTATAGCTCAGTGATTTAAGGAGCTGGCAAGGTCGGGGGTTTGAGCCCCGGTGCCACCAAGCTCCTACCCTTGGGTCCTTGAGAAAGGCCCTTAACCCCCTCTGTGCTCCAGGTGTATCATGGCCGACCCTGAGCTCTGACCCCAGCACCCACAAGCTGGGACATGCGAAGAAAAGAATTTGCCTCACGGGATCAATAAATTCTGTAAAATAAATCAATAAAATAAACCATAATCGATCATAACGATTAATCGCTCAGCTCTAATCGGAGTCGAAGACCTCTGACCTCAACCCTGCTAAACACCTCTGGGATGAACAGAAACGCTGAATGCACCCCAGGCCTCATCACCCAGTATCTTTACTATTACTAATGCCCCTGAGGATAATTAAGCACCCGGAACAACTGTCCCATTTAATTCCCCCAAAATGATCACAGAAATGTACCATTTACGATGGTTATAGTGAGGCGTACACAAACGTCTGCCAAGCAAGTTATAAAAAAGTCGTCTCTCTCTTTAAATCATTAAAGCAAAAAGTTACATTTTAGTAAAAAAAAAATAATAATAATTCCGATAATTCCGTTTGCGATATGACACTGACGTATTCGCTGTGCTCCAGATACACAATTCCTTTTTAAATATTGTGACGCTCCAGCATCAAACTAACCTTCCGAAGCATCTGTAACCTGATATAGTTGCGCACAGCAAATGAAATCAATGCCACCCTGGGAGTTCCACACACACACACACACACACACACACGCACACGCGCGCACGCACAAACTCATCCACACGCGTGTGACTCTCATTCCAGCCTGCCGCTCCCTCCACTTATCACTGTCATCATAAATCAGCTACTGTGCATTGTTTCACCAAATCCTTCTTCTTGTTTCATTTCATCCTGCAGAAACGGCATTTTAATATCAGATCATTCCGATTGCTAATTTGCCCGCAGCAACACTCCATAATATTATGATGTTTATTATTAGAGATAGTATTTATTTCTCGTGTTTTGTTTTTTCCAGGTTACCTTCAGGTGCCTCACTAACAGGTTCGACGACAAATGTATTTTCCCATTTTCACGTGATCGCCTTCCCACGTTTCTTCTTCAGGATTTTATTGATGCACGCGATGCATGCCTTTTTTTTTTTATTTCCGGGTGAATAATTATCGGCTCACCTATACTCTCAATACCCCCTCACTCCTCCCCCGAAAAAAAAAAAAAAAACCCTTGTCATCCACCCTGCCCCCGATCCCTATATCCATACGCCTCAGTCCAACAGCTCAAGCAAGCCCCAGCCTGAGCAGCGCAGGCATTTTTCGCAGCCAACTAAAAAGGCAGGCTGATCTTCAAACGCGCCCTGCTGCATGATCAAAGAGATAATAAGGGGCGATAGTAAAAGTTCTTGCTGAACCCTCCAGGGCTCAATATAAAGAGCCGAGCTAATAGACGTTTTTACATCCTGTGTGTGTGTGTGTGTGTGTGTGTCCGTCTGAAGAAGGGTTTCTAAATTCACGCCGTGAGAAAAAGAAGACCCATCTCTATTTACAAGCGACACTGAAGGGAATCATAATTCCTAATATCGTAATATAATAAAAAAAAAAATCCAAAAGTGATCTCACGCAAATAACAGGCATTCATTTCTGAAAAAAAAGAAGAAAAAAAAACATGGCACAGTCAGTGGGTGTGTTGCGTTTGACTTGCAAAGAACAACCGTATGAATTTTTCGTGACATGCGGTAGGCGAGAAAAGAAAGATTTGAGGACGCTAATTAGCAGGCTTAAATATCAAAGAGATATTTAATAAAAAAAAAATGAACCTAAAAAACTTCCTCTCTCTCTCTCTCTCTCTCTCTCTCTCTCTCTCTACACACACATTAAACACACAAACACACATATATGTATATATCCACACTCACATACACTCATTTATGTATTAAAATACAAAATACCTGCCCCATGTATATGTGTGTGTGTGTGTGTATTTAAAAATAAATAAAAATATATTGTTAAATTATAAAAAATATAGCATTAAATCATTAACGATGATTAACCTCTAATCATTTTTATACGATATAAACATACCATAAATTAGCAACATGGCCCTGGAAAGTATGGATGCTTTAAACGCGTGTATATTTATCATTCGTTTGTTATAATACGGTTTTAAAGTAATGATGGTGTTTTAAATGACGTCAGTTACCAGGACACCAAACGGACACGTTTGCTACGTTTCCACACGGACGGTTTGTGACGCATCATGGGTGATTTCGCCGATTGACTCGGTAAGCGCTCGGTAAAACAAATGTTAATCATTAAAATATATATCTTTTTATATGTGCGTAACAAAAGTACATCTTGAATAAATGCAATGCAGAAGGTTTGAATTCTTTTTTTATTTATCGAATGATATTTTCGATACAACTCGCGTTAAAATATCGTTGCTGTTCAAAACGAATTTGCATTAATAGACATAAGGGTGTGTTCTACTATTGCATGATAAGAATGTAAACATGAGGCTGTGTTTAGTTTATAACGTTAATGCCAAGCGGTGCAGTTTCGCACGCTCTGTTTAAATGCCTTCGGCATTACGGGGCAATCGTTTGAAAAACGAATCCAACGTTATTGTGCTAATAATAAAGTCATTAATTGGTGGTGGTAGTTTAGGCTTTTGATGAGCTGCTCATGAGTCGGAACCCTCAAGCCCTCAACTCTCGACTGCTCCGTCTATTAATAAGAGAAAATTGCAAAACACACTGGCAACATTCTGGCAACGTAACTTTGTTGACGTAATAATACGGTGGTCGTAATAATTTAGGGTTCATTTACAGCTGTGGTCAATCACACCGTGGATGTTTTATTGTAGAAACAGAAAGTCTCATCTCGAAAAGCCTTTATTGACATTCGCAAATAAAACCCACTACACTGTTGATATCCTTCCGACGATCCCGTGAGTAAATCAGCTACCCGTGAATAATTTCGATATTTTCTCTCTGTGTTTAAACTTTAACTTGTTGCACGGTCCTCACAAACGCGTGGCGCTGCGAAACAGGAAGCTTTGTGTGCAGGGCTGCAGCTCGAGGTCACTTCATACAGAAAATAAAGGAAAGGGGGGAAAAAAACTCTTAATGAGTGCCACAAGGGAACAAAAACACACACACATACAGAGTTTGTGCGGTGAGTTGAGGCACTGAGGTATTTTAATAGCAGTAATTTAACAGTTATTCAGTGGCAACATGTCACTCTGTCCCCACAGTGAGGCTATATTTAGGGCCACATTTCTCTCAGCTCGTCTTTTACACACACACACACACACACACACACACACACACACACACACACACACACACACACACACACACACACACACACACACACAAACACACTCACTCGTGACACTCTTTCCAGTGACATGTGAGAAATGTGGCATATGGATGCCTTTAGACGCAAACACTTGCATTGTGGGATACCAGAAGTGCCCCAGTTTGGAATACTGAAATAGCAGGAGCATACCCCACCATAACTCCCACTCCTACCACCCACACAACCACCACCACCAGCACCCCATATATACACACACACGCACACACACACACACACACACACACACACACACACACACACACACACACACACACACACACACACACACACACACACACACACACACACACATATTTTGTATAATTTTTTCCTTTCTTGTTATAAGTGACGATGAAAGTGACCTAAGCTACAGAACTAATTTACTATCTTAATATAGCAAGAGTAGTGGCAGACTATTGGTGACATAATAATAAACTTTAGTTCATTCATATATATATAGATATATATATCATATAATATATATATATATATATATATATATATATATATATATATATATATATATATATATATATATATATATATATATATATATATATATATATACACACAGTATTTAGTTGTACAGATATTTATCCTCTGTTTCTAAACAATAAGCGCTAGATGTATGCTAGCATGCTACATTCAATACATAACATTTATTGCTACTGCTTCTTAGCTATTTTCGCCAATGCTTCTTAGCTGTTTTCGCTAAGTATATTAACATTGTGTTCCACCTCATAACATTTCTTCGTCTGAGATCTGAGTACAATTAAATACACCTTGTTTTACATGTTGTCCTTGTCTTTGGAACTGCATTGTTGTTGTTAGCACGTACGGTATATTAGTTGAGTTTAAACTGTTTTTACAGCCTGGTATTATGTAGTGTATTTAGAAAAGGACTTCGATATAATTAAAAAAATGAAAATGTAATAGTAAGCGTAACACTGCAAAGACAAAAGTAAATAGTATTGAGCATTTGAACTGTGATTAGCTGAGTACGATTTTTTTGACAAAAGACAAGCCTGGTGCTGCCAATGAAACATGCCAGTTCTATAAAGACTGCATAAGATCGACCAGCATAGGACAAAAACCCTTCCTGCTGAAAAGACATGGTGAGAACAAGCATCTAAACAAAGCAGACACACAATAGGAAGCAGTTAAGACTTTTTAAATTGAACCAACAAGACTAACTTTCTCTCTCACATACACTGTTACACCCGGGGTTGAGACTGAAGTCATTCACAGACTACTTACTCTCTACCTCTTACACACACACTGCTATTTCAGTCTGTGTGACACTACAGACATAGTTGAGCTCTGTGGAAACACCCAGATGTGACCAGAGTCCCAGATTTGTTACTGGTCTGGGATCAGCTTTCGCTGCTCACATGTGACGAAAGGATCAGACTGGCAACTGGCAAAGAGCAACTTCAATAAAGAATAGAGCAACGATGCAGGTGGGACAAATAATAAGTTTCACATTAATGAGAGAAAGAATGGAGTGAGATAATTACGACAAAATGCAAACAGAAAACACGCTTTCGAATAACATTTGTGTTCTGCTTCCTTGAATTCATATGACTAAGAAAGGACAGCAAAAAAACGCCATGAACGGCAGCGGGGGAAAAAAATATACTCATACGAGCAACTGGGCTCCACTGCAAGGGCGCCCAGTGGGGCACTTCATTATGTTGCCTCACATAGGGGCCACTGCATTACATATACTTCAATTAATTAACCAGCGATGAAGCTGACCCTGAAGGGCACTTTATAAAGTTTTATTCCCTATACTGTACTCTGCAACTGTAAGCCAAATTAGCTCCCTGTTTTTTCAACATGGAGGGTGGATTTATTGAAGTACTGCAGTCTGTCATTGGGCAATTATATCCTAATTCAATCCAAATTATGATAAATATTATAAATGTCCTAGAATCCAGTAAATTCATTTGCTAGATGGTTGATATTAAGCTTAAATGGTATACGAAGTACTATAAGCTTCAGTTTGGAGTCAGAACAAATTATAATATTATATAATTTAATATTTCCTCTGTAGGCTTGTACAGTATTTGAGAAAATGCACTTAATAGATGCTTATAAGCTTCGCTTACATTTAGATATATATTATGGCACAGACATTGCTCTTTATTTAACTATATTTATCATTTTATATATATATATATATATATATATATATATATATATATATATTATATATGTGTAATCTTTACAACACTACATTTGAACTGTACAATAAAGGTTACCAATTACATTTAAAATGTCATTAAATGTCAACTGTGAGCACCTTTATTATTTTTTTTAGAATAATTGTGTATAAATTGTATTTTAGGAAATAAAACTTCACAAATCAATTTGGCTTTTCCTGAACATAAATGTCCTGAACATTAGTGTCAGTACAGTAAGGAAGATTTTGAACTCGATTAATTCCCATCTCTGCTGTATACTCGCTTTACAGCACCAGAATTTAAAACATTTTGCTAAATTTTTTCGCTTATATTTCGTATTAAAAATACATTTAACAGAACTAAATTGTTTAGTTACGTTACATTTTTTAGGCATTTTTTGGATTTGAATGAAGACATATAATGGGACTTGGGATGATATTCCAAAGTGAACGTCGTTCTGATGGGTCATATATATATATATATATATATATATATATATATTACTTTGAAAAGGCAGAGGGAGAAAGACCATTCAGCCATGATCTCTGAGCCGGATGTCAAAGCTGATAAATGTGGGGACCTCTTAGGCGAAAGGAGAGGTGAGACAAGCTGTAATAACTAGGTGAGTAGTATGCACAGGTGTCAAATAACATCTTCTACCGCTTTATCCGATCTATCCGCTTTATCCGATCTTCCCTCGGGTCACGGGGAGCCTGTGCCTATCTCAGGCGTCTATGGGCATTAAGGCAGGATACACCATGGATGGAATGCCAACCCATCGCAGGGCACACACACACACACACGCGCACACACACACACACACACACACACATTCATACACTAGGGACAATTTTCCAAGGTGCCAATCAACCTACCGTGCATGTTTTTGGACCGGGGGCGAAACCGGAGAACCGGGAGAAAAAAACCCTGAGGCACACAGGGTTTAGGGTCTAGCGCTTACTCCACACACACATGGCCGAGACGGAAATCGAACCCGGACCCTGGTGGTGTGAGGCGAATGTGCTAACCACTAAGCCACCGTTTCCCTAGGTGTCAAATAACAAAGGACAAAATACTTCGTTACCTTAATTAAGTAGAAATTCTGGGTATCTATACTTTTCTGAAGTAATTCTTTTACAGCCGACCTTTTACTTCTACATTTTCACGCAAATTATCTGTACTTACTACTCCTTACATTTTAAAACAGCCTCCTTACTCCTATTTCATCCCCGCACATTTTCATTGTCATCGTTCAAGCCATCCGGATAGAGTGAATGTGATTGGATGAGATATAAACATAGACCATTCCGACACACTATTGGTTTCTACGCGATCCATTGCACCTGCACACGACACAAATGGCATCACACTCAAGCAAGGACATAACCAGTCTTGGGATTGTTACTCAAAAAAGAGTATTTCTTAAAAGTTATTATTTCCCCACTAATGGCTCATTTATCAAAAGGGGGCTTTCTCTTCGTCCTCCGCAAATTACGCTACAATAGGGAGTTTGAATAAATTAGCGATTAAAATAACCTTTTGTCCATAATGCCATTTTCTTACATTACTTTTCTACGTTAAGTAGTTTTTGAAACCAGTACTTTTACACTTTTAATTGAATAAAATGCTTGAGTTTATACTTCAACTTGTACAGAAGTCTTTTTAAACCCCAGTATCTCTACTTCTACCTGGATAATGAATGTGAATACTTTTTGACACCAGTGGTAATTTGCATGAATTAGTACATGAGCTTTAATTCCACATCATTAGAAAGCACGCGGACGTGCGCACACATATCGACTCATCTATTCGTTTTTTTTCCCGACACTTCTGCCCTTTTGCCTTCATTCCTGCACTAATTCCATCAATCATTCACTCGATCACTCTGCAGCTCGGGTAAAGCCGAACATCTTAATAAACACATGCGAGCACACAGGAAATATTTGCTTTTCTGATTTTCCCCCCGTAAGCCGAAAGCCAGAGGATCCAGACCACACCTGAGTGGCACGCCGCATACCAGCCTTTTCGTTTTTGTAAGCTAGCAGGGCCACAAAGGCAGGAATGCGGAGTCCCCACGGATAAAGGGACTTTGAAGCATGCGGCGTATTGTCCTCCAATCTGCAATGTTTAAAGCAGCCCTTTATTCCTAGCAGAGCGGACAAAGGAGCAGCTCGGAACACACAACGTGCCGCTAATGCTAAACACACACTACACAACTTTCAAAAAATCCCTCGAATCGCAGTGGCACTCACGTTACAACGCACTCTGTTTTTCATCTCGTCGTCCCAAGGGTGGGCGTACACAGCAACGATCAAGATCAGACACGTTTTACGATTTCCGTTTAATGCAGACTTTGCCATTTAATGGAATCCTACTGGATGTGGAACCCAACAATAAACTGGTTTCTCTATTTCGAAAAGGTTTCCAGTAGGATTGAAATGAGGGGGGGGGGGGGGGGGGGGGGGTGAGAATGGCTTGTAGAAAGAATAAAAGTGAGTGAGCGATTGGCTTGATTGAACTGGTTTGATACTTTAACATATTTCCTGTGCTGTGAAAAACAAGCAAACAAAAAAAACCCAGTGTAATCCAAACTCCATAAAATAAATACATAAAAAAGAAAGAAAGAAAAAAATATATAGATATAGATAGATAGATAGACAGATAGATAGAGATAGATAGATAGACAGACAGACAGACAGACAGACAGATAGATAGACATGTAGGTAGGTAGGTAGGTAGGTAGTTAGATAGACAGACAAGTATGTAGGTAGATATATATATATATATATATATAGATATATATAGATAGATAGATAGAGATAGATAGATAGATAGATAGAGATAGATCGATAGACAGACAGACAGACAGACAGACAGATAGATAGACAGGTAGGTAGGTAGGTAGGTAGATAGACAGACAGGTAGGTAGATAGATAGATAGACAGGTAGATACATAGATAGATAGACAGACAGATATGTAGACAGACAGATAGATAGATAGATAGATAGATAGATAGATATATAGATAGATAGATAGATAGATAGATAGATAGATAGATAGGTAGGTATCCAGACAGACATAGATTATAAATTCTAATTCTCAAATTAAATTTTATTGGTCACATACATATTCATATACGGTACGACATGCAGTGAAATGCTTTCCAGACATAGAACATTAATAACGCTACTTATACACTACATGTACAAAAGTAAAGCTTATCTTCCCCAGACTTGGAGGCACACGTCTGTATAAGACATCTTTAGCAGTACATCTTCCCTCCACTGAAACGCAGAGGCTCAAATGTGTTCCGTCAGGACAACGCTCCTGTGCACAACATTTATCTTCAGGAAAACAGCAGTTTACGACGAGACGGTGTCGTCAGAGTGGACGGCCTCACCTGGAGCGAGTATTCTCATCATCTATATGATGATATAAGTTCCTTTTTTAAAAAAATGGTTTGATACTACAACTCTTCTGCACACAACTCTTTCTCAGAGAGAAGAATTTGCTTTTATGTGTACGTATTTATCTGCTATTTTATTAGACATTATTAATATCGCCACCGCAGATCCTTCGAGAAAGCATTTTTTTTCCTTCCGCCTCTCAGCTTTGAAGAAACCCATTGAGGCAACGTCACAGCTGCGAGAGAAAGACCGTCCCTTCAGAATAAACGAAAGATGGTTCATAAGTTGGACAAATTTGAATCGCATTTCTTGCATGGGAAGGCCATTTCCCACAATACCGTCCGGGAAAACTTAATGGAACAGGCGAAAGCTTGTTTAAATGCTTTCATACTTCTTTTACGAATGGAAAGGGAATAATTGTTTTTTAATCAAACTGCACGAGAGCGCGAACACTAAAACACAAAACACGCGGGCAGCTGTATGACCGGTCGATGAACCCGGAAAGGAAGACCCCCGTGGATCGTGTTACACCCCATTGCACTGTTGCATTCTTCTTGGCTAATGAAAAAGGCTGGGTGAGAGTGTGGGTGTGACGGTTAGACAAGGAGCAGAAGGAAAAGGTGACAGGAATCACTGCTGAGTGGCCTGACGGAACGAGCATTGAGAATATGCGGCTCCTTTTTACGCAACACCGCTCGAGGGTCGCCTCCGGACTCTAACAGTAAAATGTTGCCGTTTGAGACCCCTAGATTTCATTGCAGACTTTATTAACGCTCACAGATGTCCAAAATCCAATAACATGTGCAATGAGATGGGTCATATACTTTTTTCCCCTCCCCTTTTGAAGCCTGGATGTAATCAGGATAAGCTCACAGCTCGTCAAAGTACAAATTGCACCCAAAAAAAGAGAACCAAATGACAGAATTGCTTAAAGAAAAGTGCTGACTCGAGGCAAAAGTCGCCCAGATTTAAGCAGAAGCACATGGACAGCCGGGCACTGCAGACTGGAAATGCTTGAAATATTAGGGAGCGCGAGCGCAGCTGTCGCGATTCATGCGTATGTGCGACCCCGCTAGAATTGTTAATATTAGTGTTGAGTTCCCCTTTTCCCGAACATAACAAAATTAACCGGCATTAACAAAAATCGCCTTTCGTGACAGTAAATCTTGGTACCAAAAAAAAAAAAAAAAAAAAAAAAACATACAAAACTCCTGCACAAGTTCTCCACTTCAGGGCCGTTCTCCACTAATACACATTAAACAGTAGGAAAGCGATCTCGGGATGACCTTGCCGAGCCCTTAATTGCGTGTGAATTCATTTGCAAAAATAGGGTCAGTTCACCTGCTGGTTTAATAATAATTCCATAAATAATAATTCCATAAAAACATTGAGAGAATATGAGATGGTGTCATAGTCAGAGAGACAGGCAGACTGATAGATAGATAGATAGATAGATAGATAGATAGATAGATAGATAGACTGACAGACAGTCTGATAAATAGATAGATAGATATAGATAGATAGACAGACATACAGACAGACAGACAGACATGGAAAAAGCCAACCTGAGTGCAAAAAAAAACTATTTCCAACCAATGTAAAGCAGGTCTGTGTTAAAGAAGCTTGTAATACCAGCATTCTCCTCATGGTGGCCAAACAAAAATCCAATAGGTCTAAAAACATTATTAGATGCTTTAATCCACCCACATGCACAAGCACATACACACAAACACACACACACATACATATTTTTAAAGATTTTTCCATATCCATTAATGGAACCTATAGAAAGACAGATAGATAGATAGATAGATAGATAGATAGATAGATAGTTTATCTAAATGTCTCCACAAGGCCAACACACTCCCACAAACATACACAATTACACACTATATACATATATATATATACAGACGTGGACAAAATTGTTGGTACCCTTTGGTCAATGAAAGAAAAAGTCACAATGGTCACAGAAATAACTTTAATCTGACAAAAGTAATAATAAATAAAAATTCTATAAATGTTAACCAATGAAAGTCAGACATTGTTTTTCAACCATGCTTCAACAGAATTATGTAAAAAAATAAACTCATGAAACAGGCATGGACAAAAATGATGGTACCCCTAACTTAATATTTTGTTGCGCAACCTTTTGAGGCAATCACTGCAATCAAACGCTTCCTGTAACTGTCAATGAGACATCTGCACCTCTCAGCAGGTATTTTGGCCCACTCCTCATGAGCAAACTGCTCCAGTTGTGTCCGGTTTGAAGGGTGCCTTTTCCAGACTGCATGTTTCAGCTCCTTCCAAAGATGCTCAATAGGATTGAGGTCAGGGCTCATAGACGGCCACTTTAGAATAGTCCAATTTTTTCCTCTTAGCCATTCTTGGGTGTTTTTAGCTGTGTGTTTTGGGTCATTGTCCTGTTGCAAGACCCATGACCTGCGACTGAGACCAAGCTTTCTGACACTGGCTAGTACATTTCTCTCTAGAATTCCTTGATAGTCTTGAGATTTCATTGTACCCTGCACAGATTCAAGACACCCTGTGCCAGACGCAGCAAAGCAGCCCCAGAACATAACAGAGCCTCCTCCATGTTTCACAGTAGGGACAGTGTTCTTTTCTTGATATGCTTCATTTTTTCGTCTGTGAACATACAGCTGATGTGCCTTGGCAAAAACTTCGATTTTTGTCTCATCTGTCCACAGGACATTCTCCCAGAAGCTTTGTGGCTTGTCAACATGTAGTTTGGCATATTCCAGTCTTGCTTTTTTTTTTATGATTCGTTTTCAACAATGGTGTCCTCCTTGGTCGTCTCCCATGTAGTCCACTTTGGCTCAAACAACGACGGATGGTGCGATCTGACACTGATGTTCCTTGAGCATGAAGTTCACCTTGAATCTCTTTAGAAGTCTTTCTAGGCTCTTTTGTTACCATTCGGATTATCCGTCTCTTAGATTTGTCATCAATTTTCCTCCTGCGGCCACGTCCAGGGAGGTTGGCTACAGTCCCATGGATCTTAAACTTCTGAATAATATGTGCAACTGCAACTGTACTCACAGGAACATCAAGTTGCTTGGAGATGGTCTTATAGCCTTTACCTTTAACATGCTTGTCTATAATTTTCTTTCTGATCTCTTGAGACAGCTCTTTCCTTTGCTTCCTCTGGTCCATGTCGAGTGTGGTACACACCATATCACCAAACAACACAGTGATTACCTGGAGCCATATATATAGGCCCAATGGCTGATTACAAGGTTGTAGACACCTGTGATGCTAATTAGTGGACACACCTTCAATTAACATGTCCCTTTGGTCACATTATTTTCTGTGTTTTCTAGGGGTACCATCATTTTTGTCCATGCCTGTTTCATGAGTTTATTTTTTTACATAATTCTGTTGAAGCATGGTTGAAAAACAATGTCTGACTTTCATTGGTTAACATTTATAGAATTTTTATTTATTATTACTTTTGTCAGATTAAAGTTATTTCTGTGACCATTGTGACTTTTTCTTTCATTGACCAAAGGGTACCAACAATTTTGTCCACGTCTGTATATATATATATATATATATATATATATATATATATATATATATATATATACACATACACACACACACACACACACACACACATACACACCCTTGTGTATGTGTGTGGTAGTGAGTGATGACAACAAGACTTATCAAACCAGGCCACACCAAGGCCCTCGACTTCAAACACAGCAGATGCGCCTCTGGAATCCATGACAACTGTGTTTGCTGTTGCTCGGAGACCGACCCGAAACACACTCTTTCATACACACGTGCACACACACTCACACACAGACATGTTACAACCATGCTAATGCTTGACTTTTACATGAAAATATTATACACCCACATACCACAGGAAGCCTATCAATGCACAAACACACAACATGACGGCCCTCTTGTCGATCTTTATATAAAATAGTCGACTCTGCATTCTTTCCTTTATCTATTCTCCATCTATTCCTCAAATCTATTTCTCTTTTCAGGATGAAGGAACATGCGGGGGGGCGGCCTCTTTTCAAAGACCACCATTTCTGTAGCTTTTATCGAATGGCCTACAAATCTGATTACAAATAACAAAACATAACAAAACAAAAACATATGGGACATCCAAAACAGACACAGTGTGTAATAGTACTGTGGGAATATTACCAATTAAACAGTGTCATTCCTAACTTTTGCTGTCATCTCTGGCGTTTCTGGAAATCTTAAATGATGACGAGTGGTGTCTTTTACGGAATTTTAAAAGGTGAAATGAAACACTCTCCAGGGAACATCCTCTCTACTTCAACACGCCTCCTTCCTTCGTCTAGAATGTGCCTTCAAGAGGATCCATTAAGTGTTTTTTTTTTCTTTTTAAAAAGCACCCATCCACAAAAAAAGGAGGAGAAAGAGGGGGCATCCTGGAGAAAGGACAACATGAATGGGGCTGAAAGTTGGCCGTGGCGGATCAGGAATTGTACGGAGGGCGAACTTCCATGAAGAGGCTTCTTAAAGGGCCAGTGTGTCATTTTTTATCGTATTTCTGGACCTGCAATAATTCGTTCAAGATACGTATTCTGGATTAACAGGGACACTTTGAGAAAGATATACTTTTGATAATTACTAGTTATAGACTATTTATAAGACCACTTATTTGTGTGTAATAGATTCTTTACACTGGCCGTGGTCAGAACTATGACCTTATCAACTAGGAATAGAAGGTCCTAGTAACTTGTGTGGCAAAAGACGCACTTTATAAGCTCCTAGTTCAGTGAGCGATGTTCTTGAAAGTATGAAATAAATATAAAAGATGTTCTCTCTGCTTCGCTGCATATAACTGGCCTGTAGGGGAACGTGAAATTAAAATTGTTACAACATAATATGCAAATTGTTTGCAAATGAACTGAGTATTCAAAGTGTCCGACTACAAAACAATAAAGCCTTCAATGTTCTTCAGTGCACTTTGATGACTCTTATTGCATTTACAGCATCTATTCGTGAAAAACAACCAACGTTTACTTTAGAACAGGGTTTTAGATTTATTTCACACTTATACTACACATTCACATCCTGAACTGGGAGCTTATAAAGTCTATATTTTGCATTATACAAGCTATTCAGAAGATTAGGGGTTTCGAGCCCCGGTATCCTTAACCAGGGGCGCTGTATCATGGCTGACCCTGCCCTGTGACCCCAGTTTGTTTGTGCTGTAATGTCTATGTGAGGAATAAAATCTATTCTATTCTTCTACTAATACATATTAAGTGTAAACACAAAAATATATAACCAACAAGGACCTTATATAATGGTTTGTAATGACATTCACGTCCGTAACTAGTCATTAACAGTGATTAGTCAACAATTACCAGATCATTTCTGATCTCTGTAATAAAGTGTTACCTGCATTTATGTGTCCCGCTAGAGCTTAAAAGGTGTTTGATTGTCTTAAAATAAGGCTCTGCTGCTTTAAAGCGTGCATGCACAATAAACTACATCTCCCACAATGCATGCGACTATGTGATCTGCGAAGTGACTGCCAAGAAAGATGGGAAAGCGAATACGTGTTTGTGCTTCAAGAAGAAATAACGGTATTAGTGTTATGAGGCGGCGTCGCTCATATTATGACTACATACAAGACTATATACTGTCTTATAGTTATAACTGGCCCTTCAAGGGAAACCATAATGTTGATGTTGGTCCACGGTGACAATGAGTTTGAACCCCTGTTCTAGTGTTCCAGATGTTTTCAGTATAACACTGTATACCACTCTATAACACTCCAGTATACCAGTATTATATTATATGACTAACAAAATCCATCGACTTCTCATTAACTCATTATCAGTAAATGCTTGATCCTAACCAGGAAGCCGTAGGAAAACTGAATGTGAGACAGGAATACACGCTTTAAGGGAAACCAGCCAATCACAGGGCAATAAGTTCCTCCCCTGAGACAAACCTTAGCAATAGTAGCTACTATAACCGCTGTAACTCTTACTTATCCTAATGTTCTGCCAGAGAACGGTCCTTTTGTGCATATGTCAAAGCTGGCACATCAAATCAGCAAGTGTATATTGACAGTGAAAGAATGCAAAGGGAGTGGCGAAAGAACCCCCCCCAAATAAAACAGAGAGGAACTACCAACAAAAGCCGGATATAGCGAGTAAAAGCTGTGTGATGTTTTTAGGTGTATTTGCATTATGACGTAATGAGTTTGCAAGCGTGGCATCCAGAGACAGGTTGAAACGCAAGCGTCGAAGATCCATATGTCCCGTTCATGTCTGACGAGCTTCCTGGCGAACGGTGATTGGTCGACATGGGAAGGTGTACCCGGTATACATACATATATATATATATATATATATATATATATATATATATATATATATATATATATATATATATATATATATATAAAAGCTGTCTTTGTTTTTTCACGTCGCTTTCCGCTGAAATGCTGCAATTTTTCTGTGCCTCGGAGAAAAACTTTAGAAGTGTTAATATAAGTGATACATTTTTTTTTACAAATCATATATATATATATATATATATATATATATATATATATATATATACAACAATTTCAATACACACAGAAAATCAAAACACACACGTTTTTTTAAATCACCTGTGCACCTTTAAAGCGTGCTACGAGGGCATGTTTACTTGACATGTATACTGTACGTCGTTTACAGCTGCAAGCGTACAAAAGTATACAAATCGACAACGTTAAAAAACAAAACCGGTGTCTCATATAGACGCTGTACACAAACGGTGTGGCATGGACCTTCTGTTGCAGATACTACGATCCAAGCGAGTCCAACAATAGTCCTTAAACAAAACGTGCATCGAAACCGCAACCCTTACAAACATTAAACGCTCCCTTTCTCTTTCTCACGTACAAACACACACACACACACACACACACACACACACACACACACACACACACACACACACACACACACACACACACACACACACAAATACGCACACATGCTCGTACACACGCATGCATACTTTCGGCCTGTCTTTCGTTCCTTATTTCCATCTCAAAAGTAAACAGGATTAGAAACGGTTCAATGAAGCATTGCCGCATCTTTACAAGAGACAAAAGCATCGAATCAAGGGCCTGCAAGTCCTGACATGGGACTAAAACTCATCCTTCCTTGCTTTTATAAAGAAACGAATTAAAAAAACACATACACAAAACAAGTTATTGATCATTGGCCTAAGCATGAAAGAGAGAAAACTATTTCTACGCTCTCGGTTTCTCGGCTAGTGCTAATAATTACAATGCCAAGGGACGTGTAAACATCTTACGTGTTCGTTAATAGAGATATATCTCCGGGAAAAAAAAGGAACCCGAGGGGATGTTTGGATTACGTGAGCTCCGACGAGCTCCGACGAATAAATATTTAGAGCTCCTCTCATTCCGTAATGCAGCGCTCTCGGACGAGACTACCGTGAAAGTTAGTTTTTTTTTTGTTTTGTTTTGTTTTTGTTTTTTTTTCTGAGGGAAGTGAAGAGTTCTAACGGTTTCATTCCGTCCTTTAGAAAAATGACTGCTATTTCCATACAAAAGTAACACTCCAACTAGATTATACAGTATGAGACTTCGTTTAAGAAAAATACGACGCGTTGAGGAGCTTGTCCTCATCCCGAAATGTCATTCTGCTCAAATTTCCAATACTGGCTTCTGCTCACACTTCTGATGTCCACCCACTTGTTTTAGTGCGTTTTCACATTAAACCTTCAGCACTCACGACCAATTCTGCCCTTATTTGGTACACATTTGGTTGCTGGTTTGAAAAAAAAAAAAGATATTAGATATTAGATATAAGCAATTCAAGGGGGAGGTGGTTCGAGTCCCAGCTGACCTGAAACGTGTGCACCCTTAATCCGCAATTGCACAGTCTGCCCTAGCCATTAGTGTTGCACAAGCCTGGTGCAGGTCCCAAGCCTGTAGAGACATTAGGAAAGGCATCCAGTGTAAAACAAGCAAAAAAATCTATATAGCCTTTATTTGTCACATATACATTACAGAACAGTGAAATTCTTTCTTCGCATGATACAGCACCCCTGGAGCACAGAGGGTTATGGGCCTTGCCCAAGGACCCAAGGGCAGCAACTTGGTGATCCTGGGATCGAACCCCCAAACTGAGCAGTAACCCAGAGCCTTAAACCACTGAGCTACACCCCCTGCCCTATATATGAGCAATAAAAGATGCCACTTGTCTTATCAAATTAGTGGGTCAAAGAGTGTTTTTCATTCTGAAGGCCAACATGCATTTGTCAATATAGCATTCTGTTTCCTCTGACCATGGAAACCATTTTTCCCAATCACACCCACACACAGATATTCAGATTTTTGCTCCCTATGGGTGCCTCGATGAGTCCATGCCAAGCATAATACCACTATGTGCTTTATCAGTGAGCAAACACAAATGTTCCCTGCACTAGCGGAGATGGGTCGGAGCATGTGTGTGTGTGTGTGTGTAATGTTGAGAGGGTGTGTTTGCACCTCACGAATGAACTTACCTTCTCCAGAAGTGGGAGGCACTGGGGCACTTTACTCTCTGGACTCTCCAGCTTAACAATGCTGATGAAGAAGCTTTCTTGCCGCTCATCCTCACTGGTGTTACACAGAGACAGCGGGTGAGACTGCAGAGAGAGAGAGAGATACAGGCTTTCTATTTAATCATATTTTAAAAAAGGGTAAAAAACAAACAAACTAGGAAACATTTGAAAAAGAAAACACGACTCTTTGATTAGTTTTGTGATTACAAATTCATGCAAATCTGAAGGTCACTTTTCAGTTCAACGACACACCCTATACATCTGGAGAGATGATTATTAACAAGCAGCGACCACTACGCTATTAAATATCCCATGAAGCTCCACCACTAAAGCCCAGTTTGTTAAACCCAACATCAATCTATCCCCTAAATCCTTCATAAAAACACCAGGAAAGAGTCTTCACCAGGGCTAAGCTCCTCCCTCTCAGCGCACTGTGGTAGGCCGAGAGCAAGGGGAGTTCCCCTGACCTCAAGCAGGAATGCCCAAGCATGACATCAGTGATGGGGTAAAAACGTGTCAGAACGTAAGGCGTTGAACCAGAGGGAAGATAATGATTACAAAATGTGTTCAGGAAACCAATGGATGTCAGCAGACCTAAATTCAAATTTTATTTGTTATATACACAAACATACATAGATACTAATATCTATATAAAAAATTAAAAAATAGTGCATAAAGTGTAAAGTGTCCAGTGTAAAGTGTTTGCTATAAAGTGACCAGTGTAAAGTGTCTGGTGTAATGTGTCCAGTGTAAAGTGTTTGCTATAAAGTGACCAGTGTAAAGTGTCTGGTGTAATGTGTCCAGTGTAAAGTGTCTGGTGGAATGTGTCCAGTGTAGAGTGTCTAATGTAAAGTGTCCAGTGTAAAGTGTCTGGTGGAATGTGTCCAGTGTATAGTGTCCAGTGTAAAGTGTCTAATGTAAAGTGTCCAGTGTAAAGTGTCTAATGTAAAGTGACCAGTGACAAGTGTCCAGTGTAAAGTGTCTAATGTAAAGTGTCCAGTATAAAGTGTCTGGTGGAATGTGTCCAGTGTATAGTGTACAGTGTAATGTGTCCAGTGTAAAGTGTCCAGTGTAAAATGTCTGGTGTAAAGTGTCCAGTGTAAAGTGTCTGGTGTAAAGTGTCCAGTGTAAAGTGTCCAGTGTAAAGTGGGTGTCTAAAGTGTCTGGTGTAAAGTGTCCAATGTAAAGTGTCTGGTGTAAAGTGTCCAGTGTAAAATGTCTGGTGTAAAGTGTCTGGTGTAAAGTGTCCAGTGTAAAGTGTCTGGTGTAAAGTGTCTGGTGTAAAGTGTCCAGTGTAAAGTGTCTGGTGTAAAGTGTCCTACGCAACTATCTAATCAAAGTAAAAAGGAAATTGGCTGAAAAATAATTACCCCAGCAAAGTATAGATACACAACAATTCTAAGTTAACGAAGTATTTGTACTTGTGCTCTTTTGTGCCCCAATCCAGTAAGATCCATCTTCTGTAGGTTTTCCTAATTCCTAATTAATATTATATTTAAAAGTCAGGACCTCTAAAAAGACAGATATCTGTCAGGAAACTCCCAAAAGATTGAAAGGTTTGAAGGAACCAACGTGAGACTCGGTCACGAGTCCATTTCGAACGTTTGTATTGCATAACAAGAAATGGACTTGTGTACAGCGTTGTCTTTTTTTAAGACAACGAGGGTGCCTGGGAACCGAAAATCACAGTGTTGATTTCGCCAGGGAACCTGAATCCAGCCCGCAAGACATGCATACAGTCAGCCATTCTAATGTTGACAGCTTGAATGTTGACAGTGGTCGGCTCTGGCTGTCTGTCTCTGCTGGAAAGTGGACGAGATGTCCCCATCTCGCGCCTTTGTACTCGCACTTAAAAGCATTCCGCCGCCCGCCGTAGTTGGCCGCCTAAAAATAGAACCCCCCCCCCAAAAAAAAGAAAAATCTTGACAGCCTCAAAAACAAACAGCGGTGCAGAGAGCAGGGAAAAATAAATAGTGGCTGTGGTGAGAAGTCAATAATTTTTTCTTTTTTTTTTTAAAACTCCCCTCCTAGTTTTGCCCTATGGGTCTCCTTTTGTCCCGTGCCAGCAGCGGGGCCAGTTCATGTGCTGCCAATTCAGCTACGACGCAAGAGTCGTTCGCTTTTTTGTCGTCCTTGATCTGTCTATTTTGACGTCCCCTAGGACTTGGACTATCCTCCACCCTTCAATTTGCTTCCATGCGAAGCTTGCGAATGGAAAGAGCACCGTCCAAAAGACTCCGAACACAGGCGAATACGTAGGCAGAGAAATCCCCGTCTGGTCTTTTTTTTTCTACTTTCGTCAAACATGCAGGGAAACATCGATATCGATGGATAATTCGTGCATCAAGAACAAGAAGAGGTGGCTCGGGGAGTGATTGACAGGAAACTGGGGTCAGGGAGGCCCTTTATCCCTGTTTCAAAGGCTTTGCCCCCTGAGGGCCAGAGACTCAGCCAAGTCTAGTATGTGTCAGGAAAATTCCGTTCCCCAAATCCCGCGCCCAGTCCTCTTTCTCTCTCTCTCTCTCTCTCTTTCTCTCGCTCAGCTCTTTCCAACAGCACCAAAATACTTGGCCTGCAGTCGGCGTGTTGTTCCGACCCAGTTACCCGTGACAACTGTCTCTCTCACTGTGTGTCTATGTGCGTCCGTGTGTGCGTCTGCGAGACTTCGCTCAGCGCGTCTAATCCAAACAGCAGTGTTATGCTCTGAAGATCCCTGCCAAGCTTCTCTCTTACACACAAACACTCACGTCTATGTGAAACACATCCTGGGCTTGTTTTCTTGGTAAGACAGGTGCTAAACCCCACGTCGCATACGAACATTGCAGGAGCCAGGCATCGGGGAGATCGCGGGGTTTGAATCCTGACGATGCATGAGATTAGAATCCCTGCGTTCTGGATTCGAGGCATGGCATTACTCTCCTGTCATCTGACACGACCTAATCGGGGGCGTGTCTAAACTCGGCAAAATCACAATGGGGTTTATAAATACAAATCGAACCTTATGAAGGAAGAAAGTGTTGTTTTTTTTTGTTGTTGTTTTTTGCATGATTGGGGTAGAAAAAAGGATTTCTTCTTTTTTTTATTACATTTTGATACACTTTGTCCAAGTGTGTCTATCCAAAGGCAAAGAAAAGGTCCTTGAAGGGAACATTATGTCAAATAACGGGCCCCTAGAAAACAAATTTCTCGGATAACGCAACACAAAAGCAAACGAATTTCCTACAACATCGCAAAGTCCTTCCAAAAGCGACGTCTTAAGACTTTTCAAAGGACGTCCTGACAAACGAACGCGTCAAAGCGCAGAATTCCTGCTTGCTAGCTCTCGGATTAGCTTCTGTTCGCTGTATAGCTATCAAAATCCTGCAGATTATCTTTTGTCATCAGCAATGACAAAATAAGACGCTCAAAGTGGTTTTTCCATCTCCGGAGTCAAAGAACAAAAAAGACAACAGGCATGCGGGGCAATTATTTTTTTCTTCTTTAGTCTAGAGAATGCTGTAATTTGCTGTAAAACGAGCCAATCATTCAATACAACATTTTTTCCCTTATTCATTGCTTATCTTTTTGAGTTATGGAGATCAAAAGCAGAGGCATTTTTACTGGTGCATCATCCCAAGAAACCAAAAGTGTGTGTGTGTGTGTGTGTGTGTGTGTGTGTTTAGCGAGAAACGAAGGATATTACAGCACTACTGCTGTCAAAACAGCAGCAGAGTCACATTTCACCTTCATCCTTGAGCACCCCATCCACTAAGACAGAGAACTGTGGAGGGGCACAATCTGCCGAGAAATTGATACCATAATAACTGTGGCGCAATTACTGCACGACCCGAGAAGAAAAAAAGAAAGAAGAGAAAACGAGAGAGAGAAAGAGAGCAAGACGTCAGATTGTCTGTGGAGTCAATGAGGAGGAGTAGGAGGTATTGTGGCACTTTGTGAGGAGTGGTGCAGCAAGCCAGGGGGTGTATCGTGCCTGACAGAAAGGAAGTCTCTGTAATCTCACCCACTGAGAACCACTGAAGATACCCCATTAGCAGCAAATTACCTTACTGCAAAAAAAAACAAAAACCCAGCTTTTTAGTAGATGTACAAATGCAACCGAATAGCTCTTTAAATGCTCTTCCTTTCGCAACTATTCATTTGCTGGGCAGTTTTAGTGTTTAGGACTATCTCGGGTTAATTATCAGTAAAAGATGTTGTATATAATTCCTCATTAGTATTAAAAAAGTCAGGTGTCCAAATACATGTGTTTTAGCTTCATCTCTCAGCGGACCCTATTAATGTGTAATGTTTTAAACTAAAAGATTTAACATATACGACTTAACATATACACACACACACACACACACACACACACACACATATATATATATGTGTGTGTGTGTGTGTGTGTGTGTGTGTGTGTGTGTGAGTATATGTATATGTGAGCAACAGTATGGTTGTTGTTGGAGAAGCACAGAGAAGGTCAGAACGGTGTGTTGTAGGATCTAGAGGTGCCAACACAGGGTGCCAAGAGAGGAGCCGTGGGATTGTATGAGGAAGTCAGGTGTAGGGGATCAACTTGGAGTCCTTTCCTGTTTGCACTGGTGACGGACGGGTTGACGGACGTGGTCAGACAGGAGTCTCCGTGGCGTTTGTGGATGACTGTGGTGAGAGTAGGGAGTAGGTGGAGAAGGGTCTGCAGAGGTGGAGGTCTACGCTAGAGAGAAGGAGTAAGACAGGGTATGGGAATGAGAGGGAAGGTGGCGGTGCGGTTGCAGGCAGAAGACGTGGTGAAGTGGGCGGGAGAAGTGAAGAAAAGAGCGCAGGCAGGGTGGAGAAGAGTTACAGGAGGGATTTGTGATATCTGCAGGAGTGAATGGGAAAGTTTATGGGATTGTGGTGAGACCTGGACTGTTGTACGATTTAGCGTGATCAAAAAAAGGCAGGCGAGGCGGAACTGGAGGTGGAGGAGTCGAAGATGTTGAGATGTTCATTGGGAGTGAGTGGATTGAGATGGTTTGGACATGTGCAGCGGAGGAACATGGGGTACATCGGGAAAAGAATTCTGAGGATGGAGGTAGCAAGCAGGAGGAAAAAGAGGAAGGCCTATGAGGACGTTCATGGATGTGATGAGGGAGGACATGCAGGTAGTTGGGGTGAAAGAGGCAGATGGAGAGGTAGAAGACAGGGCAGTGTGGCGGGTGTGGCAACCCCTAATGGGAGCGGCCGTAAATAGCCGATATATAAATATATATAAAAACAGTGCATGTAATTATTATATAATTGAATGTATAAATGCCATGAATCTATAAAAGTCAGTAGTGACTGTGTCTTTCACACGTCTAATTGCAATACACAGGCTGGCCAGCAGGGGGGGTAAAGTCCTTCAAGGCTTACACCATCACACACTTTTGTCAGAGAGGAGACAGACCACAGACATGCTTTACTGCACCAGCAACCTTCCAGAATTCTTATTAGTTCCAGAATTCTTAACCTGAAAGTGAAACGCCTCACACAACACACACACACACAGCCTGCACACACACACACGCCTCACACACACACACACACACACACACACACACACACACACACACACACACACACACACACACACACACACACACACACACACACACACACACCCTTAGTCTGTCGACCTTATATGAATAGTTAGTGCTAAACACCAAAAGTCCAGCGTATTAACTGACTAATCTGACCCTGGAAGAAGTCCACAGTCGCACTGTAGAATTTGTCACTAACACCCCTTTCGAAGAATCGCCTTGGTTCACCATGTCTCGCTGCCAACACACTCGCTGCACACTCGTACACGTGCATCCACTAGCGATTTCCATTTCAAAGACCGGCACGAGGATAAACAGGGCGCGTCCTGCGTGCTAACAGGAGCACGAGTCGAGTATCAATACATGCGCTCATTTTCACAGCCACGTTTCTTTCCTCATTCTAGCCTGTGTGACATGTAAAGCGTTTGGTAGACGTTTGTGTGTGTATGTGTGTGTCTTTTTAAGGTCAATCTATGATCAGGAGTCGCTCCTGAATGCACGACAGAACAATGGGAAAAATAATACAATAGGGACAGAATCTGAAATCGGAGATGTACTTAACCGGCTGAGCGCGACGACCGCGTAATACGAGTCAAGTTTGAATAAACGTCATTTCAATCGTTATTTTGTATCTAACTGGGGACAAATATTTTGGGACACCTGACCATCCGATGCTTTGTTGAGCATCCCCGGTCCACATAAAGTCCAAGTGTGCGAGTGTCGAGTTCACTCGGCCATCATCGCCTCTCTTGATAAGTTTCATTAGTGTGTGTGTGTGTGTGTGTGTGTGTGTGTGTGTGTGTGTGTTTAAGGGAAACTTCTGTCATCTTAAAGGCTTTGAGGACTGATCGAGATGGACCCTTAACTCTTTCTGTAATTTTCCAGTCTGCTTGCACGCCTCATTGCCTGGACAAAAAGGAGATGACTGGAGCTTTGCCACTTGCGATTGCAGCGGAGCGGTCTATCTGTCTTTCAGACACACACACACACACACACACACACACACACACTCTCTCTCTATCACACACACACCAGTCACGGCGCCACTCTGACCCGTACCCACATTGCGATGCATCCGCTACCCCCACATCACGCATTTTTCATTTCTTCTATGAAAGAGACACCCGGTCCATGAGCGCTAACTCTCTCTCACACACACACACACACACACACACACACACACACACACACACACACACATACACACACACACACACACGGTTATTCCAATTCAGACTTGGCATTCGGTTAGGTTTAAGGAATAATGAGTTTTGCATTGTGTCATGCCTCTGGGGGAACTTCATTGATGAAAACTATGTTGTTTCAGCTGCAATTGGTGTTACTTGAGAACGGCCCCTCCAGCGAGCGAACACCGATCGCTAACGCTAATGTTTGCAGAGCGGCCGCTAAAACGCAACCGATCAGCTTTCACGTTAGGGATCTTCCCAAGCTCGCAATTCCAAACGAATATCAGGGGGGGAAGGAGGGGGGATCTGCGTCGACAGCTGTGGCGCGACATTCCCGCGTTTTCTTAACGACAAGGAGGCGCGCATGTCGCGGCGGGAAAGCAGACACGGAAAGCGATCGTCCTTCCGAACGAAGGCAAAGCGCCGCCCTTAATGTTCTCTGTTGTTCTTTCTCTATGTCCTGTTGCTACAACTAATCAAGGGGAGAGCCGTCGTCCGACGTTGGACGCATAAACATGCACATTTAAAACGGGCCACATCAAGGACGTTGTTTTATCGTTGTTTCCTTTTCCCGAGCGTAAACACGGCCGCTCCGGTACGACCGGGTGGCGTAGTGACGCACGCCACACGATTCCCACGAGCAGATCGTTTACCGGCCTCGGTTAAACAAGCAGCCAAGTACAACCTCCGACTTTTCCGGACGCCATTCTCTTTCTAAACATTCTTATTTTTAGGATTGTAAAACGTACACACGAGGACAAACAGCCGGTCGCATCGGATTACCAGCGCAGGACGCAGCGTTTTAAAAAAATACAACTTCCTTCCTGCGATCCTTCCATAGAATCTCAGATGCGGAAAAAATGCCGCCGCATCGGAAGCCAATAAACAAACAGCGAACGAGCGAGTCTAGTAAAAGCTCTATGTGGCACCAGATACTCTTTAAGAGGGGGGTGGTGGAGTTCTTGGGTGCTTCCATTTAAGGGTGTGTTCATATAGCGGGATGATGGTATACCACAAATAGTTACACTGCTGTGTGTGTGTGTGTGTGTGTGTGTGTGTGTGTGTGTTTATCAGTATGGATGCTGACTTATGAAAAAAAAAGATACTTTTGACTGAGAATGAGTCTAATCCTGCATTGCAAAAAGATATTATCATGGACATCAGCAATTGTTTATTAATTATTGGTGTTTATTCGCCAGTACTGTTAGTAATGTAACACTTATGAAAATGAACACAATTGATTGGGTTTCATGCTGCGAACGCCGACACCGGTTCACCTCAAGGTGAATAATGTAGCGTATGCATACCAGTAGTATGCGGTAACATACCAACACTCGTTTACACCTGGGGTAAATTTCCATTATATGGGCAAAAGTATTGGAACGCCTGCCCTGGTTATAGATACTAGGGTTTTAGTATCAACTCAAGCTTTTTACTCTAGGAAAAATACTGGTTTCAAAAATACAAACTACTTTATACTAAAGTATAAAAATAACGGATGGGGGAAAAAATGCCATTAAGGCATTTAGGGATTAATTTTAATCACTAATTTATTTAAATGAAATCAAACTCCCTACTATAGCTTCATTTGCAGAGAGAAATGTGAAGAGATTTGCGAAGAGAAATCCATCCATCTTTTTTTGAGTAACGACCCCAACACTGGTTATGTCCTTGTTGGAGTGTGACGTGATTTGTTTACCTTTGTTTACCGTATTTGTTCACCTTGGAAAATTGTCCCTAGTGTATGAATGTGTGTGTGTGTGTGCCCTGCGATGGGTTGGCATTCCATCCAGGGTGTATCCTGCCTTAATGCCCATAGACGCCTGAGACGCTCACCGTGACCCGCGGGAAGATCGGATAGAAGCGGTAGAAGATGAATGAATGAATGAATGAATGAATGAATGGCTATATGATTTAAGTAAGGGAACTCCGGCTATACTCCGGCTTTAAGTAAGGGAACTCCAGCTTTTCCGGCTATAGGTGGTTCTTCCCAAAACCCCAATGTTAGAGGCATCCAATTGTATTGCATATCAGCGAATGCTGTAGAGTTAAAAACTCATTAGTGTGTCAAAAACCAAACCTATATGCTTTACATTCTCTGGAGTCGAAAAATCATGCTTGGGGACCTTACATTGGTACTAATGTATCGAAGGAAAAGAAAAATACACCACAACATAACACACAAAGCTTCAGAGTGGAACTGTGTTAGCATACGAGTTGATAAGGTTTACGGTAGCCCTCTTTAGAAATACAAACGGACCGGAGCTATTTTACCATCCATTTTTTTCATGCTTGATCCCATAATAGTGCATGTTAGGGAAAGAGCAGATCAGAATCTCAGGTAATCAGAATAGATCCAAGAAAGAAGATAATAAATTCCTGTGAAATTACAAACTGGGCTGCGACAGAGTGACCTTGTGACCCTGTGCTAATCCTCGCTGCGTCCTTGTTACATGGAGCTATCGCCTCGGGGTGATCCCAAAAAAATCGAGATTTGAGGAGGAAAAAAAAAAAAGAGGGGAGGATTCAGAAAAAGCGTAGCAGTTAATGGCATACAGCCAAAGAGAGAGAGAGAGAGAGAGAGAGAAAGAGAGAAAGGGATATATCGAGGAAGACAGAGATCCTCCCGGAATGCCATGGAAAAACGAGAGGCAGGAATGTCGACTCTTCTCAGCAGTATAAACATCGCCAGCCTGCAGAATGCTGCCGCTCTGCTTTGAAGTTACTTATACGCCTATCTCTCTCTCTCTCTCTCTCTCTCTCTCTCTCCATCTATTTCTCCCATTTCCTTGTTTCCTAATCTGTCCATTTTGTCCACACTGATCTTCAGAAATGATAACGATAGAAAAAGAATCCGCTCTGTATTAGTGCCACACAGCTGCGGCTTTCAGATTGCGTAAGAGCGCTCGAGTCCCATATGCGAGCATGTGCACAACATTACTGACGTACAGCTAGAATATATATGTCTGAGGAGTGTACAGAATCTAGACAAGTGCATTCAAATTCGATCTATCGATCTGTTATTCTCTATCTGAGATAATACAGCGGTCAACACAGCACACACAAAAGAATTTTTAATATTCGGATACGGTCTATATCAGTGGTCCCCAACCCTCAGGGGCCGCCCGGATCCAACTCATTATCATTCATTATTTCCGTTTTATTCGTCATTGGAGTCTGAACGAGCTTTTATTGTGAAAAATCTTTTTATTTTGAAAAATGACCCAGTGTACACAGTACACAGTGCTTTATTATTATATTTACAATATAAACAACGTGTATCTATAATAATGTCCTGCATGCTGTTAAACTTGCTTGTGATATTGACTTGTCTGAAAATTTGTACGAGATCTGGATAAGTCGATAACGGCTAACGAGCTAAATTCACTCGAGTGATGCCAAAACCAAAGACAGATAATCGTCGCTATTCTAACCAATAGGATAAGGTATGATTATTTACAGCTTTGGGCAGCTTTTGTAAATGGTACGATTACTAGTGTAAGCTGTTAAAAAACTTAAACCTTAAAATAAACATTAGCCAATAAGCTAAGCCAGCTAAGTGCAGAGTGCTGGACAATATAAATACAGGGCTGGACATTAACCCAGGTGTCTGGAACAAACAAAAGGCAAAATGGCATACCTATTATATATATATATATATATATATATATATATATATATATATATATATATATATATATATATATATATATATATATATATATATATATATATATCATTACTCATGTAACAAAGAAATAAAGATCTTCCCTCCCTTTTGACATTGCTCCTTTCATGTTTAATATGCCAGTTTGTAATCTAAAGCACATTCCGGGGCAAAATGCAAATGCCTGCGCCATATAGCCAGGGTAAACAGGACATGGCAAGCAAATAAAACCATTTACTGGAAGTCTAGCAAAGTAATTCACCAGTGTATTAGCGCTTCGTTTTATCCCTTGAGGCAGCTTTTTCATATCTACTGAATGCATATTTAGTCGTCCCACCCCATCAATATATACGTCGCCGAGTCCACACCTGTCTGCGTCGAAGCCCGCCAAGACCATTCAGGAAGTGTCTCAACTCCGACCTGTCTGCAAGACTGCTTAATTGGTCTTAAGATTAAGGGATTGAGTCAGCTCCACCTGCTTAAACCGAGACTAAAACACTCATTACATGCAATTACCAAAGCCATTTAAATCCACTTCTTTCTGAACACATCTCGACTGCTAATATACATTCACAGCTTCGTACTGCGGACTATGAACTGTGAGGTCTAAGACATCAAATACTTTAGGTAATGTTGGACGGCCACCAACTTTTTTTTTCTTATGGCCACCTTGGTTAGAGTCTTAGGCGCCAGCCAGGTGGGGTTGATTGGGGTTTCGGAGGTAGGAGGTATGTACAAGACCACAAAAGAAAAAAAGAAAGAAAAAAAAGAATGCTCTCTGTGTCCGTTTGTATTTGCCCTCTTCTTTGGCTTCATTTCCCAAACCCCATCAGAGCAAACGCGAAAGCCTACAACCTAAAAAAAAAAGAAAAAGCGTGCGTGCAAGCGCCCGCGCCGCTTGTTTCCCCCATCGCTTCTCTTTAAAGTATATTTTTGACATAATTACAGAAGAGCACAAAACGTCTTGAGTCATCCTCAAGGCCTACACACACACACTAGCCTCCCTGCTTCTACCACAAGGGCTGCCATTCTGCACCACTTTCTCCTGAATCGTTTGCTTTTTTTCTTTCCTCATCCTGTTCCCTCCGTTTGGGCCGCAAGCAACAGAAGAAGCAACAAACAGGTCTTCAGCATTCCGGCTCCCTTTATATGTAATTGTGGTACGCTTTATATATATATATATATATATATATATATATATATATATAGAGCGATATATAGGGTATATATATATATAGATGAGTTTTATATGTTATATATATATATAATATATATATGTTATATATATATATATATATATATATATATATATATATATATATATATATATATATATATATATATATATATATATATATATATATATATATATATATATATATATATATATATATATATATATATATATAAAAACAGACTCTGGATCCCAGCCGAAATCCTCCACAGACCGAATGGTTTATCTTGTGGACAATGCCAGAATGTGGAACCCCCCACTTTAAAAATGCCACGGCGTCCCCGCTGATAAAAGACTCCGTATAAACCTCGGCGCTCCGTCGTTCGACTAAGACATGTGTTTTTTCCGGAGATGAGATTCCTGGCACATGGGGCCGAAGGAGACACAGGCCTCGTGTTTTGAGCACCGTTTTTTTGGCACGCCGCTCCCGGGACGGATTGGAAATCATTCTCCTCCTTCATGACATATGGAGAAGATGGAGAGAGAGAGAGAGAGAGGAGAGAGAGAGAGAGAGAGAGAGAGACAGCAAGAATTTTAAAAAAAGTCAGAGTCCGATGAGAGTTTCATGGGGCTCCTTAACATATTTCCCTCTGGCATATTTATTTCAATCTCCTCTTCTTCAAAGGGCTCGTTTCTAGCGTACACAACCGTCCAGGAGGCCAAATTCACATGAACACAGAGGTTTGTTCAGGAAACCCTTTCATTTTTTTTCCCTTTCTACAACGTACAATGTGTCAAACTCATCAAAAAAAATAAACGTTCGGAAGCCACCAATACGAGCTCTTAAACGGCCTCCTAGTGTGCTGTTGGGAAATCGTTCCAGGTTATTTGATTCAATGATCACAAACCATCGAGCGCCCTCCGTTTTTCCGTCGTAGATTGCTTGCGCAGATCCGCACGGCTGTTTGGAGATCGGCAGTTCCTGGAATCCTCTGTCTAGCAGCATCTGGCTTCAATGCCATTCCTCTCTGGAACGGTGCAAGGGAATTGGCTGGGTGCTCAATACAACACCACAAAAAAAAAACCCAAAACAAAACAAAACATCCAGGCACCGATTATCTGTCAAAAATGAGCTCGTCGTAATGCAAACAACACTTTAACACATTGAACATTAGCCGGGCCGCCACCTGAA
Source organism: Kryptopterus vitreolus (assembly GCA_030449085.1). NCBI lineage: Eukaryota > Metazoa > Chordata > Actinopteri > Siluriformes > Siluridae > Kryptopterus > Kryptopterus vitreolus. The sequence goes on along the minus strand of JACRUU010000006.1, from coordinate 8,455,903 downwards.
AGTGCCATGCCTGCGTGGTTCGATCGCACCGATGGAACAGCCAAGGCCGTAGAGATTGTTTTTATGATTGAACAAAAAAGCTTGTTCTCAGGGCAACCGTGTAAGAATAGACCACACCACAGCAAGAGCGGTACTTCTGACACTCGGTGCCCATGGAAACGTCAGTCCGGGCAACCGCACCGAGCCACTGGTAAGGAGTTTAAGGAATTCTGCATAATCATAGCTGCTGTTCCAGACCCTTGATGTTGTTTCTTCTTCCATTCTGTGGTTCGAAGGCGCCCAGTGTTAGGCAAGGCAAAGCTGTAAGCAATAGCTCTCAGAGCAAGTCTGATACAGCCTGTATGCAAAGTAATGCTAATCACCTGTCACTTTATATAGTTTGAGCAAAAATGAAGTAAGAAAAACAAAACACAATGTGTGATATTTTAAGTTTGAACAAACAAGGACATTGTATTATATTCTTTATATTTAAAAAATATAAATAAATGAATGAGTCGTAGTGGTTTAGCGGTTAGCACGTTCACCTCAACCGCCCCGCCCCACCACCCCCCTTGGAACCTTGGAAAATCGTCCCTAGTCTGTGAGTGTGTGTGCGTCTTGCGATGGATTGTCACCCCATACAGAGTGTGTCCCGCCTTGATGCCCCGAAGACACCTGAGGTTCCCCCGCGATCCGAGAGAGAAGTCAGAAAAAGCGGTAGAATGTATGAGTAAGTTGTTTCTCCTTAAGAACACTTTTTTGGTTTGTTTTATTGATCTTGATGATGGCTTGCAACCTTACATATATCGTCTCTATAAGATTCACGACAATACTAGACAAACTTAGAAAGAATAAAAAAGAATAAAAAAGAAATAATAAAAACAAAGCAAAAAAAAGAGAGAAATAAGAAAAACCTACGTCACAAAACAACCCCTTACAAGACCTGTATATTACACTGTTAAGTGTGATGAACAAGAATATTAAAGTACATTAACCTGTAGAGTTTCCATCAAGGGAACAGAGAAAAAGAAGACCAAATTTTGTCGAACTCCTCAAATTTGCCTTTCACACGGTACCTAATGTCGTCTCTCCAAGACATCCATGGAGGAGCCTCCTTTTTCTTCCAGAATAAGAGTAAAAACCTATTAATAGGACATTTTTAATCCTCTTGTGTGATCCCTAATTCATGTTTCTGACGCAAAACTAGAGCTAAATCGACGCTGCCGTGCATTTTGCAAGCGCCAAACGAAGAAGTACGACACACACGCACCTGGTATCCGAATGACTCAGACAGAAAATAAACATTGCCTTATTAATTACAGTCATTATCTGGCTGATATGATCCAGCTGTCTACGAATACAGGTAACGCCGGGTCACAAGTTCAAAAGACGTCCCGGCCTAAAAAAAATCGCTTAACTAATCACTTTATGTCGGTAGATAGTGCTGAGAGAAACATGAGCGAATGACAGGAAGACAGACAGTAGGAAGAAGCGCCAGCCTGGGGCAACGTGGAAAAGGGGGCATTTTGCCAAAACAGTGCTTGACCTTTAACCCTGTCTCAGAGCGCACCGTTCAGGAATCAGACAAACGAAAGGTGAAGAGTGTGCTCATCTCGAGGCGACGGTTAGCATCACGGGATCACCCCCCCCCAGCCCTCCCCCATGTCCTCAGGCCTATACTAGGGAGTCAGGATGGCTGGGAGTCTCAATAGCACAACGACTGATTGATTATTTTTAACGCTGTGTTGGACCTTTAAAAGGCTGATCCACTGAATAGAACAAACAAAGACGGAAAAATTCGCCATCATTTTTAATGACAGATATTTTGCTATTTTTTTTTTTATAGGCATGCCCGAACAGCACCTCTTCCCAACTCATACACACCTGCATACTGGAGTGAGAAAGGGAACTAATTAAAGGGACACGAAGAAGAAGAAGAAGAAGAAGTAGAAGGGGGAAAAAAAACAACAAGGGTAAGAACAAGAATGTAAAATCATTTGGTATCGTGGCCCACCATGGTTACTACCCATAAGAATGAAAGTATTAGTAAGGGGTCTTTTGTTTCTCTTTCCTCGTTTTTCTATGAATCCAGTACTACCATGTGGGTGGGCTGCGAAATCCCATTCCGCTTTATTGCACACATGCATGCACCCCCCCATACACACACACACACACACACACACACACTCTCTCTCTCTCTCTCTATGAGCGCGCCACAATTGTGGTTGATATTTACTTTTGATTTTGTCGAGCTTTAAAAGAGTTTTATTTTACTGAAAGACCAGCTATAAATGTAATTATAGGTTTTTTTTTTTTATAAAAGCAAAGCAAGTAACACGTACAAGTAACACACACACACACAAGCACACACACACACACACACACACACACACACACACACACACACACACACACACACACACACACACACACACAAGCACACACAGAGGGCAAGCTTACAGTAATTGGCAGGTCTGGTCTGAAAAGGGTTGACTTTTAATAGTTAAAACAGCCGCTCTGCCATGCGTATATCATTTTCCCAGTAATAGCCAGAATGGTTGCATGAAAAAAAGATTTCATTAATATGATCGTTGTGAAAAAGCGTCAATATTAAAAGCGTCATGTGCTTTCTGTTCTGTTTCTGTTCCGTGGGATGTGCACCTGCTTAATGAACACTAAAAAATACTTTACCTATTAGTACGGTTGTTACGTGGACACTTGCGACGCAAGCTTAGAAACCTCACAAGAATTGGAAGACCTGATACTAGAGGAGAATCGGTACTGATTTTAGACCCAGAAAAATAAAAATAAACTTTTAAGCAGGAAAGTCTATACTCCGAAATCATGCAGTATCTATAGAGGTATAACATTTGACATGCTTTAGCTGCCAGTTAAACCGTCACAATGCCAGCTAAACAAAAAATAACGTCTGACAAGACTGTTTACACAGCCTATAAACGCAGACAACCTAATCATCTTCTCTGGTTGAATGAAAAAAAGAGACAAAAAACTCCCCATCTGCACAATTCATCTGATTAACGGAGAAACCAAAGAAGCAAAAAAAGGGAGAGATTTAGTAGAAGAGAGATTTTATTTCAGCATTCCAAAAGCACAGTTACTGAAAGCCTGTAATAATATATGACAGAATTCAGTTCTGTGTCTTATGGCTGTATTTACTCTTTGCTTTTTTTTTGCTTCATCTGAGCAAGAGGGATATTCAGCAGATCATTGTTAATGCGTGTGAGTCACAGCGCTTAAATACATGCCCTGTCAGGTCTGTGTGAATGACTGTAATATGGTCAGGTCAAAAAATAGACATGGCTATTTAAACGCCCGAATGAAGCGGTAAAATAAAGCAGCCGTAATAAATTATATACCTCTTATCGGTTAAATTATAGTGACGTTTAACATGACAATGATCCAGTTGACTTTCCTTCTGTGTTGAATTCAGAGACCTATACCAGGACAGTCACTTATATTTTCGGAGAATGTGTATTTAACAGTTTAAATAGGGAAAGTCAAATTTTTTCCCTACATATCTTGTCGAACAAATTTACGTTGCTTACATGGTACCTCCAATGCAAGCTAATCTGACTAATTGGTCTGATCTGAATTCAGACCAAACCCTTGCATAAATGGTGCTATTCTTCACGTTTAACAATTGCCAGACAGCTAATCAAGCAAAAGTCTAATTTTTCAGACTGTATTTTTATTAAAATTCCCTGCGAACATTTTAATTTTTCAAATTACACAAAGCGCTAATACAAACGATCCTGTGGTGAAACTGAGGTCTAAAGTCTTGTACATAATTTGACACACAACCTGCACTCCAAAACTAGCTAACACAAGCTAATCTGACAGGAAATGCTAGTGCTAAAAATAGCTAGCGTGCTAAACACAACAAGCTAATCTGTAACTTATGAGAAACATTTCAAATCATATTGACAAATGTTCACTACTAACATTAGTCTCAGATTCTTAATCTTGAGTGTCCGATTCCATATAATTCGATTCCCAAATCTAGCTATAAGTATATTTTATGGCTACATATCCATGTACGTATCCTACACACTTGTTCGAGGTGGTTTGCTTTTGTTCAATGGAGTGCAAATGTCTGAAATCACACTGAAAATCAATTGGAAAATAACTTTTCAAACAAATACAGCGAATTCTCAATAGCTATTTCTAGGTTCCTTTTTTTTTTAAAATAAAAATTTAAGCAAATATGTGAAATCAACCATGTTATCTGCTTCGTACAAAAGGGCAGACTTTCCTCTCACTTAATCTCTTCTACTGAAGCATACGTTCATATGCAACTATATTTTTTTAGCTTTAGATTTGAGTTCAAATGAACCAGAATGTTCAGCAGAGATACACGCAAAAAGGATGTACAGGATAGTACGAAAGCCTGACATTCTTGATTGACATTCATTAAAAAAAAAAGAATAATTCCATTTTTCACTTCAAGTTTTTGTCAGAGATTTTGTAATGATAATGAATGCATTAAATTAGAAAGCTAGACAATAATGAACTCATTATGTGCAACCTTATTATCATTACTGAATTGGACCACACCAATCTGGCAACCCCTACTTCTAGAAAGTGCACAGAGAGCAAGGCCGGGGTCAGCGGTTCTTTGAGAAGAGAGGAGATTTATTGCCGAGGTCAGCTGCAGGTTAAGTGCCTGGCTAGGGTTAAACCCACATTTCCCCATAGGAGCCGACCTTACAACCTTTCCTTTCAGCTACAAAGCCTGCGTTTTTCCGCTATGCCATAATTCACTCACACACGCCGCAGGTAAACAGCTCGAACAGTAAACACTGTGGAGGAAATAACAGATTTGTTATCGGGTTAATCGCTAACGAATTGCTACAGGAACTGTTCTTGATTAGAGATCAAGCGGAGTTCTGCCACCACTGTTTACTTTTGCACGGACACCGTTTGGCAGGTGCCGTGTTTATCTCAGGTTATTCTAAAACCAAAGCATAAATACAGACAAAAGTCAGCGGTGATCCGAAATTTTTTTTTAAGTAAATCAATGGAGAAGTAAATGAATACAGACATAATTTTTTTGTTCAATGCCTATTTTGACGACTCAAGAATTGCCAAGATTTGAACATGACAATTTCGTTGTGTACATTTTGTACACAAGCAGAAGCTTTTTCTTTACAAAAACACCAATTATTGCGCCATTACCACAGGGACGTTTTACGCTTACATTCTTTCCAGATGCATGGCAGTGAGAATGACTGGAGCATTTGCATATGTGATTTAGTTAAAAAAAAAAAACAACAACAAATGTTTCGAAAATATACAGCACTAAAATGTCTTTCATTACACTCGCATACGCGCAATTGTGCAAAAACAAGCAAAAAAAAAAAAAAAAAACGATGATGCTCTCTTTCCGAAGAATTACACATGAGGGGGTGTTGCTGGGCTGGTGCATGTGCGAGCATATTATTCAGGACCCATATTATAGCCGGCTTTAATGTGGTTCAGCTCTCCCACAGCCCTGATTAACCAATCCATTCAGCTTTTCTGACTCAGCCCGACTCTGACTCATACAAGACCCTCAGGAGAGACTCCACTTGCTCATTCATCTATTCATTCGCCTTGCTCTGTCTTCGCATCTCCTCCATGTCTCTCTTTCTCTCCAGTCCCGAGGGTTTCCTGAGTCTTTTGTGACACACCTGACTGGGGTCATTAACTACGCTGCGTGTGCAGTCTTGATCCGAACCAATGACTCCTTCCTCTTGCTGTTTGTTTTGTAATCATGTGTAAAATTGAATCAGGCCGACTAAGAATACAACCAATTACACATCCTAAAGAAACCTGAAGCCTTGCTGCCCTGTAGTACACTCTTTCGCAAACACTATATTTCACTTATTTGTGACACTTCTGTATGCAATTTGTGATTCCAGTTGAAGAGGAATATGGCCAGTGGAGGGCGACTTGGAAAAACCATGCCAAAAACAGAGGGGGGAGGAAGAAGAAATAATAACTTGGAGAAGAAAAGGGAGGTGTAGAAAAGGGAGTAGGATAAAAGACAAGATAAGGGGGAAAATAATAAACCAAATGAACAAAAGGCCAAAAAAAAAAGAGGTTGGAATCGTGCAGTGCTTTCTGTCAGGGATTGATATATTAGACTTAATAAAAAAAATGAAGCAAACTACCAAAATGGACATTTATGTGATATATAGGGCTCGACATTTATGACCTAATTTAAGAGGTTTGAGTAAAATGGGTTTGTGTCTTTGTAGCACACCATCAAAAAACTAACCAGTTGAGTTAAGTGAAAGGCCAGAGAAATTATTAACGTAATGAAATGTCTCATACTTAAAAAAAAAGAAATAAAAGAAAAACAAACAAAAAAAAACATCTGTCACTTGATGGAGAAACAGGTGGGAAAAAGTAATAATAAGCCAACATAAGTAAGAGAAAGAGGGAGAGGGAGGGGAAGAGAGAGAGAGAGAGAGAGAGAGAGAGAGTGTTATTATGTGAGAATGTGTGTTACTATAATCAATGTTTGAAAAGTTCACAATTAAAATAAAAGATGTAAATTGAATTTAAATAAAATTATATTGATTAATTTATCAATAATTATATAGATATATTATATTTAATTATAATTGAAATATATATTTAAATTGATTTCATTAAATAATATTTATTATTAATATTTAATAATATATTTGACAACAAATAAAATGGATTAAATCTAATTAATTTGTTATATTCATCCAACTGAGTAATCAATTAAATTGATACACAAATCGTATTGAATTTAGCAGCGTGCGTATTACAATTACTAATGGCATTTCGGAAGGTATTACCTACTTAAAGAAGTCCACTTGTTTCAGCAAACTTTAACAAATGCATTCCATCCTTCGTTCATTCACTCCCTTGATTTGTGGAACTGTCAGGATTTTCGCGTTTTTAATGAAGCTTGATATAAAAACGCTAAAAAAAGTATCCTTAGCACTAGCTGCTAGCGCTTTAGCGTTTCCATGCACCGCATTTCCGGTATGAAGTGAGAAGCCACAGTGACATTGCGCTAACACTAGTGTCTTTTTTTATAGCCCTGGCAGTGTTGTGTATGATTTCAAGTTTAACAATGATTAAAAAAAGAAAGGCGCTGGTGGAGGCTGAACATAACTTGCAATAATATGTTCCTGAGAGATTATCTTTCGCATGTAAAAAGGATTGCATTTAAAGCCATTTAGCGAAAAATGTTTGTGCAGATATTTACACCTCTAACACACACACAAACATATATATATACATATATATATATATATATATATATATATATATATATATATATAAAGATAATTGCTATATAACATAAAGCAAATCTGAAAACAGGATTCTTTCAAAATATATGTTTTAACTCTCAATGCCAATGTACATAAATACATATATACATATGTACATGAAAAAAAGATGTCCACATAGTTCAAATGAAATTGTGCGGAATACACTAGGCATCTCTTTGGGATTATAAAGGCGAGTGGTATGCAAGCCCCATCGTTTGAGGGGGAAGTGGAAGTGGACCAGAAGTAGTCTCCACACAGACATATATACCACACACACACATACACACACACACACACACACACACACACACACACACACACACACACACACACACACACACAAACACACACACAGTAATATCCAAGCAGATAGCAATCCCAGCTGCCTCGCTGCAGACATGGCTCCTGCAGCATCATCTGTAAGATCCATCTCCTTTTCAGCCACTAGTAACACACACACACACACACACACAAACATGCCAAATACCCCTTTTCCTCAAAATTCATCCGTGTTGCCTAGCACATGTGCAAGTAACTTGAATAGACAAACACGTGCATACCATTTTAGGGCTCGGAAACAAATGCATGTCTAACATAAAGCTAAACAGGTCAGCATGACATATGAGTGGGAATCATATTTATTAACTTAATGACATAATGACATGTTGTTTTTTTTTAGCACATTTCTTCACTGCCTTGTTCACTGATTCCAAATAGGCATGTAAAATATTTATACATATTTTATTTTTGTTTAAGAATACACACACACATGTATAGCTTGTATTTCTAATGTCCTTTCAATTGAATATGTGTTTCTCAAATTTCAACAGTTGTCAGCGTACAAAAAAACCCCGAATGATTTCAAAATACACTTTATAAGAGAGTTTTTAACTCGCAATGTCATAAACAGGACTTCCAATGAAAGAATGTCTCAGCACGGCCACACCCAACATATCATCGTATTAACTGGATGGATAAACATATTGGAACAAATTTACAGGTACGTAAAAACGGTCGTCCTTAAGCGATCACTGCGTCTGTAAAGATGCTGTATTCTAAAAAAGATATACGGAAAAAAAACAAAGAAACGAAAACAACTGATTTGAATCTGCTGTTGCGTAGGTACAACCTCGTATTCGTAAACAACCTAAAGAACGCTTTGATGAAAACCTCCTTTCATTTGTATGTCACCTTAAAACCTTGGGTTCGACTGTAATGCTTTTGTGTTATATACAGTAGTTGCATATTTCTCATGCGTGTTGACAGAATTCCACAGGTGCCTTTCGACCTCTATTATAAGCGAGTTGAAAGAAACCAGGTTTCCAGTTCTCATCTCACGCCCGGGGTAAGCATACACACAATGCAGATGCTGTGGATAGTCATTAGCTGGATAAAAAAAAATGCTCAAGCGCTCCTTTAACCTGGCCATGTGTTGATCCCGGTGTAGCATTCACGTGTTGCGAGGTCAGTGTGTGTGTGTGTGTGTGTGGGGGGGGGCAGTGTGTTAGTGACGGACCTACAGTATGAGAACTTAATAAAACCGTCCCGCTGCCTCCTCCGAGCCTTTAATTACAGACTTGGTGAGTGCACGCTATGGGCTTGCTGCAGGCAGAGAGAAAGAAAGAGACACCCAAAGAGAAAGACGACTACAAGGAAAGGATATTCACACACCTACCTATAAAACTGCTACCCGAGGCAAGAGGTGCAGACACACACACACACACACACACACACACAGGTAGCGCTGAGAGGCCTCAAGCCACGGCGAAGACGCTCAGATCTCTGGCTTTCATCAGGCAGGTGTGAGCCTCACACTCGCTCTCGGCTTCCTCGGGCGCTACGCCTCCGGAGGTGCCATTAAACACAACGGGTCAAACTACAGCTTTGAGGTAGAATAAGAAAGACAAATCGTTTTCTCTCACTTTTTTCTTCTTCTTCTTTTTTTTTAATATTTCTTAATCTTATTTACCGAAGACCTTGATTTTTAGATTTTTTTTTTTACCATTTCATCATTGGATATTTACAATCGACCTATGACCTATACATACTCACAAAAAATGAATTAACATACAGTGGATTCCTGGGTGTGATTCAGCAATACACCGATTGCAGGGCAAAATCCACACATTTGCACCTTAAACCTGATTAGACCAGCCAATGATCCTACATGATTTACGTAGGTGGAGAAAAAAAAAAGAAAGAAAAAAAAATACTAAGAAACCTATATTTTCACGTCACATGCACAGATATCAGCCTAACAGGGAACCCTCGAGCTATGGGGCTTTAACGCTACCCTCTGCAGCGCCATATAATCACATGACCCCCCCCCCAATATAAACATCAAAGAAGTACAAACCACTCAATCAGTTTCTCTTCTTGGGCGGAAAAAAAAAGTGAGAGCTGTTAGTTTAAATGTTGGTCGCATACTTGTTGTAAATCAGTCTAAGAGAGTGTGTGTGTGTGTGTGTGTGTCGCTGTAAATGATGGGGCCTAAAATGCTAAATCATAACTGTTATCTGCGCCGAGAGGTCCATAAAACACAGATATAAATGGCAGCATTTTTTTCTAACCTCGCTTTGATCAAGACCAACAAGACCCCCCCTCCTTCCTTCCCCTCTCTAAACAGCGTTATCTCACCACTTTACACGTAGTTCTTTCTTTTAACATTCACAACCTGTCAGCGGGTTCTTTTAAATCAGTCGTAAACAACGACCCGACTTAAAAAAAAAAAAAAAAAAAAAAAAACTCAAAAAAAAAAAAAAAAAGCTTCGGAAAAAAAAAAAAAAAAAAAAAAAAAAGCGCGACATTCAGGTGCCACGCCTTAAAGTGGGAATTTCTTTTGATAGCGTGGAAAGTGTTGCGGTAGTTTAGCGGTTAAGTTCGTGTGCTTGGGACCGAAAGGTTAATCCTGGTACATCTTCATGTGGTGACGGCGCTAACAACCAAACCCCAACTCAACCCCATTCTCCATATCCCCAGGTTGTCTCGGAGACTGTTCGCTGGAATACACGAACGCACTAGGCTGTTTACATTAAGGTCACATGGTGTCAACAAAGCAATTTTACCAAGCCATCGATCGAAACAAATATATTCGTAATATGGGAACTGTTAGCAAAGGTTACAATACAAATAGCTACCAAGCATGTAATAGTAAATATAATAGCTATGTAGCTATAAACAGTTAGGTTGACATTGTAACCCTTTGTAGTAGCATTCAACAAAATGTCAATATGCAATACATAGCCATAAGCGACTACACAGATAGCAAAAAGATAAACTTGATTCATGTCTCTTGAATCAATAATAAATGAATCAATGTTAATTTTTTAATGTGTGTTTCTCCTTTAAGAATCATGTTCCAGTTTTGGTTGCTTTCCATATAAACAAGTGATGCATTTAGGTTACATACGGTAAAATGTATGTACGGTAAAATTTCTTCTTCTGTCTTTGTTGTCCGTTCATTTGCCAACACAATGCAGAGTGAAGGAGCAGGTCACTCATAAAAATGTACACTGCGTTAACGGTGCGTTAGTTAATAAAATTAGTGCCGTTAAAGTGATTTTTTCGGTAATTCGATATTAATGCGTTAACTTTGACATCCCTGATGTCATATATATATATATATATATATATATATATATATATATAGTATATATATATATATATATATATATATGTCAGAAGATGTCAGAATGTTTTTAATATATATATATAAAACCGCTTTATATATATATTATATATATATATATATAGTTATTAATATATATATATATATATATATATATATATCAATATATATATACTGCACATGCATTAAAGATGTTAAAGTTTAAAACATTCTGACATCTCATCTTCTTGTGCATGTTTTTTTTTGTGGATGTTGCATTTTTCATGCACATATCTATATGGATCTGCTGAATCACTCTAGCCAGGATCATGGTTTGCTCTCCTTTCATTCAGCTAAAGACAAACAAAGCAGTAACAATTATTAGCTACGCCTTCACTTTGATGCTTCCTCAGGAGGCTGGGACTAAAGAAGCTAAACATTACTTACTTAATGAGCCTACTCATTATATAACCCTGATAACGAGGGTCCTTTTGCAAAGACACCTGAATCCCCAGAAACGACATAAGCACTTTATGCGGCTGTGTCTTTCGTACTGTACATTGTGAAATTTTCTTCGCAATTCATTAAAAACTAAGCTTGGTTACACATTAGCTCTTTACTGAAAGCCTGGCTGTGAAATAAGCCGCACCTCCTTTTTTTTACTTTTCTTTTTTTTTATAACACCAGTACTGTCAGCAAACACCTCAGGGTCAGGAAGTTAACATTCCTGAGCTGTAAGGAGATGTCACTCGCTTTTGGGCCGCAGCCTTGATGGCAGCTTTATTGTTGGATCTAGGGAAAGAATAAAAGTTTTCCCGAGAGAGAGGGGGAGGGAGGAGGGGAGGGTGAGGGAGGGAGGGAGGGAGGGAGGGAAAAAGAAAAGAGAGAAAAGGCTCGTACATAAAAGGAGATGATAAGAGATGTTGATTGGCGATAAGACACAATGGGTTGTACATGCAGAAACGCGCCAAGATCGGAGCGATATGAGCCGGGCCACAAAAGTAACAGAGAACTAGCGAGACCATGTTAAAAGAGACACCGTGAGATGGAACTGACAATTAAAAAAAAAAAAAAAAAAAAAAAAAACACACACACAGATGAAATAGGTTTGGAGAAGATAAAGTGAGGGGAAAAGGCGTCCTTGCACCTGTGAACGAAGCCTTTGTAACTTCGGCGCCTTGCCGGCAGCGGCTGGTAGGCACAGTTTCCTCTCAATGCCTGCGTATGAATATGTAATCTACCTCCATTCAGCTCTTTCCATTCTACTGCACAAGTTCAACAAACGCCTTCGACCTGGGACCGCCAGCCAAAAAAAAAAAAAAAAAAAAGAAAAGAAAAGAAAAGAAAAAGGGTGCTATCAGAGATGGCGTTCGTGGCGATTTGAGAACACGTCTGCTGTGTCTGACTAGTTTTTTAAAGGCGCCGCTGATAAAATGACTCCTTTCCGAGAGACAATAGCTTTAGAGATTATGAAACTATGTACAACATAAGATTTACATCACTTTATATGGATTTTTTTGTGGTGGTGGTGGGAGGGGGGGTTGTTTTTCGAAGAAGAAGGCTTCATTAGAGAAATCAGATCAGGGTGTGTTCTGCAGTGGTCATATTTAGGCTTTTGTAGAGGGAATGCAATGTTAAAAGCTCTTGATAAAGCATGTCACATAAACACACACACACACACACACACACATATATGAACGAAAACAAGACAACAAAGAACAAACAAGAATATAATAATAAACTTCAGTGCATCCATTCAAAGTTTCTAAATTTCCCTGAATTATGCCTACTAGCTGCGCATTCACAACAGGTATGAGCTCTTCACTATATTAGCGTATATCACCGTATGGAACCATTTTTCTTTTCTGAATGCAATGCACTTCTGTATAACCTAAACATATAATTTATATGGAAAACAACCGGAACAGAATTCTTAAAGGAGCCACGTCCCATATTTTCCAGTGGTTGTTTTAAGTGTAAAATATGGGACGTGGCTCCTTTAAGAATTATTTTCTGGTGCCATTAGGTGCCATTTCTAAGGTTCACACTTTGGGATCTGAATTAGGAGTAATCCACCACCATTATGTGACCTTCAACATTCACATTTACATTTACATTTGCAGCATTTGGTAGACGCCCTTATCCAGAGCGACTTACAACTGAGCAATTGAGGGTTAAGGGCCTTGCTCAAGGGCCCACTAGTGGAAACTTGATGGTGGTGGGGTTTGAACCTGTGATCTTCTGGTCCAGAGTCCAACACCTTAACCACTGGGCTACCACATCCCTACCACAACATGCAATGCGAAAATGCCATGTGAATAATTGCACATTAATCACACGTTTTCAAGTACCATAAATTAATACTTTTCATGTTACTAATACTTAACTAATACTAATACTTAAGTAACTGTAACAGATTTTTAAATTTATAATTTCATTGAAAACGTGTGATTAATGTGCAATTATTCACATGGCATTTTCGCATTGCATGTTGAAGGTCACATAATGGGCCCATCAGGTCATGTGGAGTTCTTATGATGTTGTTGATGCTGACTTTATGAATCACCTTAACTTAACTTACATTACTTAACTTATTAATAAACCACAACTAACCATTTGTAGTCCATGTAAATGAAGCTAAAAACCCCTTACCAAACCCTTCTTAGCTTCTTTTTCCTTTTCTATTATTGCAGCTTGTCAGGTTACCGAAGAAAAAAAAAACTCAGCCTCAAGGACAAAGATCTGACACTGGAGACTCCTTCTTGGAATGTTATATAAATGACTGCTAACAGGAAGGCTCACCATATAACCAAAGGTATCTACTGGATGCTTTGTACAACGTCCGCCCACCAATCCATTTAAACATGCTGTTACTATAGAAATGATCATACATAATAATACATCAAATCTATAAAAACAAAAACGAATGTACCATTTTACTCGTCGCATTACAGTCACAAATTCTGTCAAGGCTGCCAGCAGAGGTTCTATAAATGAAATCATTAATTCCTAATTTGAGAACTGAAATGCAATGTGGCACAATATTTAGAGGTTGGTGTGCTTAAATGAAGATAACGAATTTGTGCTTTTCCACTTACACATTAGAATTATCGTTCAACAGCTGAGCTACTACGAAATGTTGGCAATGAAGACAATATATAGCTAATGACCAAGGTCAATTTAACCTCAGCAATGCTAGGAGATAGCTGTTAAGTCTAAGGTCAAAGTATAGAGAAAGTAAAAACAAGATAGAAGCAAGTATCAAGATTCTTTTAGACACGACTAAAAAATCTGACTAACGAAAATTGGACTGTTACTGAAATCCAGAGGAGGGAAAAGCTGTAGCTGTACCTAACTTTAATATTTAATATTTGCACAAATATCTGTCTTTTTTTTCCTACCATTTTTAAACCAGAATCGTTTTTTATCTGGTTTCATTATCAATATTCTTTCGTCGATTTGCTCGCTTGTTTTCGGCTTGTTTTCCTGTCAGCCTACCATTGGTGTATCATTTCCTGGCTATCAGACGTAAGCTAGCATACAAAGCTAACAACAAGCAAGGCAGAAGGCAGCAGGATGGCTAACGCGGAATGAGAGTCAGTAGTGATATAAACTGATAACAAAGCCTTGTGTGTTCTATATGGCCTACTTGTACAAGATGTGAGATATTTTAGTAGTAATATGTTAATATGATTTACATATAGTTACTAGCACACCACAAAAAGGCTACATTTTATTAAGTATTAAGCACGTTCACCACAAGTCTTTTATAACATGAGGATTTGTACTTTTACTTGATTGAAGGACGGGTCTACTTTGTCACCTCTGCTGAATCCCACTACCAGCAAGCTGTCACTAGTAGGCCCTTGAACAAGGCCCTTAACCTTCAATTGTAATAATAATTTGTCAGACGCTATGGATAAGTCCATCCGCCAAATTCTGTAAGTGCCTTGAGTGCTAACTGAACTTTCTTTTATTCCACTACATTTCCAAAAGTCTCTATATCGGGGGGCATCAGGTCACCCCCAAGGACCCGATGAGTCTCCTGAGGGGCCTGTTCTAAAAATAGATGAGTCTAAAATTTCAAATTTATTAAGTCATTGATGATAATTACTGTGGGAAATCTTAAACATGATCTGCATCGCCAAAAAGGTAAACGTCAAAAATCATAAATTTGTTATTTCAGAGGAGTGTGTCAAACTGGTAGCCGTTTGTATGACTCCGTACCCGTGAAGTAGCGTTCAGGTTCAAAAAGGTTGGTGGCCCGCGCTCTAAATATTACGGAGATGAACACGTTTTTGTAAAAAAAATACCTCAACATACAAGGCTGTCACAAGGGAACGTCACACAATTGCCAAACGCCTTCAAAAACGACCGTAATTGTTTCAGAGCGACTGTGGCCGCGATTGAGTTTTTTTGGGACGGCCTTTGTGTTTAGAAAAAATATACACATTGTCCTACATTCGTTAAGTCGGAAATATTGAACATTCAATGTGGTATAAAAAGCAAAAAAAAAACCTGTGGAATTCCTTTATGTAATCTTGATATCCACTGATTGCTATTGAGAAATAACCGGCGGAAGGGTCGGCCAGGATGTACATTTCAGTGAAGTTGCATGATTTTGTATGACATAATCATGCAAACCAGATGGACGATGAGTTTGTGCAGAGAAATCTTGCATGAGTCTGATTTCCCTGCCAAACCAAACGTTACCGATCATGGATTCGCATTTTACTGAATGTGAACGGGGTGGAAAATACAGTAGCTTGTTTACAACTTGTTATAAGAAACCACAGTTTTGCCCTTCGAGCCCTTTAAGTGCATTCAGTCATCCCCCCCTACAAACTCATCTGTTCTTCTCCAGCACCCTCACACTCGCTCTCCCTCCTCGATTCGTGGTTGGAAGCTGGGCTGTGAGTGGGAGGCAGTCTGCCAAATATGTCAGATAGCTTTCTGCACAGCTGCTAACAGACGGCGTGGACTCCAAACACTGGATCTCTCTTATCAAAGCGCACCCTGACCCCCCTGCTGTCTCTTTCTTTCTTTCTCTCTCTCTCTCTCTCTCTCTCTCTCTTTCTTTCACAAAGTGCGGCATAAACACAGCCAGTGGGAAACCAGGAAAAAAAAAAAAAGAAATGAAAGAAAGAAACCGGTTTGAAGCTGACTGCTGAGAGATGCTTTGGCCTTCACTTTCACACACAAGCTAAAAAAAAAAAAAATGCTGGCAGCCCCTACTTTTATTACATGGTGGTTACAGTTATGATTATACTTTCTCATCATCTATATGAATCCATTAGTCACACACTCTGTGACTTTGTTGTTTTATTCCTTCACGTTCTCTTCTGTGTGGATAGTAGGCCTAGGAAGGTGGGGGCGGGGCACAGGGGAGTCCAAACAGAGATGACAGAAAGATATATTTTGGCACACTACATGCATAATCGGTTAATTATGGTAGATGCCTTTTAGTGTTTTAGTAATAAACGCCTGGGAAACAAGATGAGATTTGAGGCCCATAAAGATGTACACGGGGCCGTTGAGGTTTGAGAGTGTTGTAAGTTCAAAGCGCCACTAAACGCTGCATACCGCTGAAGTCAAGGGCTCGGGCTGTTTTCCCTTTCCGTTTCTTATCTACAACTGTAGACGGATCGTGGCTAATCAAAAACCGGAACATAAGAATAACAGGAAAATGCCGACCGCGCTTCTTGTCTTTAGGAAGACGGAAACCCGGCACTATCATACGACAAAAGAAGGAATGGTGAAGACGTGCACGGAATTTCAAATTCGGGATACGTGCTTCCTCTGTAGGTGCACGTTAGGGCTAAAATGTGATTTTTTCTTCTTTTTCTCACGATCGACTCACACAGTTCTCATTTTTTCCTACAAAAAAAGTCTACAAATAACTATTTAAAAAGTGCCAATAACGTGTAAACAGAGCAGGATCTGAGGCGACGCCGTCGTTAGAGTTTATACTTCTGCGTCGCTCTGCAGTGACTATTCCCAAACACTAGTTGGTGGTGGTGCAATGACACGAATTAGCTGTCAGTCTTAATAATATTTTTAAAAAAATATCCAAACTACGATATAAAAAGGTGGCT
The DNA here is from genome assembly GCA_030449085.1 of Kryptopterus vitreolus. NCBI lineage: Eukaryota > Metazoa > Chordata > Actinopteri > Siluriformes > Siluridae > Kryptopterus > Kryptopterus vitreolus. The sequence goes on along the minus strand of JACRUU010000006.1, from coordinate 8,438,906 downwards.
TTGTGGTTTGCACATTCGCCTAACACCTCCAGGATCCGGGTTCGATTCCCGTCTTGGGCGTGTGTGTGTGTGGAGTTTACATGTTCTCCCCGTGCCTCACCGGGTTCTCTGGTTTCCCCCGGTCCAAAAACATGCACGGTAGGTTGATTGGCACCTTGGAAAATTGTCCCTAGTGTGTGAATGTGTGTGTATGTGTGCCCTGTGATGGGTTGGCATTCCATCCAGGGTGTATCCTGCCTTAATGCCCATAGACGACTGAAATAGGCACAGGCTCCCTGTGACCTGAGGGAAGATCGGATAAAGCGGTTGAAGATGAATGAATGAATGAATGCATGTCTGTGGGAGCTGGTAGCTCTGGGCTCTGAACGCAAGTAGCAGGTTCAAATCCCTTGGCACCCCCAAGCTGCAACTATTGGGCCCTTAACCCTCAACGGTTACAGGTGTCTGCCAAATGCTGTAAATGTCTGTTTGAATGTCAGTCAAGCTCAAGTCTTGTCTTTGCCATTCTAAGAAAACAAACACAAAAAAATAATTGGGATTTGCTTTCATTTGAATTGCTCATGAACTCCTTAAGATCCGGTCATGACTCGTCGCTAGTCCTTGTCCATGATTTCCTTCTAGTCAGTTTGTTTAGAGAAAAGAGCAATATTTCTTTCACTCTGTTCCAAAATAGCTAACTTTCAACCGAACTATATGTCTTTATCTTATATCGACTATTACCAGATACTATGTCACGGTCACCCACTATATCGCCTATAGAACCTTGTAATGAACAGCTGACATAAGGAAACGAGAACTTATTGAAGGCTCTCGTGTGTATTTCCAAACCAAACCTGGTGTTTTCGTTTATATAAAAGAACAGCTATTTCGGTTAACACACATCCATACGGTTGGAAGTGTCGTCACCATACCGTAACACACGCTTAAAAAGTATTCTTCCCTCCAAATAACTACCTTTTCATGCAGATATCAATAAATGCTTCATGCCGTTATGGGGGAAAAGTTTAAGACTGGCCGGAATGAAAGGGAAAGCTCGCTGTCATTTCTGTTTTTTTTTTCTGTGCCGCCTTTCAGTCGGGATATAAAAATACAGTATGGATAGTCTACACAAACTATAAATTATGTTATTAAAAAAAAAAGAGAGAGAGAGAGAGAGAGAGAGGAAAAAAAGGACAGAAATAACGGGACATGCTTTAATGTTATGCTCTGGTCCTTCCGTCTCTTACTAGGGGGGTACGGTCCAAGTTTACATGAGTGCGTTGGTGCTCAAAGAATGAATGGAGCCATGCTGGCAAGAGATCCAAGTCCTAGCACATACCACATCCTTTTAAATGCGCATGGATATACTGGGGCAGCAGCATTGTAACCCTAGACCGGACACACACTCTCACACACTTTCTCAAACACACACACACACATGCTCTAGAAGGCTTAGGCTTGTAAGAGAAGCAGGGCAGGATGGGGGCTCTGGATTGGGTACAGAAGAAGGATTGGGGTAGTTATAGCTGTTTTTTTGGCAGCAAGTCCAAAGGGGGAGAAGGCGGAGAGAGAAGGGGGGGGGGTGAATTTTGAAACTTGAATGGACTGTGTGCACATGTGTATGTGTGTGTGTGTGTGTGTGTGTGTGTGTGTATGTGAGGAACAGGTGGCCTTTCACTGACATGCTGTGAATGCTAGCAGTTAAGTCCAAAAATGTTCCGTCCAAAGGAGAGATAAACAATGTGTATAAGTGCATGTTTGTGTGTGTGTGTGGGTGTGTGTGTGTGTGTGTGTGTGTAGTGTCAGTGCTGTGAAAGGCTGAAAGCAAAAACAAAACTTCCCATTGGTCTTGCTCCAGGAAAGCGGCAACTGCGTGGAGCCAAAGTCCCTCAGCGAGAGCCGAGAAACACATTTTCCTCATGTATTCGAAAGCAAAAAAAAAAAAGTCATAATTACATAAATGTTTTGGATAAATGTGGCATGTGAGACTACTAATATATTCAATACATTGCTTCTTTTTTTTTTTTTTAGCATATATATTAAAATAAAACAGTGCATTTGTTTTCTAGTTTATGCAAGTAAATAAAATGCCCTAATAGAAAACTCTATTATAAGAATATGAATCATTCCGAGTTTTACTGGGAATAAATACAATCGTGTTATTGTGTAATTTGCCTATTTTTTAAAAAAACATTAATATAATTTAAATACTATTCTTGAAATAGATAAATACATTTAATATACTGTACCATTGATACTATAATATTTGTTTGTGGGTGTTTTTGGGGCTTCACTATGAAGAAACTTCATAGTTATAGAAATAAAACCCTGGAACATGGACGAGCTCTTCTTTACACCAAACTCTTCCTTTTTTGTTTTCGCTTCCTTGTTCTGTTCTGCATAATAAAGGGCCGTATAACCATATACAGCGGGCAAGGTGGCTTAGTGGTTAGCATGTTCGCCTCACACCGCCATGGGGTCCGGGTTCGATTCCTGTCTCGGTCATGTGTGTGTGTGGGAATTTGCATGTTCTCCCCGTGCCTTAGGGGGGTTTTTCTCCGGGTTCTCCGGTTTCCTCCCCCAGTCCAAAAATATGCACGGTAGGTTGATTGGCACCTTGGAAAATTGTCCCTAGCTGTATGAATGTGTGTTATTGTGAGTGTGTGTGTGTCCTGCGATGGGTTTGCATTCCATCCCGGGTGTATCCTGACACCTGAGATAGGCACAGGCTCCCCGTGACCCGAGGGAAGATTGGATAAAGCGGTAGAAGATGAATGAATGAATGAATAACCGTACACAAAATAACATCAACATTCACAATACATAATACCATTAAATGTATTGGTCAGATATCGAGCATTGTAACACCAATACTGTGTGATACGAGGCCTAGTTCGCAATGCCATGCAAAATGGTGTGTACGATAGAAATTAGCTATATATATATATATATATATATATATATATATATATATATCTCTATATACACACACACACACACACGCACACACACACACACACACATATATAAAGATAAAGCAGGAAGTGTGTGGAGGAGGTAAGGAATAAGACAACTTAATTCTCTATCTCGAAAACAAACCCTCAAATCACTACAGCAGTACAGCAATGAAAACATGAAAAGGTTTGGGTGTTTATGGTGTATTGCCATAGCCATATCAGATAAGAGACAAATATACAGTAAGTGAGAGTAAAAGCAAGATGAGATCTTAAGCACTCAGCGATCAGGTTACAGTGACTGCATTTTTTTTTTGTATACACACACACACACACACACACACACAGAGGAGAAGGAAATCACTTTACATACCTGTCGGCTACAAACGCAGACATCAAACAGCAGGCCGACCTTAACTCAACCTTGACGTTCATTATTGCTTTATACAGTAAACACAATGGAACGGAATATGTGTCCGTAATCTGATCGTAACTGCATTTGCGTACCGTCCAAAGCCTTCTTCAGAACAGCGTTGAAACAACAATCCCAAAACAAACTAGTACCCTGTATCAAAAAAAGGGAAGAGGTTTTGAATGCTTTCTGAATCTATCTATCTATGTATCTATCTATGTATCTATCTATGTACCTATCTATGTATGCTATCTATCTATCTATCTATTATATATATATATATATATATATATATATATATATATATATATATATATATATATATATATATATATATAGCTGGCTAGCTACAAATGTGCTACAGAAGTTATACTAAAACAGACCCCCTGAGCAAACAACTGAAACACATCACAGTAATAAGGCAGCTGCCATTCCCAGATTAAAAGTTATCCCCCAGTGCACAGGGCAGAAAATTCACTTTGATTCTTAAAATGACCATCTCAAACGCAAAACCTCTCGCCTCCTTCCACTTCCGTTCAATCAGTTGCGGAGATCTGGGTTCAACAATGAACAAAGCCATTCAAACGTTTCCTATATGACACTCGCCCATGGACATATGAGCTGATAAAGCTTGTGTGTGGGCCGTCTATGGAAATCAGAGTGTCTATTGGGCGATGTCCTCATCCCTATGCACGCTAGATGCACTTGAAACAGGGCTAGATGAAAAACATAGCGAACCTGGACCGGGTCCAATTCTCCTAGCTAATCGGAGGGCAGGGTTGCCTATAAAACCGTCATAAATGGACAATAAAAAAAAACAACAAAAAAAAAACATAACAGGGCGTCATCGAAAAAAACATGCCTGACCTTATTTTTGAAGTTCAGGGTCTAGTGTAGCAAGGACATTTAATGTTTCAAATGAATACAACAACAACAATGAGAAATGATAGGCCAGGGACAAAAATAATGCTTTAGTACATGCCAGGAGAATTCGGAAAGTTATGTTTACAAATACTGAATGCTTGTACGTTGGGTTGGGGATCTAAAAAAAATCGATCCTGGAATCGAATACTTAAGACAAGAATCGGATACTTGTTATAAAACTAAAATAATCGATTCCTCTTTTCGATTCCTGAGTGCATTATTTTTTCACCTGGCAATCTGCCGGGACCTTATGTGATAATCTAAACATCGGTTTTCAAGTCTCAGGGATTTTTTTTGCCTTCTGGTTAACTCGGATTATTATCCTTATTAAAGCTCTTTTGTTTATGCAATCTCGCTTTAAATCCTTCATTTCTCCAGTTGCTAACAGGACCGCTCAAAAGAGTGGCTACGATTTGTAAACACCGAAAACAAAGCTAAGTTTAATTATTGTAACGAACGAATAAGCAAGGTGTCACAGACCAACGTGACTAAGCGATCTGTGATTGGTTCATCGTTTGGAATCGAAACGGGGAAACTGGGTGAATATTAAAAGGATACCCAACCCTATTTGCAAACCCTAGTTTCAGTGGATTGCGTCTTCACATCGTTGGGAAGACAATAACCCAGTCTTGTCTAATGAACGACTCAAATGTTCTCACTATTTCACTCATGCACAGACACATGCACACAGACATGCAAAACTATATACCATGGGATTAACCACAAGTGGAAACCAAAGATCTTTCCTTCGCATCTACAGCGGTATTCAGGAGGGAGCCAATGTAATTTTAGCTGTGCCAAATGGGCATACCAGCCTCTCCTCACTCCCTTTGCCGATTCTTTTTTCCCCCTAAGCTTCAGCAAGCTTCAACTTCAGAACACCATTATTAAACCTCTGTTACATTCCATAATGGTGTCTCCAAAACTCAAATTGTGAACCTGCAGTCACTTGAGTGGAATCTATGTGATGGACTGAAGGAGTGGACGCAGCGCTTGTGAACTGCCGTACAGTTTGAGGTTTCCTGAAAGGTTGTAGAACAACCTTTTTTGAACCACGGAATCGGATTAATGTCAGACAATATTTTCACGGACCGGCCTTTAAGGTGTGGCAGATAAACACAACAAGATAAAATGATACGGCCGCTATAAAAACTGGTATTTGAATGCAGAATGCTTTGTCTCCAAAGTAGCAGTTATTATTTTAAGCAGTTATTGAAGGCTTCAATGGGTCATTAGAGAACTTTCCAAAGATGTTTGTTTGTTTGTTCATTTTGCTCCTTGATGGGGTTTCAATTTAGCATTAATGTATTATGTGTTACCAGCCCCTTTAAGCAGGTAGCGGATGGAGGTAAGACATGTGACTGAAGCGAGCATCTTGACATCAACAGTGAGTCACAGACAGATGTGGAAAAGTCACAGACACATGTCTGGTAATTTTCCAAAATAAAACACTGTTCAGAATCAGATAATAAATTAAACGTAAATAATGTAAGTTATGTATTCTTTCTGTTAGGGGCGTGGGTTGGGTACCACTTTTGTAGTGGATGAGTAAGTATGATAGCCCATGACAACCTTTAACCCCCAAGCCCCACCCGTCACCGTGGGTATCGTGCCACCACCATATTGTTGTTTCGCAGCCGTAGAAGACGCAATCGGCTTCATGCTCCACACATGGCAGGGGTCCATTTTAGGCACCCAATGCTCGACAGAAGGGCTGCCTCACCTTTTGAAGAGCCTCCTATCACGTTACAGGTGGAGAATTCTGTCCCTTTCTCTCGCACGGCCTCTATCAGATGCTTGGTGTAATAGGACGCCATTGGCAGGGCTCCATTTTGCCTGCCCTGAAAGCCAAAGAACGCGCCCCCGAAAAGGAAATTATTATGGTGGCATAACAAAGGCGCCGCTCAACTTCTTTTTCAAAAGCTTGCTAAAACTTCGCTTCGGATACTTGTAGTATGGGCTCAGCTTTAAAACTTCTAAGGTTTTGTATAGAGGTCTCCAAAAACCCTATTTATTAGAATATTAGTGATACTCAGCATTTCTGTAGTGGTGTAGTGGGTAACTAGTGCATATTGTACCTTAATAGACTTTGGTCTGCATTCAGATTACCAAGATGAAGTTACTTAGATATAATTCTTTTACAAGAATATTTGTACCCTGTGGAGGTTTGATCCCATTCTTTTCAACACCTTTTAAATATTGTCCTAGATGGGATGTGTGATTGACTATGGTCGGAGGAAATGTACATATACACTGTATATCCCTATACATAATACATTACAACTATTTACTTATATACAATTGATCTATTTTCTTTAAAAAAATAAGTACGTTAAAATAAATATCTTAATAAAAATCGTTACCGATTAATAACTCGTTATCAAACCAATCAGTCAAATCACTGATTAAGCACAAAGACCTTACAACCATCCGTTTTTCTTTTCAGGACTATGTATTTTACATAAATGATGGTTATAAATATAACAGGAAATTGATATAGATGAAGAGCATATAAGCCTGGTTTCTGGCCAATTAGCTTTAATATAAAATAAGATTGAGGCTTCTTTATAACAGATTAAAGAGTAGACTTGTGCCAAAAGAGTGAGCTAGTTTATCTTGCTGAAATTCTAAAAACCACATAAAACAGACATAAAAACCACATAAAACAGGAGATTATATGTTATTGGAGTACAGAAAATGGGTCAAGGTCTCACGACATAAAACCGCAAAAATCGGAATTCTGGTTTGTGTGATAAGTGCAACTTTCTCTATAAAACCAACGACAGACGTTTTCGAATATATACCATTTCAGTTTTAGTCCATTTGAATAATTTCCACTATTCTGCCATGTTACAAAACTTTGGCCCTCTGAGGTCTAATGAACGGAAATTGTAAATCTACATGTTATACAAAAACATCCTATACAACTGTATGCTTCCGACTCCCTATGTCCATGTACTATAGCTAGTTGCAGATAGACATGTAGTAATAATCTTTCGGCATATTTGATTTGGCGCATGTTTTTAAGATGGATTCCCTTCTAAACACAACCCTGCCCCTTTTGACTTGGGACTGGCACGAGGAAGGCACTGGCTTGTGCAAGCCTAACGGCCGGACTGAGCAATTATGGGTTAAAGGCCTTACTCCACTAAAGGCAGCTCGGGGGTGTTGGGACTCGAACCTGCGACCTTTCAGTCCAGAGCCCAATGCCATAACTACTGAGATACAACTACTGATATATTTTTGCTACCACCTCCCCCCAAACAGACATGTAACTGGAGGAAATATAGACCAAGCTTCAGAGAAGTTCTTTCGAAAATCACATTTGCCTTTGCTATATGGCTGTTAAGTCAAAACAAAACAGAGTGTATATCAATTATAATGTCGAAGAATGTCACCATCAAATCTCTCGCTCATAATTCCGAAAAATAAATCTGTTCACTGGTACAAGAAAAAAAGAAAAATCAATCGATAATTTATGGGTCCATTGGACCTTTCAGATCAATACACTAGTCCTGATCGCTCCTGCCAAATTTCTGTCTCTTGTTCAATGCCAGCTGCCAACGAATCAGTAAACGGATTCCCAGCTGTGTCCAGTTATACTTTAATCTCTATACATACTATAAAGCATTCCCATGCTTTATGAGTATTGATAAGTAGCACGATAGCCAAAGATTGCACAAGCGCGTTTGATTGATGACCTCAAACCTATTTCACTCCTTTCCTTTGGGCCAACTCAGCAAATGCTTCAGCACTCAAAAGAACTTGTCGTTACCAAACTGATATTTTTCCTTAAGGTTTTTATTTTTTTTTTTACATTCTCCTTTATTACTTCAGCAAAGTCGAAAGCCCAAAAAAGTTGTTGTTTATTTCACACAGAATGTCTCATTTTCCTCTCATGTAAACAATCGAACTAGTCAGACCAATTACAAACAGGGCACATTTGGTAAATTATCTTGCTACATTTGCAAACCGATATTTGTAAAATATTTGAACTATCCTTGTTAAGTTTTGCAATATATAATCTAGCTAAACCTGAGCTAGTTTGTTTCGTAAGCTAGCTTGTTAATTTAGCTAGCAAATCCGGGTTAGTTTTCATTGCTAATGCCTCTTAGCCTAAAGGCTATTAAACATTAGCAAGCCATTCTAGGTTAAGCCGAGTCTGCAGAGCATTTGTCCTCATTACTGGTGGCATTTATATGAAGATGTTTACGTTTTACTCTTGAAGTATGTAAATCTAGATACGTATTTTCTTTTGCCTTGAACGATTCTCTATTTTCTTGACGCCTGGACAGTAGACCAAGCTTTATTATTGGTCATAAACCCTATGTCCTCGACGCCAAATAGCTGAACAGAAAGATCTCGAGGTATCATGCTAGTGTTGATCAAGCCTTTTATACTGACTTGCGCCAAATACAGGCAGCGCACTATTCAGACCCGTCGGCACCGCACGGCAAACATACAGCGAGAGCAAACACACGGCGGCCAGAACAGGCCAGGAGATAAAAGGAGGGAAAGGGAGAAATTAATGAATAACTGTTTTGGCCAGGTAAAAATATCAGGCCGAGTCAACAGCTCCTGCTGCCTTTGATCAATCGACCCAAGCAAGCTTGACGGTACAGTAGTGTGTGAGAGTGCGTATGTATTTGTGTGTACGTGTACGCAAGTGAAGTAAAGAATTTAATGGCGAGAAAGAAAAAAAAAGCAAAGCAGGACGGATTTCATGTTCGAGGTGAGGGAGCAGAATGCATTTGGAGGGACTCCAGCCTGAAGTGCAAGTTCTCTTTTGATATCGGCCCGCCTGTGTGTAACAGTTTTGGGCTGAAGCCAAAGTACACATCTCTCGGTAATAGTTAACAGAGTCTGCAAACACACACAGAGAAGCAGCACAGAGCGGGGAACATGGTACTATGTTTTACGAACCAAACAGTTTTAATTCCACAATGCAAAATGAACCCCCTTGTTTTTTTTTATGATCACCTAAGCGGATCTTAGTCCGTACGTGATGATATCGCTCACTTCATGATTACTAGTGGGAACTAATTTTTTCACAGGAAATTTAACTTTTTTTTTATTATTATTATATACGTATACTGCAAAGCTGCTTTGGCAAATTAGATATATATATTCCTAGCACACACCATGCAAGCAGAGTCAAAGGTCGAGCTCTCATATTCATTAAGTCTTGCCGTGACTCATCTTTTTAAGCGGCGGCTTGTGATATGAGGACTACAATAACTCAGAACTTTACAAAAGAGCCGTCACTGTCAGACTTATGCTCATGCATAAACACACACACACACAACACACACACACACACACACACACACACACACACACACACACACACACACACACACACACACATACACACACACACACAGACACCCACATTAAGACACTCACTCCGAAAGAACATTCCAAGCATGTCTGAACACACTTGCACATCTGCGAGAGTGCGTCGAGTGGCAGGAATGTGCGGAGCTAATTGAGCTCCGGGTTTAATAGATTAAAAGTCAACACTCAAAAGGATGTGAGCTTCATCATCATCATTACTGTCACCACCTTTTGTCTTACTAAATCTGTCGTGTACTCACTCACGGCATCTCTGACTAATGGTGGATGATTACCACGTTTCAACGTCATAGGCCTGCAGATGTTCTTGATAAATATATAAATTATATGTCAAGCAGATATTTCTAATTACAGACCCCAGGAGTAGACTGCAAATGCAAATTAAGAGCACCCTTTTACCTGGTCTTCAATTAATACTTTTAATATGTTTATTATTTGTAAAATCATACTCAACATAAAGCATGGACACGAAACAGTTTTGTAGCTGCTATAAGCGCTGCTATAAGCGCTCACAAGATCTCAAATGCTCCACCACATTAAAAGTGAGTCTTCACTATTAAGCATTATGTCATCGGTCAGTGGTAAAAAATATATAGTAAAATCACATTTTAATAATTCACTGGAATGGCAACGGTGCTTCATGCTTGCTCGTATCTCGCATTATGAATTTCCTGCAATAGCACATCCTGTTATGTTTTATTCATTACATAATCAGCTGCAACACAGGAGATCTTAGATAACGCAAACTCATCGATTAATTATTTGTGTTGATTGAGTCTGGAGCATGCAAACGACAGCTCTTTATTTATACTGTATATCACATATTTGCATTTTTTATTTAAATTTTTTTTTAATGGGAGTCTATGGACATTTTATTCCACATTCAGGAGAGGAACAAAAAATACATTTGAGGTAATAAAAAGATTTCTGGTGATTTTAATATATAAGGAGTCTTACAAAGTAATCTACTGCGTGGGTGCGTAGGCATTCCTCCCTCGGAGGAGCTCCCTTTGCTGCGCGCTGTTCCAGACAGCCGAAGGTCACGGGGCAGACGTGCGATTATCTGAAGGGAAGCCGACCTCACACAACTCGGACAGGAAAGGACGTGGCAAACTCCAGGGGTGGGAGGATTGTTGATGATTTGGGCAGAAGAACAGGGGGCTAGAGAGAACAAAGGCTTAAAATAGCCATGCTTATCATACCCAAGCCCTCTCTGTTAGGACCTAGTGCACGCGCGCGCGCGAGTGTGTGTGTGTGTGTGTGTGTATATGTGCGCACAATTTCTTTACAGAGTATTTCATGACGGACATGGAAAATTGGTTAGAAATTAGTTACTAGTTTATGTATGTATTTATTTATTTATTATTGCATTCAAAACAGGATTCTAGAGGATCATGTCTACTTTCACACACCCGTGCATATATTCATACTGACACAAAGGGCATGGTGTTTCATTTGGGTCAGGTGCTGTGCATTGAACTTTGGAATGCACAGAGAGAGAGAGGGGGGGGGTGTATTGTGGAAAAATGTAAATAAGGGGCATGGATTATGTAATCGATATGGGGATGATAAGCTTCTCAGCACTTTACGGCAGTCGTGCACCTCGCCATACAGTGTAGGACACACACACACACACACACACAGCTTTGAGGTCACTCTTCATCCTCTAGTGCATTCTTTTGATGACCACAGACACAACTTTTCTCTGGACTGAGATAAAACAGTACATTAAAATAAATAAATAAATACTACTAATAATAGAAAGTATACCAACCCTCCCAAACAAATTAATGTCTTGATTCTTTTTTGAAGAAGGAATGTGTGATATTGCCTGATTAAACTCAAATTTTTTTCCCGGAATCTATTTTGTTTTTCAACAGGATAAGCTATAAAATAAACAGATCCAATAACCAGGATCTATACAACCATAATTAATAAACCATAGCCAATACTTTATTTATATCCCAAACTGTCCAGGAAGCTAAAAAATGGATGCAGATGGAAGGCACTTCCAAAAAAGATGCAAGAAAAACCACTATGTCTTTTGTGTTAAAGAGGCGGCGTCGCTCATCAAACACTATATACTGTCTTATAGTTACAAGTGGGCCTTCTGTCATTGAAATTCTTTCAAATACTCTACTCAGTGCAGCAATAAGTTTACGCAAACTTCACTGACACTGTTTGGGAACCCGCCTCTTATACTGGCCAATAAAAAGCACAGGACTGGTGTGTGTGTGTATGTGTGTGTGTGTGTGTGATGTGTGAGAGAGAGAGAGAGAGAGGAGAGAGAGAGAGAGAGAGAGAGAGAGAGAGAGAGAGAGAGAGAGAGAGAGGAAGGGCAATATCTGTCCTTTACTCAAGGCTGAATGAAAGGTTCGGTCAATTAATACAAAGCCATTGCTCACTGCCTGTGTGTATATATACGTGTGTGTGTGTGTTCACTCTCAATCACTCTCAATCTCAATCACTCTCACTCAATCTGAAAGCTCACTCTGTATACAATTCTACACTATATCATATGTATATGTATGTATATGTATATATATATATCTATATATATATATATATATATATATATATATATATATATCACACACACACACACACACACACACACACAGGGACATATTGGCTCAGCGGCATGGGCCTTTGTACCGTTAGGCTGCAGGTTCAAATCCCACTATCACTGAGCTGCCACCAGTGGGCCCTTGACCAAGGCCCTTAACGTTCAATTGCTCATTTGTATGTCCCTCTGGATAAGGGTGTCTGCTAAGTGTGTGTGTATGTATACACACAGACAGACAGACAGACTCTCCCGCGTCCCTAGACGCTCCAAAGGCCTACACATCTCAGGACTTTGGAAGCATTTGCGTTGAACAAAGTATAGCGGATGAGTTTTTCCAATAATCAGCCGTGACCTTCAGCAACATCTAATCCCTCATCTTGAGTGCATAGAAGGTTTTAGATGGCTTATATTAATGTCCTTCAGAGTAAAGCTGTCATATAATGTCATATAAATGGACTTTTTTTTAGACAAAATTCGATTTTGGATACAGTGGGGAAAATGTCTATCTGTTTTTAGCCGGTCAGGTTTATCCCGCAGTGCCACACACGCCTCCCTGTTCAACAACGGATTTGTTTGTAGAGTCCTTAGAATTAGTACCTTTAATTAGTACCTTTAGCTGCCACAAACTTTTGCCACAAAATTTTACAGTCTGGCTTTGGTTTCTTGAACGTCTGAAGTTGCAAACCAGAACCGTTTCCATACGACTGATGAAACCGGGCCTTGGAAATGAGCTCTTCGGATTCGCCGTCGTGTATTTCGTATTTCCCAAGTGTAATGCGGGGCAGGAGGCAGAGAACTACGGAAGCTCGCCGTGCCAAACCAAGGTGAAAAACGGAGAATCGTGTTAATCACCAGACACGGTTGATAGGGTGAAGTGTTTAGGAACGAGATTTTAAATCCTCCACTTGTAGTGCTGTGTATCTGTCAGGCCGCTTTCCTCCAGAGGAAAGCGTTATCAAGAACGAGGGAAGAAAGACAAACGCTTATATCCGCTATGATGCAAAGACTGTCGATACAAAACTTGTTTTGTGATGGAATTGAATATGGAAATGTGACAAATTTTTTTACTTTATTTTATGTGACAAATAAAACTTTAATTTGAGTCGCCTGCTATAGAGCTTTTGACCTTGACCTTAGTAACTGCATCCCAGGTTTCATCACATTGAGGAATTGGTTTTTTTTTGCCCTTTGTAGTTGAATAAATGCAAATCTCCATAGAAAGGAGGATATTCCGACAAGGAGAAACTCGGAATAGGAATAATTTGTTTGTCCGTATAGCGTATAGAATGATAAGAGAGGTTTTTATTTGTACCCACATTACACAATTATACACGTCATGAAATGTGTAAAGAACCAGTACAATGGCCCAATCTTCACCACATTATGTTAAAAAAGAGAGAGAGAGAGAGCCGAGTGTAAAGTATCTTGCTGACGCTTTTTCACTTTTATGAGCTGAAGACGCTTTATCTCTGCAGTCCAATCCACAATCTGATACTCATTTCCTCGTAGTTCTTTTGTTGGTTCTATTCATTTATTTATTTATTTATTTATTTATTTATTTTTGATCTTGCACTACCCTTTGTTTCAAACGTAAAAAAAAAAGACCCAACAAAGGAATATATCTATCTAGTGACAGTGCAATTTCTATTTCGTAAAAACTAAATATTATTATTATTAAATTTTAAAATTATAAATCCGCCGCTCTAGGGACTTAAACAGAGGCTACTACTAAAACTTGTGTCTGAAAGAAATGCTTGGAAGTTCTCTCAAGCCATTGAGTAAAATAACACGCCACTTAGTCACTCGACTCGCAGTAAGTCAGTAACGGGAAAGCGAAAATAATCCGCGCATATTTTCGGGGCCCTGACAAAAAAGAAAAAAAAAAAAAAAAAAAAAGAAAAAAAAAAAAAAAGAAAAAAAAACGCCCTCCGCAACACGGAGCACAAAAAACGAAGCGTCCGACAGAAAGTTTTCCAGGTGAAATGCGGAACGCTCGGCGCTCACATGGCATAGAGAGGAAAAAAAAAAAAGAATGGCGATTGCCATGAGGCTCAAGAAAACCGTGCGGGTGAAGAGCAAAGCCGTTTGTTTAAACGTAAGCAAAGGAACTGCCATGGTTACTAATCTGCAGCAAAGAAAACTGTTTGGACAAAACTGTTTGGACTGCCTTTTTTTCTGTTGTTGTTTTTTTTTTTCTTCACAGGCGTCTGATATGTCTGAATTTGCAAAGAAAGAGCCTGGCATGAAGAGAGGCTGAGGCGGAGGGAAAGGAACGCTGAGGCAGACAGGTCAGGAGCAGGACAGTGTGTGCTCTATTAGCCCTGCTGAGTGTGTGTGTGTGTGTGTGTGTGTGTGTGTGAGGGAAAAACCATGTGACTGCATAGACATAAAGCATTTTCTGTCATCCTGGTTGTCTCGGTTTACAATATGGCTTTTGTTGCGGAACATCTGAGTTGCTTTGATCTCTCGTAATGGAGTTTAGCAATGATCACACACACACACACACACACACACACACACACACACACACACACACACACACTTACTCACACCCTCACGCATAAACAAGGACTCCCTCACATATAGACCACATGACAAATCCGGGTAAACCTGGTGTTCCTCAGTTCACCCGGGGTTGAAACGAGGACTTTACACACTGGAACGCCCGCTTCCGGACACCAAGGATTTCAGATCGATTTGCTTGCAAATGAGCTCATAAAACCACTAAACAAATAAACCCGACATCAAATCCACTTTCCATACACCGGTTTTGTTTCCACTCAATTGCAGAACTCACAGTTATAGAAAGGGTGAAACATCGATCCAAAATGGATGACTTAACCCCTTCCATAAATATTAAACAAGCATGTATTTAGGGGAAAGTGTCACAATGTCAACAATTAAACTTTCCTCATTGATATACAGCACATACATTTATTCATCTATTATTCAAACTGTCTGCCTTCAAAACAGCACCGGATAACAAGACTGGAAGATGTTAAATGTAGAAGTCTATGGAGAAATGTGGAGAATTGTTGTGTAAACAGTAGAGTTGGGCGATACGTCATATAAATTGAATCTCCGATTTTTTAGACAAAATTCATTTTTAGGTAAAGCAGGGATAATACATCCGCTATTTTTACCTGTTTTCAGTCGGTGTTTTGGGGCGGTCATGTTTATCCCACAACACACGCTTCCGCGTTCAACAACGAGGTTCTGTTTGAATAAATGAACAAATTTTACAGCGGGGCTTTGGCTTGTTGAACGTCTGCAGTTGCAAACAGGAACCATTTCGGATTCGCCAAAGCACATCACTTGTATTTCGTAAGTATAATATGCGGCAGAAGGTGGAGATCTACGGAAGCTCATTGGGCCAAACCAAGGTGACATCGTAAAATCGATTTTTCACCATAAACCATAAACGATAATAACAATTAATCTCCCAGCTCTAGTAAACAGTTTTCCACACAGAATATACACATCTGTGGGAACAAAAAATTTGTTTGCATATGTTTGGGGTTGTTAATCGATAAATAATTCATTAATTACAGAGTAAATGCAAAACAGTCTGACAGTCTGACGAGCCACACATGGTTCTCTGGCGATTCCTTGAACACTATAAACCATCTTACGCTGACATCAGCAGTTGTCGGCAATGAATGTACTTCGAGAGCTGCAGCAGTCGCAAGAGCACGCACACGTCAAGCACAAAGTGAACGAAGTGGAAAATTCCAATTACACAGCTGTCAAGGAAAGGAAATGACGACACGTTTGGTCGAGACGATAATTAAATAAAGATGCGCTTGTCAAAAACCCAGACAATCATTTGAAAGGCTATAAATTTGGATCGTCTGATAAGCAACTTGGTTAATAGAGAAAAGTCGGTATAGTTTCAGGTACAATTTTGGCTTATACAAGGTGTGAAAAATGTGCCATCATGAAAAGAAAATGCTTATTGCAGTTTCCGTAGATTATACTTTTTTTTGTGGTTTTTTCCCAATCTGTTACCACAAAGTCGGAGACACACAGTTGTATAACTCAAAACCTCTTCCAACGTGACAATGACCTTGTGTACAAAGGCAGTTTCATGTAGATACAGTTTACATGGGATGGAGTGGAAGCTCTTGAGTGGCCTACTATAAAGTTTTGACCTCGGCACAGTCTAAGCATGTTTATATATATATATATATATATATATATATATATATATATATATATATATATATATATATATATTCATTTATTAAAGGACAGACAGTAGTGCTAGGCAGTAGTATGTTGTGCAACCTTTTGACACACAATAATCAACAGATGCAGTTTATGTATATTAGAGCGTTCACATATCAGTCTTCATCCCCTACTGGGAGTTATTAGAGAGCAGGAAAGTATGTTGCAACTGGCAAAGAGACAAAACTTTAAGTCAATATTTTTTAATATCCTATATAATAAAAGACCCATATGTCAAAGTGCCACTTCAACAAGGACACACCTTTTAACCGGCGCCTCGTTTTAATTTTTTGCTTCTCGTTCCTACTGCTGCTGTTTAACCGCGTGGTGTAGTAATCCCTTGAACAAGGCCCTTAACTCAATTACTCAGATGTAAGTTGCGCTGGATAAGGGCATCTGCACAATGCTGTAAATGTAAAGTTGAGTGAGGTTGAGGTTGTGTCTAAGCTTGAATTTTTAATTTTTTTTTTAGGCCTGCTGGCGGTACTGGTACACCTCAATGGTGTTTATTTCCCAGAGATGTAGAGTTCATAATAAAAGCAAAACATTTATTAATATTTTTTTCTAAAAAAAAAAGATAAGAAAGCCAAATCCTTTTATTTAATTTATTTAAGTCCACATAAACTGGGGTCAGTGAGTTCATACGTTACTTTAGCAACCAAGACTTCGAGCAACCAATGCTTCTCGAGTCACCCGTGTTACTCATAGTAAGTAAGTAAATAAATAAATACAATAATTCATTGAAAATATTTCCCTTTAATAAAATAATTAATTACTTTATATTAATTTCTAATAAAACTCATCTATTGCTTCTTTTATATTCCTAACATTACAAGTGGCAAGTGTGGATGAGAAAAGGTCAATGTTGAAATATATACACACACACACACACACACACACATACACACACACTGTCCTTTATTCTTGTTTCATGCATTGCTACACTTTTTACGTAGAGCTAAGAGCCTCTGCCCTTCACTTCCTCGCTTCGGGCAGGAACACGTAATTCCCCTATCCTATAATGCCAGATGGCTTTTAAGTGAAGCTTAGTTGTGATTATTCATATTGAACCCTGAACGGTCTGAATCCTATAAACACCCAAGCGTGAGAAATGTATTCTCAAATAATGTACGAAAAAGAAAAAAATAGCATTAATAGATCATCATAACTAAAACTTGATTTTCAGCATGGGGTGCTTATAAGAAGAAGGGGTAGTTTGACATTCGGTTTTGCCTGTATTACATGGCGTTGGAAAGGACCGACGGGCACGACGTCTGACCTATATTAGTTGTAAAGAAATATAAAGTAGTACAGATATCAGCTCTGGGAGAAGTACTGGTTGTTATTCAGTGTACAAGGCTGCATTCAATGTGCTTATTCTAATCGGCGACAGTGAGCTAATAATAATATGATGGGTTTATAATGAACACGTTGTAGAAAATAAGTACAATAGAATAGACTGGTTACGGAATAAGAGTTCCAGTGATGTTAACTATAATAAACATAGCGTTGAAAAGTCGATAAAAGCTTTGAGATGCTATAAGGATCGGGACCTGAGGCACAGGAAAACTTCAGAAAGGAATTACATCATCGTTTTCTTTAGAAAAAAATTTCCTTGTATGTTTTATTCCTAAAATCAATGCAAATGTATCCTCGTTTAGTATCTAAACTCCATTACTTGATGCTTACTATCTCACTAGTCAACATACATTTCGCGCCAGAACTTCACACGTTCGGGTTTTTATCTGTAACCTTTTTAAACGCACCATCCAAACAACCAGCGTTTCTTTAAAGTAAACATTAATACTGAACATTAAAACACCCACGCAGACTGAAAATCAGTGCTGCGTAGTTCCAGGCATGGCGTATGCTTAACCAGTAGGATATTTAGGGATTAGGCAACCTGCTAATTAGCTTACGAACATAAAAAAAAAAAACATGTGCACCTATTCTATTTGTCTCTAGACTGAGTTCTGGATAATGTTACACTAGTTTAAAGTTTCTAATTGGGACGTCCCACTGACCCACTGGCGAGCCCTGATTATTATTAGCCTCGATGCCAAGCCCTTGCTAATGACTAGTCAGTGCTTGTTGTGGGAAGCCAAGTTAGCGTTTAGCGCCTGTTTGTTTTGAGGTCTGTACTTGCTCCACCTGGGCAGCGTGATGCTGATAGGCCAGTAACAGATGGCACGGTTCCCATCATCTCTATGGGCACAGGTGTGGATCTGCCCCTCCGTCCCAAACAATCGCATTGTACGCGAACCATTATTCCACTATTAGCCGCTTGATATCGCGCAAAGATCCTCATTTCAGCAAATCAGACACCAACATATCACACCAGTCATATGATTTACGGCATACTGAAACTGTCTCGGCCGTCCCAGATCAGCTTCTGTGGCTGTTTTGAGGAAACCACCGTATAGGCATTGCTTCGACGAACGTAATCATTTTGGTCAAAGTAATGAAGGCCAATCTTTATCCGTGGCATAACATCCGAAACCAACGGGTTCAGGAAAGGGTTTCATTAATAAATTGTAAGACGTAGCGAACTCGAAAAAGTACGTGCCACTATAATTTGAAGCCGCTTTTGAAAACAACAACAACAAAAAAAACTATGGAAATTCGGAGGGGGGGTACATGATGTCACGATGCAGTCAAAGATCTTCCTATACGATTGGAGGTTATTATTAGAGAGCAAACATACGTGAATATCATGGTCAGGTGTCCAGTAAAATATCCAGAGATCTATATAGATTCATAAATGGAACTATACATTAGAGACGGGATGTGCTATTTTTAAAATCCTGTAATATCTCACCGATTGACGAGACTAACCTTTTTTTTATACTTTCCATCTACACACGTCTTCAAGCACACACAAACAAGTTGGGTTCAAGGAGAAGGCTAGCAATAATGCTTTTCCCATACCAAAGTACTAACAGTCTTCACTAGGGACCACAGGTCCAACAGGAAGGAGCCCTAGATCAACAAATGTGTGTATGTGTGTGTGTCCTTGGATTGTACAAAGATGTGCCTGAAATGCTCGCTATTTATGAGTCCAGCTATTTTGTATAGCTGCTTTTCGCGCGTACAGAATCACATCGCTGCCGCGTAGATGGACGAGTGGTTGACGGAAGGATGTTTTATTAAACCCTGCAGCAGAACGCGCTGCGTAACCTCTCCGCTGCCAGACGAGGCATCTCTCAGTTTCTCTAATGACTAAACAAGAGGCTACCTTAAAAGCTTTGCCATGTTTCCCCATCCCCACCTCCTCCTCCTCCTCCCTGTACATACTGCAACACACACGACCCTGTTTCCGTCACTCAATCTCAGATAGCTTTCACATGCTCGTTCCCGTGATGCCGAAGGTCCCTCAGCGTGTGTAACCGTACTCCGAAAACCCCAAGACGAGCGCACAGGACGGAAGCGGGACAGATGCAGGAATCCGCGCTATGCGGCGCTGAGGTATTCGGCTAGTCGGAAGCTTGATTAACGGCTCTCTTGGACTTGTTAATAATCCTGATTTCACAGAGCGACTGTTTATGCGGGACCAATAACCGTGCTAGAAGGGTACCTTGCGGAAGGTCGCTATTACATAGTAGGGTCCAAGTGGCGGCGATCCAAGGACCGCTTTTGATCGAAAATGATTGCTCACGCTGGTGTGTGTGTGTGTGTGTGTGTGCCATACACACGCCGAAAATAGCATTTAACATAAAACGTAAGCAGGCCCTAAGCGGCAGGGAGGGGCAGAAAGGCTGTTAGGCCTGTTATCAGTTTCATGAGGGGGGGGGGATCATGAGGGGGGGGGGGGATACAGACAGGAAGCTCATCTGAATCAAGGGAGGGGAGCACTATCGGAAGTGTCGAGTAAACACGGCTCTCCTTTTTAATCATCCAGACTCACGGTTTTTAAACTCCAGATGCTTTCATCTCGTCCCCTTCGCCCCGACACATCCAATATCTCAACCTCCCCCGAGTGGAGAGACAGCGGTATGTCCGCCAGAGAGAGAGAGAGAGAGAGAGAGAGAGAGAGAGAGAGAGAGAGAGAGAGAGAGAGAGAGACTGAGAGGGATAAATGGAAGCTATAATCAGACAATCAAACTAAACTTTGGGCAGCCACAGTGTTGAAAGAGTTGGCTACGTTGCAAAAGCGATTTACGGGGAAAATGAGAGTATCTCAGAATAGTTTTTCCTCCTTTTAACAAAGCTAACCACCCGCTCTCGCTACGAAAAATACAAACCTGCTCCAAGATTAGTCCCCATGAACAGCCCTAATTAGCCCCTGCTACACAAAAGACTGACTGACCTTTGGCTTTTTCAAGTTAGACCCTTTAATAGTAAAAAAAGGAGGGGGAGGGGGTTAAAAAACTAATCCAGAAAAAACTCAGATGAGAAAGTGAGCCTTTTTCTTTCTTTTTTTTTTGAATGACTTGGCTTCTTATAATTGGGCCAAGGATGGGATTAACTTCAAATGGTGCGGTGGGCAAAACCTCAAACTTGCCCTCTTATCATCCCCCCCCTCCCTCCTTCACTGCCCATGCTTAAGCAACAGCTGCCTTTCCCCTCAAGTTCAAAGCCATCCCAGAATGCACTGCAATGGCCCTGCTTCACTATAGTGGGACGGATGTGGAGCCTGCCAAGGCATCTGGCCTTTTCAAAGGTATGGGCGCAGGACCAAAGAGCCCGAGATACTGATATTGGACGAGGAGAGGGGGCACGGCGAGAGCCATAATCCCTCGGCAAAGCACTTGGCAGGGCGTCCGATATCTCGAAAATGACCTTAACGTGGTGCATGGAAGGAATGACTGGAGTATGAGTTATGGCATAAAGAAGTTATTGTTGACTCTACAATGCGCAGGCTCACATGGCCAGTACATCTATATCGCGGATGCCTGGACGTCAAGGTTTTAAGCCACTTATTTATTGTCGGCTTTGTAGTTTAATGGGCCCAAGAACACGCTCGAGCTTTAAAACAAATTCGGCGATATATAATAGGACATTCGGGACATTCTACACACAACCCGATCTTACAGGTTTCTATTATTTGATTCCCTCGTTTATATAATAAAACCGATTGTTTTCTTTCAAAACTCTGTTTTGGAAGGTTTTGGTTCCTAATATCTACACAAGGTCCAAAAGTAGAGAGAAGTGTTGGTCCGAATTGCTGAAAAACTTCTTAAACTAGGAATGATACTAGAATATGCAAATTGTTTTAAGACCCGCAAAGGCACAACTTGCTGGGATAAGTAGAAAAAGCTAGGGAGGCCGGCGATTATCACAAATTTGGAAAGTTTGCTTTAACCAGCGTTGTCTTTTCTTCATCAGCAAAGTGTACAACTTTTACTGCATTATTTAAGCATCCTTTTCACCCATTACATTTACACGAAGGAACTGTATTGTTAAGGGCCTTGCTCAGGGGCCCAAAAGTGGCGGCTTGGTGTGGCTGAGATTTCACCTCGTGATATTCGGCGCCGATGCCTTAACACTTACGCTTATTAATTCACACTATAAACTGTTTTCACTGACAAATTTTATTTAAAAAAATTTAAACACACTACTGTATTATTCGTATTAAGTCAAAAATAAAGTGTTTAAGTACCGTATTTTATGTGTAAACATAATGAAAGAACCATCCGAGTAATCTCAGCCAATCAGCAAACGCCAGTTCTGTACTTAGTCAATAGGGTCACGTCCTGTTGCTCGATACAAAACGCGTTCACTCTCTTTCACTCTGCATCGTGGCTTCGTTTCATGAGTTCACACGTGGTTTATGCTAGTGACCGTTTACCGCTTAACTGTTTTCTGTGTAATGAAATCTTGTTCTTTAACTGTGTTTTTATACTTGATTTGTGGATTATGTGTGAATTAGGTCAAGTACTGTATATTACATGTTCTGTACTATGTTTATAAAGTGACATAAAGCAGATTCTCACCGTAGATTTTTTTTTACGTCAATATACCTCGACTAGGAACGCAACCATCGCGATATAGACCTACTGGTTAGTCCCCAAGCCCCACCCCCAAAGAATCCTTAAAATACATGATGTTGATGAAATACAGCACAGTTAATACATTTGACAGATTTATGGCATTTGGCAGACACCCCTCATACAACTAAGGGCCTTGCTCAAGGGCCCACTAGTGGCACCTTGGTGGTGGTGGGATGTGAACCTGTGATCTTCCGGTCCAGAGGGCAATGCCTTAACCACTGAGCTCCCATCTCCTGTATAATGCAAGAGTGATTTTTATTTACAGGGATGTGGTAGGTCAGTGGTTGATGTCCTGGGTTACTTATTAGAAGAATCAGGGGTTTCAAGCCCTGATATTGCCACTCTTTGGGCCCCTGAGCATGGCCCCTGACCCCCTGAATTTCACCATTCTTAAAGTACACGTGTCCAGTATAAAGCACATTTGTTTTCTTTCTTCTTTACACAACTGGGACGCTCGGGGGTTTAAGGGCCGTCCCAAAGAGCCCAGGAATGGCTGTTTTAGGCGGTGCTGGGTTTTGAACTTTCTACCTTCAGATCAAAAGTCTCGACCGCCGAGCCACCGCTTCCCAACTAATGAGAGACTCGCCTGAATTTACGAGAATTTACAGCAAGCCAAAGTGAACGGAAAGAGAGGAGGACTAAACTGCTGCGAGCGCCGTGTCTTACTTGTGTAACCCTAGCACGCTTTTCAATCTTGTCAACAACACAAAAAAAAACGAAGAAAATAGAAAAAAGCCTGTCTATGAGAAAAGTGCACAATACACATGATCCAATTCCGTTCAGGACCACAAGCTGTCCAGAGCTGCACCACGCCCCCCCAACTAACCCCCCCCCCCCCCCCCCCCCCCAACTAAACTTCCATTATCTTCATATGCAATCTCACCCCCCCCCCTCCCTTTCACACTATTATCCGCTAGCTAAACGGAGAGGAATCGGTGTCCCTGAGAGACGAACTAAAGCCTAGAAAAACATCTTAAGAGTGATCGTGATGGAATCGCGCTTAGGGAGATCAAAGCCGGACTTAGATGTGTAATTACTGGTGGTTATGAAAACTGGCTGTCATCTTTCTGCCGCGGATGAGCATGTCGAATTCGGAGTAGCCCGAGGACAGTAAGGCGGCAGACACGCCTAAAAAACTTTGAACGAGCGAGCGAGAAAAACAGATAAAAAGAGAGAGCGCGCGCGCCGAGAGGACGACAGACGAGCGCGCCTGATGACGATAGAAAGAAACGTAGGGGGAAAACGTTCGCCTGTCGATGATCTATACACGCGCTAAGCGTGGACGAAACAACACCAAACTCGTCGGGGTAAAGTCTGGAGGCCGCGCTGGAAGAGATGGGATGATGTATCCCTTTTCTTCTCCCTGCCTCCATCCCCTCGAGGAAAGCAACATAAAGCCGGAGCGCCCCTGCAACTCGGACCTGTTGCGACAGGCCGGCACGGCAACAAAGAGAATCTCACGCAGCACAACACGGTCTTTGTGTAGCGGCAGAGTATCTTACTTACGAGCGGGGTTTTATCCGCACACAAATCTGCTTCTACACAAAAAAAGCCAACGAATAAAAAGCTGGAAAGGATTCTGAACAGGCCCGCCGCCTTTATTGTAGATAAATAAATAAATAAATCTCCATTATTGGAGTTGAATTTCATAAAGGATGGAATAAATGATCATTTTCCGCACCAAGATGTCCAATTTCCTCTCTCTATAACGCCGACGTTCCCTAAGAGCTCAGGCACAAGCATTTCAAAGACTACAAATCTCTCAACCTGCACCATAAACCTGGATTGAGCACCTGGCACACTTGGACACAATCGGCTTTTCACACCGGAGCTCAACCGGAAGATCTCTCATAAAGGGGGGGGGGGGGATTCTGGTGCATGTCATCGTCTCTTTGGCAAGATGGATTCAACACCTCTTTCTAACAGCGTAATTGACAGTCATAATTAAAAGCGCTCTGGCCTGAGATTTGAAAGGCGTGCGTGGGATGATTGTGGTTTAGGATACGGCACCTCGTTCACCTGCTTGCGACGTTCCTGCCAACACACGGAGCGCGCGAACGTGGTGTAGACAGCGATCTTGTCCAAACAAGTGATGTTGCAGCACGACATGTCAGGCAGGCCTGTGATTGCCTGGGTTTTTTTTTTTTCTTTTTTTTTTCTCCCCCCCTGTCTCCGTACGAGCGCAGCAACATCGGCATGAGATCATTGTTTTAATACATCACAAGCGCCGAGGTTGAGGGAGAGTTCAGAAATTCCAGAAGAAACATGATGCATGGTAATTAGTTCTCAGAAACACACAAATAGGGGATGCCTTTTTTTTTATCACCTACCTGCATGAGTTTCCCTTCAGCGAATCCGCTGCTGCTTCCAGCAAACACCCCTTCCAGGGTGATAGGCCTGACCGTGGCTTTGGGGTTGAGCAGCGTGACCTTGATGAGGGCGCGGGTTGCCGCCACCTCCAGGCCCGTGTTGCCCAGCGCAACTTGCAGGGCAGCCGAGATCAGCCATGGCCAGAGTCCGGCCAGGCGCTGTGTGGCGAGCCTCATTGACCCAGCTGCAGATTCGGGGCCCAGGCACGCATAATGCACTGTTCAAAAACCACTGGCGCGCCAAAGGGTCCGTCTGGGAGGGGGGGGGGGTGGGGGGGGGGTTTGCGTGGGGTAGGGGGGGGGGGGTAGTTGTGGGGGCGCTTTGGTGGGTGTTGCGTCGAGGCGGTCGGACTCGAACTTCAAAAATACTTACTTGATGGATTTTTTAACGCACACAGGCGAGTCCGCATGAGCCCGGAGCCGTGTGCTCGGGAAAGGCAAATCCTTCAGTAATGACAGCTCTCCAAGGAGCTCAAGGAAAGCAGTGATCATTGTTGAAAACACAAATGGGACCTCACTTTATAGTCGCACATGCAGGCGAGTTCAAATTCAGTGTGCAAGTAAGACAGCATGGAGGAAGGCACTGACCGGAAGCCCTTAATGTGTGTCCCAGTCATACGAAATGCTTTCATGCAATGCAATTCAGTGGGGAAACCAGGCACCAGATTTCAGGCAGCCTGAAAGGTTTGTAACTCTCCGTCCTGATCACGCATTCAGGGATCTCCATTGGATGGGGTTACGGTTGCGCATTCCCTTTAAAAATGTAAAAAATAAAATAAAAATAAAAACAAAAAACAAATAAATAAGAATTTAAAAAATCAACAGGTGACCTGATCAGAATTCGGTTAGCAAATCTAAAAAAAAAAAAAAAAAGCCGCTTTACGCAAAACCGACGCACGACGTGAACCCGAACGCGTGACTTCCTTGCGGCATTTTTACGCGCTCCGTTACACCGGTTCCGTGTCGCTCAAACCCAATAATCGGCCGAGTGTGGATATGGATTTCCTCTTCTTCTTTCTTTTTTGTCCTCCTTTTCCCCCTTAGCTGTAAGTCCTGCTGCATGAATCGCTGTCTCTTAATCAGGTGCGATTCCTTTTACAAGCCGATCCAAGATCTCGGTTCTCCGCATGTTCCTCCGGCCGTCAGATTAAAACCTGTTCAAGTTTTACACCACGTTCAAAAAGAAAAAGAAGAAGTAGCAGAAGAAGGAGAAGAAGATTCCTTGCGCACAGATCCTTTTACGAGTCGCAGAGTGAAGTCTCGGTCAACACGCGGTCGCAAAAGTTGTTCGGCGTTAACGCGCGTGGAAAAAACAAGACGCTTAAAAAGTGCGTTTCCCTCCCTCAGGGTCTCATGGAGCAAAGCTACCTGTTGCAGAGTGGCCGTGTGTGTGTGTGTGTGTGTGTGTGTGTGTGTGTTTGTGAGGGTGGAGCAGAAAACTCGTACTCAATAGCAACTCCAACGACGCGCGGCGCCCTTCAGTGGACATATGCTGTAGAGATAGCCTTAGAATAATATAAGGTAATAGTATACAAATAAATAAATAAATACCATATTACATATGGATCAATAAATACATACCATATTACATATGGATCGGATATGGATCCGTCTAAACTTTATAACTGTACCTGGCAAAAAAAATATGTTGCAGGGTATTCAGTGTAACTAGAAATGGATAAAAAAAAAGCACGCTTCAGAAAGTTAAATGAAACTAACAATGGTTAATGTTCGAGTTCGTTAAATGTTACTATTAATACATTTAAAGCATATTGACGGTATATATATATATATATATAATTTTTGCAAACATTGGTATTTATTTATTTTAATAGTATTTATTTCTTTAAATACATATTTATTTGTTTGTTTGTTTATTTGAAAATATCTATAACATTCGGAAAACTCAACAGGTGGTTTTGATTTTTTAAAATACTTTTTAAATGTAACTTTAAAGAGATAAATAAAGAATTAAAAAATAATATTCGGATAACTCAACATGTGGTGTTGATTTGTTTTATATTAAAACATTTTTTTTATGATTAATGGATACAAAAAAATTGAAATGATGGATAAACAGTCCTAGCGGTGAAATATAACTAGAAATAGATTTTAAAAAATCTCAAGAAAGTTCAATGCACCTAAAAAGGTTTTAAAAGTCCATTAAATATAAATTATTAATAAATATAAAGCATGTTCAAAGCAGTTAAATGTGACAAATAAATAAAAAAAGAATAATCCAAGTCATCAAATGTAACAATAAATGGAGAAAAAAACAGACCTATTCTAGAAATTTAAATGCAATGATGGAAAAAAAAATTTCCTAGCAATTAAATGTAACTAGAAATAGATAAAATAATTTTTTAAGAAGATTAAAAGCAACAATGTTGGATACAAAAATAAACAAAATCAAGTTATAGAGCATTAAGAGGAAATATAAATATATAAAATAATAAAATAATAAATTATACAGGGGCACGGTGGTTTAGTGGTTAGCACCTTCGCCTCACCATCAGGGTCCGGGTTCTGTCTTGGCCTTGTGTATGCGGAGTTTGCATGTTCTCCCCGTGCCTCAGTGTTTTTTTTCTCCAGGTTCTCTGGTTTCCTGCAAGTCCAAAAGCATGCACGGTAGGTTGATTGGCACCTTGGAAAATTGTCCCTAGTGTGTGAATGTGAGTGTGTGTGAGTGTGTGTGCCCTGCGATGGGTTGGCATTCCATCCAGGGTGTATCCTGCCCATTAATGCCCATAGACGCTTGAGATAGGCACAGGCTCCCCGTGACCCGAGGGAAGATCAGATAAAGCGGTAGAAGATGAATGAATGAATATATTATTTCAATGATAAATTAATTTAAAAGATACGTTAGACATTTAAAATACTATTATATTTATAGGATTATTATTATTATTATTGTTATTATTATTATGGAAGAAAGATTTGCAATTCTTTTATTGTTAAGAATAGTCATATATTGATACACAGCATAGTTATTATGGTATTATAGTTATTATGGATTTAATAAATAATTAAATCTGATTGATCAGAAAGTGTTTATTCAGTCGCTATATAACAGTATTACTACAAGGACCAATATGTTTTCTGGCACTTCCATGGTAAGAAGGGTTTCATTTTTTCCCCGCATTATTATTTACAGTCAAGTGGTAGCTAATAACATGGATGAAAGAGTATATTTTACTAATTAATACTAAAATTACTTTTAGTAGTTAAGAAATGTCTTTTCACTAAGAAAATAAAACACCCCAGGAAGCCCTAATATTGGAGAAATAATCAATTATGAGGTGGTAACAGTAAATCCGCTCCATGTCACGTTGCATCATACCAACCTGCTGTTAATTATTTTCCGAGAACAGCATGCCCTGTCATGTTTGATTCCTAACAAACCTGTACTTGCTTTGGCAATACATGAATTATAGATATATTTATGGTTTACTCTTAATCTTCTTGACTAAAACAGCATTACATCACACCTTTGTGTTAGGATGTTTGTGCACTCCTATCACTATGCGGGAAAGATGAAAATCGCGTTTATAAAACATTACATTTGAGAACCATATTATCAGCATGCCATATTATTATTTTTCCAACATTGCCTGTGTTTTTATTTACACCCTGTATGTTCTTTCTGTATAAAACCTTTGTGTAACATTTCTCTACATGAGCATCACATCACAACTTATTCTGATGCATTCCTGTAAACGTTCAATCATTGC
This sequence comes from Kryptopterus vitreolus, assembly GCA_030449085.1. Taxonomy (NCBI): domain Eukaryota; kingdom Metazoa; phylum Chordata; class Actinopteri; order Siluriformes; family Siluridae; genus Kryptopterus; species Kryptopterus vitreolus. The sequence goes on along the minus strand of JACRUU010000006.1, from coordinate 8,410,399 downwards.
TTTCAGATTCAGATATTTTAATGTTGTTCATACAATATTAACAAAATACCTCACCATAGGAATGGATTAAAACTACAATGGACTCCTTACACTTGAATACATTTCAAGCTCAAGTTTATGTCCAAGTTTATTTCTATAGTGCATTTCACATTGGATATTGTTTCAGTGTACAGAATGTACAGATTATAGAACAAAAAATATTTTCATATAATATTATATATGATTTCCCCAGAGCCTCAGTGTTATTAAGTGTGCATTAAAACGGCCCCTAAAATCAATTTTTAATCTAAAAAAAAAACTTTTATGTTTGCCCAACATAAAAGAGCTGGGGGGCACAGTGGCTTAGTGGTTAGCACATTCGCCTCACACCACCAGGGTCGAGTTCAATTCCCGTCTTGGCCATGTGTGTGCGGAGTTTGCATGTTCTCCCCGTGTTTCAGGGTTTTCTCCGGGTTCTCCGGTTTCCTCCGGGTCCAAAAACATGCATCGTAGGTTGATTGGCACCTTGGAAAATTGTCCCTAGTTTGTGTGTGTGTGTGTGTACCCTGCAATGTGTTGCCATTCCATCCAGGGTGTATCCTGCCTTAATGCCCATAGATGCCTGAGATAGGCACAGGCTCCCCATGACCCGAGGGAAGATCAGATAAAGCGGTAGAAGGTGTAATGAATGATTGAAAGAATAAAAGAGCTGATCTCTAAATTCATCTCGTTGGTGTATTTGCACAGGCCACCTTCTCTTTGAGAAATGATTCGGGAAACGCTAATGTTTTTCACATCAGAAATGTTAATAACGAGTCAGCGTGTAAATACTTGTGGAATGCATTTGACTGATTCTGAAAACAAGTCCATTATCATATAACAATATGTCAATCTATCAAGTCACTGTGGAATACATGCACTCGATCAACATTTCTAATTCAATTCAGGTGCATTTGAAATAAAAGTGAGATGTATACTGAAAATGGCTTTTCAGTGGCAGAGAGATTTAGAAAAGAAGTAGCCCGAATAAACAAATAACAATAAGTGAGTAAACCTTGCGACTGGATTCAGAATTTATAAGCACAAATACAAAGTATACATTTATTTAAAAATGCCATTAAGGACAAAAGCGTAGGCAGCCAATCACAATCCCTAATTTACTCCCTACTGTTTTGAGGTGCTTTGTGTCATATACAGGTGTCGATGGATCATGTACAAACCAATGGCATATGTTTATACTTCTCATCCAACCGCAATCAAATTCACTCTATCCGGATGGAGCGATTTATTGACAAATTGTTAGAACAACTTTTTTAACTTATAATCATTACATTATTAGACAAATATCGACACAGAAAGTACAAATATTTGTCTTAATTTGTAAACCAGGCCCATTACTTTATTTTTCTCTCTCTCATTGTGTACTGTTTTCAGCACGTTCAGCACGATAAACTATAACTTACCACTGGTGTATCATTTCCTGCTCATCAGGCTCATTTACAAGGCTGTATTGACAACAAACAAGACAGAAGGCAACAAGAAGTCTGGAGCGAGGCAATGATGTAAACATGACTGACAACATTTCTGATCACCTGATCTATCTAGCTCATTAGGTAACGAAATTAAAAACGTGTTAGGGGTGTCTAAAATAACTCTTTACTTATTTATGTATATATACATGAGGCTCGGTGGCTTAGTGGTTAGCATGTTCGCCTCACACTGCCACAGTCCGGGTTCGATTCCTGCCTCAGGGGTTTTTTCTCCAGGTTCTCCGGTTTCCCCCTGTCCAAAAACATGCACATCAAGGTAGGTTGATTGGCACCTTTGAAAATTGTCCCTAGTGTGTGAATGTGAGTGTGTGTGTGCGTGTGTCCTGCAGTGGGTTGGCATTCCATCCAGGGTGTATCCTCCCTTAATGCCCATAGAGATCTGAGATAGGCACAGACTCCCCGTGACACGAGGGAAGATTGGATAAAGCGGTAGAAGATGAATGAATATATATATATATATATATAATATATATATATATATATATATATATATATATATATATACACGTTCCACATAATTATGCAAATTTTTGTTTTCCTCTTTTTTCTAAAAAATCAACAAAAATGATAGTTCTCATAATTTCCAAGTCATCAAGCATTTTTTTTTGAACGAACCACTTTTTTTATCAAAATCTTGTTGGGTAAGTTACTTTGGAAATGTAATAGGTTACAAATTACAAATAACCCTATTCAAAATGTAATAAGTGTATAAACCATAAATAAACCTTCAATACACATTTATTCAGTCCTATTTGTTTTGACCATAAAAATCCTGACCAGTAGATGGCAGTACTGTACCACCAAGCCTACAATCTGTTGTTACACACGGTCGGCGCGGATTTACGACGTCATTGCACTCGACGATTAAAACAGACTCGACTCCGAGTGTTTGGACATCTTTTTTGTTTGTTTGTTTGTTTGTCAAGTAAAGTGTTTTAATATATCGATAAACACCATGTCCTTAGAGACCGTTCCCAAAGACCTCCGCCACCTGCGGGCTTGTCTGCTGTGTTCTCTTGTTAAGGTAGGCTAGTGTGTTGAGCTCCTGCAGTATTTACAGCGAGTTCGCGGTGTGTGAAAATGGCCAGACTTTCGCTTTAACACGTTGTTTTTGATCGAATAAAAGTAAAAAGATAGTTTTTGTGCTCTTATTGGTAAAGTATAATTTATCCTGAATGTATTTCCCCCCTACATGGCGTCCCGTCGGTCTTATATAGTCTACTGCTCTTGCTTAGGATGTCCAACGGTTCTTTTTTTTCTCAAAACAAATACAAAAATAAGGAGAATTATTTTGTATTTTTCTTTCCATGTTCAAATTCTTCATTTTCTGCAAAAGATTCTAACGTTATCCTGAGGATGCTGGACCTCATGAAGTATATTTCAGCACGAGTCGATTACAACATTCATTCATTCATTTTCTACCGCTTTATCCGATCTCTCGGGTCACGGGGAGTCTGTGCCTATCTCAGGTGTCTATGGGCATTAAGGCAGGATACACCCTGGATGGAATGCCAACCCATCGCAGGACACACACACACACACATTCATACACTAGGGACAATTTTTCCAAGGTGCCAATCAACCTACCGTGGATCGGGAGGAAACCGGAGAACCCGGAGAAAAACCCCCTGAGGCACGGGGAGAACATGCACAAACTCCACACACACATGGAGACTGGAATCGAACCCGGATCCTGGCGGTGTGAGGCGAACGTGCTAACCACTACGCCACCGTGCCCCCTCGATTACAACATGGTTAATTCAAATCTAAGTGTGAGGGATTAGACAATAAAATAAATCACACTAACCACGAAACCTTTTTGGCTCAGGGGCCACTTTAAAGGTCTAGCCAGCACCGTATGCGTACATATCAAACATAAACATATAAAAGGCGTTAAAGTTAATACTCAGTGTATCACCGTATCTAATGCTCTACCTGGTGAAGCGACAGGCAAATGACAGGAAAAGGTCAGTGTTGGGGGAAAGTTATTTTTGAAATGTAATAGGTTACAGGTTACAAATGACCCTATAATGTAATAAGTAGTGTAACTTTTCAATGACTGTATAAAAGTTAAGCAACTGATTACGTTCGATTCCTTTTTTATTACTTTTGTACACTAGGTGGCAGTTGGAAAAGGTGGGATATATTTTAATTTATTATATTCTAATGTAAATGTAATTTAATTACATGTTTGTTTTTTTGCTGTAACTGTAGAGGATTACTGTTACTTTTATTTTGTAATTAAGTTATGTAACGCTGTAACGTGTAACTAGTTACTCCCCGACACTGACCGTGATTATGATCTGGTTTGATTTGGACAATTCTGTACCGATCTTCATCAGACCAAAAGTGACCATCCTCTGGTCTAGTGAGACTTTCATCATACAGAGAACGTGTTTTTGTTCAGAGTCTTGTGAAACTTGTAATGAGTGCTTCTTTGTGGACCACTACTGCATCCATGTTTGATTCATCATCCGATCTTCCCTCGGGTCGCGGGGAGTCTGTGCCTATCTTGGGCGTCTTGGGGCATCAAGGCAAGACACGGAATGCCAACCCATCGCAGGGCGCACACTCGCATTCACGCACTAGGGACAATGTTTCCAAGGTGCCAATCCACGTACCGTGCATGTTTTTGGAACGGGGGGACTGAGGACAGGAGAAAAAAAAAAGAACGCCTGAGGCACGTGGAGAACATGCACAAACACGCACACATGGGGGCGATGGGAATCGAACCCTCAATCCTGGAGGTGTGAGGTTTACGTGCTAAGCTCTAAACCACCGTGCCTGCTTCCCAAAACTGTTCTTTAAATTATTAGTATCATTATTAAAAATAAGAGTCCACTTTTTCCCTATAATAAAAATAAATGTTATATGGTCAAAATGTGTATGGAATTTTGTATTTTAAATGAAGAGAGTTAAAGTGTGTAGGGATGAAACCTGACCTGATTAAACACCTTTTGTGTCTACAGACTATTGACCAGTTCGAGTATGACGGCTGTGATAACTGCGAGTCCTACCTGCAAATGAAGGGGAATCGGGAGATGGTTTATGAATGCACAAGCTCCTCTTTTGACGGGTAAATATATTTATTAGGATAAAATGTTAACTTTTTTGTTTGTTTGTATTTGATAATAAATTACTGTGTTTTCTGAGCAGAGTCATTGCGATGATGAGTCCTGAAGACAGCTGGGTGGCCAAGTGGCAAAGAATAGGTAACGTTCATCCACTTGTCTGTAACACACTGTCTGTTTCGTTTGTATGTAATGATTTCTGCAGTTATAAACACTTTATCTTCTCTGACAGGAAACTTCAAAGCAGGAGTCTATGCTGTAACTGTAACTGGAAGATTACCTCCAGGTTGGTTAAAGATTTGGTTTCAATTACATTATTATTTTTTTTATATATATGGAATAATACTATATGGTCAAGTTTGTGGATAAATGGTTAATGTTTCAGGGACTGTTATAGTGTGAGGAGGCCTTTGGTTCACTAAGTATACAGTGTATACATGTATACAGAAGGGTTGAGTTCTATAGAAGGCCATTTCCATAGTAACCATGTAAACCATATCATGGTGTAACTCCGGAAGCTTATTGTAAGATCTTATTGTTAATGTTTTATAACATCTTTCATATTTTAATGTTAAACTGTGACTGTTTGTTTATTAGGAGTGGTGCGAGAACTAAAGAGCAGAGGAGTCATCTACAGGTCCAGAGACACGGCGGTGAAGACGTAGACGTAGCATCCCGTACATCCCAAACTGGCATCCCGTCCCGGAAAAGTTCTTCCTCGCAACGCTACATTGTCGTCATCAGTGTCGCCACCTTTAAAAAAAAAAAAAAAATCCATTTCATTTAATTGTGTCGTGGTTCTGAAATGAACAATCCTTTACAATTTGTCATATCACCTGTGTTAGAAAAATAAAAATAAAAAAAGCTTTTGAGGTTTAGACTGGGGAACTTTTATTATAGAAACGTCTTTGGCTTTTCATTTTCACTTTCATCATTTCTTCCAAGGCAATTTTATTTCTCTCATTTCAACACCACTGCAGTGATTCTGTTTCCATGATGTTGACCAATGAATAAATTTTTTTTTTTTTTCAAAAATGTTGTGCATCCTGACATCATCCTGTGCATCTGTACTGTATTATTGATAAAAATAAAAATGATGGAAAAAAGTTTGTTTTTTTTCTGATGGATGGTTTTATTTTCTATTTGTCTTCAGCATCAAATTATAAGACATTGGAAATAAATGACCTGCCACGTCAATATTCTTATGACACGGGTTGCTGTAATGTACGGCGAGGATCCAAACTATTGCACTCAATTAATAGATCATTTCTAGTTGCCTACCAGAGAATACCGTGTGTCTGAATGGACGTCTCATGCAACACCTTTCAGGTATTTTTTTAAAATGTGGGCAGTCAAATCATGTTTTAGGAACCTGGTAAATATAGATACAGAGATGATTCATTCCCCTGATAAGGAAGATGGAACGGTGGGTGTAGAATAACTATATTTGACAATTTATTTACAAACCAGGATTTTAACATTCATTTACAATCCCGAACCACAAAGACAAACAAAGATTGCTTGTTTTATATAAAAGCACATTCAGCACTTTTTTATTTATTTATTTTCATGTTCTTACAGCGGGGCACATGCTTGTTCCACATTTTTATATAAAATTGCTTTTATTTATTTATAAACCACATTCATTTTGCACTTTTTTATTTTTTTTTATTTATTTTCATGTTCTTACAGCGGGGCACGGTGGCGTAGTGGTTAGCACGTTCGCCTCACACCGCCAGGATCCGGGTTCGATTCCCGTCTCGGCTATGTGTGTGTGGAGTTTGTGCATGTTCTCCCCGTGCCTCAGGGAGTTTTTCTCCGGGTTCTCCGGTTTCCCCCGGTCCAAAAACATGCACGGTAGGTTGATTGGCACCTTGGAAAATTGTCCCTAGTGTGTGAATGTGTGTGTGTGTGTGAGTGTGTGTGCCCTGCGATTGGCATTCCATCCAGGGTGTATCCTGCCTTAATGCCCATAGACGCCCGAGATAGGCACAGGCTCCCCGTGACCCGAGGGAAGGTCGGATATAGCGATAGATGATGAATGTATGAATGAATGAATGAATGTTCTTACAGCAGGGAAGAGATCTTAAATACTTGCATTCAACTGCTTCTTTACATATTTATTTCTATTATGTGTTTTAAGAAATATAGTCCAACATGTTTTATTACCAAAATAACCCACTCTTCCTAATTCTTGCCCGTCCTGCCACTCAGTCTCCGTCTCAGCATGTGCTTCATGCTTTGCTTTTGTTACCTTGTGTGTGGTTGGTGTTGAGACAGACACCTTTACATAAAATTTATTTGTATTTTTTTAAAGGGCAATTTTAACAACTCAGTAATAATTACAATTGCAGTACTTTAGTCATTTCCTGTTCTTTTCTGTTCTCACACACGGAGAACAAGAATCTCTGAAATCTCTGCGGTTTGTCAATGCTAACAATGTCCACAAGGGGGAGCTGTAGCTCTAATGCGTGCAGAACCACGGAGGGATTTTCTTAGGCAGAAAACCAAAGCGAATAATAATAAAGATGCGTTTACATTCGCCACATATATTAATAGAATGCAACCAGGTAGCCAAAAGCTCAGGGGGTGGGTAGGGCTTTTTCATTTACATTTTTATTATTATTACTTTTTCCTGCTCAGAGATGTGATGGATGAAGGGATCACAGAGATGATCCTTGCACAGATCCTTGCATGATCCATGCCCAATAGTGCGTTCTTCTGTAGGGTGGAAGGAAACCAGAGAACATCATCTCAGAGCAGAGCCTTCGTACAGTGTAACACCATATTCCTCCATGAGAAGAAAAGAAGCATTTTGAATTTAACGTACGCAAAGAGTACGACATGATAGTCCTTGTTAAACATAACAAAACCTAGTTTGTGCTGCCAGAGGAAGCGTTATATACGCCATCATATATTCATTCATTCATTCATCTTCTACCGGTTTTTCCGATCTCCCCTCAGGTCATGGGGAGTCTGTGTCTATCTCAGGTGTCTATGGGTATTAAGGCACGATTCACCCTGGATGGAATGCCAATCGATTGCAGGACACACACACACACACACACACACACACACACACACATTCATACACTAAGGAAAATTTTCCAAGGTGCCAAATCAACCTACTGTGCATGTTTCTGGACCGGGAGGAAACCGGAGAACCCGGAGAAAAAAACCCTGAGGCACGGGGAGAACATGCAAACTCCACACACACATGGTCGAGACGGGAATCGAACCCGGATCCTGGCGGTGTGAGGCGAACGTGCTAACCACTAAGCCACCATAGTGCCCCTGCCATCATATATGTATACATATATGTATATTTTTATATGTATATTTCGAAAACATGCAAAAGTAAGAGTCGTGCTCGAAACCACTATGTTTAATCTTCTTTCTTTTTTTAAAGAGTATGTTAATTTTAGAAGGGGGTTGCTTTTTTCCCCTCACATATAACGCCCATCACGTTTCGATGGGAAACCACCACAATTCTCTTCATATGACAGCAAAACACTTTCATATTCACTCATGCGAACAATAAAATGAGTAATCTTTTTTGCATTAAGATCCCGAAGCATTAGGTGTGATCCTACCTCGAGTTCACGACTGGATCTCCTTCGTGAGAGAGAGGGATTGAAGGGAGAAGTTGCAATTTTCAGGGATTGCGAAAGCGCACAACGCAAACAGTTCTTTACAAAAAAAGAGAAAAGAAAAAAAGCTTCAATGGATTGTTATAAAAAACATGTTCATACATCATCGCACTACTTTAACATCTGGATTGTTTATATAAACTTTTAAGAAAGATACGTAGTCAAAATTCATATTTGTATTTTCTAATGCAGCTCTTTGAATGTGCTGTATTGAATTGTTTATTGTACTGTATTGTGCTTTTTATGCTCTAAAGTATAGAATTGAGAAATGCTACTTTGATCACTTAAACCTTATTTTATTCGCTTTTATTCATTTACAAAAAATCGTTGAATTTCATCATAAATCGATTATTATCATTAATGCACATTGCACTCAGATCATTTTACAGCTTTTATTCAGGTCTGGCCTGCTGTATTGTTATTTGCATAAAACCCTGTTTTTACTCTTAGTCACAATTAAAATCTCAGTGTGACCGGAGCCTTTGTGGCAAGTGACACTTTCCACTTGACACTTGTCAGTGGACTAAAAGGCCGTTAAAAAAGCTGATTATATTTCTGCAATCAAAAAGTTACTAATCAAATCTCAAAGTCAAAATAATATCTGCATAATAATATGACTTGAAAAGCTGGACTCCTCCCTTTTTATATATATATATATATAGAGAGAGAGAGAGAGAGAGAGAGAGAGGGAGAGAAAGAGAGAGAGAGATGGTTAGACAGATAGATAGATAGATAGATAGATAGATAGATAGATAGATAGATAGATAGATAGATAGATAGATGGATGGACGGACGGACGGACGGACGGACGGACGGACGGACGGACAGACAGACAGACAGACAGATAGATAGATAGATGGATGGATAAATAGATAGATAGATGGTTAGATAGATAGATAGATAGATAGATAGATAGATAGATAGATAGATAGATAGATGTAAAGATTTTAATAAAAATATCTTCCCTCTTTATTAAAGACATTAACGTCACTAACTTCCATATCCATAATTAAAACAGAAACGCATGATGCGTACTTTAGGAGGAATTTGGTGAAGGTTGAAAAGAAAAGAGAAGGAGAAATAAAAACGAAGGTTGAAAGAAGGTATTTGTGCATAGATGTGCTTGCGGGCTACAAGGTAATTTGGCGGGAAAGTGGGGTCGAGAGCTTGTTTGCCTTCAGCTCAAACCACAATATACATAATTGCTTCTTGGCGCTCAAAAGCTACTCATGCACTTCAAAGTGCCTGTGTCTTGCACCCAGACCTGCAAAAAACAAACAACGTACAACAACCCACGCTGAAGCTCACACACACACACACACACACACACACACACACACACACACACACACACACACACACACACACACACACACACACACACACACACACACACACACACACCTCTATGAAGTCACCCACGATCTCTAAAAGCCAAAAGAGTGGCTGAGTTATAAGAGTTATCCAGTACGATTATTTTCTTTAACGCATATTAAAGAACAACGCCGTTTTATTTCTGGCCACCTGCTATTGGTGAATTCAGATGATCCAAAGCATTACAAGCCAACCGAGGACATTTCTGCAAAAACGTGTCATGCATCACTGATAACCAAATGAGTGAGACCTATTATATATATATATATATATATATATATATATATATATATATATATATATATATATAAATATATATATATATTTTTTTTTGTGCCTTACTTTACTTTGTCAGGTGTCTACTTCCTGTTTCTCTCTTAACCTCATGGTTTTTATTTCTCCGAACCCCGAGCGGGGCCCCGGCCTCGGAGCAGACTTTCCTAAGCCATCACATATCGATTTTACTCTTCCGATATTACTCAAGTTTCTGTGATTTTCCATTTTCTTACCGCGTTTTTGTGCTCCTGGTAATTTCTATTTCTTTCTTTTCTTTTAACCGCAAGATCTGATCTGAAGAAGTAACACACACGAACTGTGATTGATGCTGCATCCAAGAAACAAAAAGGCATCATTCTTTCACTCACAGAAATAAAGGGACTTTTCCTCGAATGATTTATTATATACCATGTAATTAAAGAATTGTTATATTTTTAGATTGATGGTGACGGGTTATACTGAAGCTAATAACGGTCGTCTTAATGACTCCAGAGACAAGAAAATGTACCTTATCGTGTAAAGATTTCCTCATTTTGCCCTTCGGGGGAAACTCTCCATGGTTTCTGTTTTCTTTTGAAAAGTTTTTAAAAAAATATGGTTTGCTTGTTTCTGGCCGTAGACAGCAGGTTCCAGGTTGAGTAATAGTGCAACAGTGAGACTGAAAGCTGTACTTTTTAATGAAAAGTTGGAGGAGGGTGAAATGGTTATTGAATGTTTTTTCTTCTTAAAAATCAGGTAAAAGGAGGGGGGGGGGTGTAGCTCAGTGGTTTAAGCCGCTGGTCTAGTGATTGGAAGGTTAGGGGTTCGAGCCCTGGTATCGCCAAGCTGCCACCCCTAAGTCCCTTAACCCACTGTGCTCCAGAAGCTCATGGCTCATCATGGCTGAACTTGTGCTCTGACCCCGGCTTCCAAACAAGCTGGGATATGTGAAGAAAAGAACACTGTGCTATAATGTATACGTGACAAATAAAGGCTATTCTATTCTACCCAGAAGAACAGATTTGAAATGCTCCTACAGCATGTTACACCCACCCCTGGTCCATATATTAATCATTTAAATACTTGTGACTAATAAGGTGGGCACGGTGGCTTAGTGGTTAGCACGTCCGTCTCACACCGCCAGGGTCCTGGTTTGATTCCCGTCTCGGCCATGTGTGTGTGGAGTTTGCCTGTTCTCCCCGTGCCTCAGGGGTTTTTTCTCCGGGTTCTCCGGTTTCCTCCCTGTCCAAAAACATGCACGGTAGGTTGATTGGCACCTTGGAAAATTGTCCCTAGTGTATGAATGTGTGTGTGAATGAGTGTGTGTCCTGCGGTTGGCATTCCATCCAGGGTGTATCCTGCCTTAATGCCCATAGACGCCTGAGATAGGCACAGACTCCCCGTGACCCGAGGGAAGATCGACCAAAATACTTTTCCATGTCCAAACCCAACACACCCAATTGTCATTCTTCAAGACTGGTTTCCCACTGAAGCTAAGCAGGGTTGAGCCCGGATGGAAGGCCACCGGGGAATAGAAGACCACCTGGGAATACTGGATTGCTGCTGGAAGAGGTGTTAGTGTAGCCAGCAGGTGGCGCTTACCCTGTGGTCTGTGTGGGTCCTAACACCCCAGTATAGTAAATGGGGACACTATAGTGTCCAAAAGCACCGTCTTTTGGATGAGACGTTAAATCGGGTTCCTGACTTGCTGTGGTCATTAAAAATCGCAGGAGGTCTTTTGGAAAAAGAGTAGAGGCGTGTCTTCGGCATCCTGGCCAAATTCCCCCATTGGCCATCACGGCCTCCTAACCATCCACATACATACTGATTGGCTTCATCATTCTCTCTCCTCTCCAGTTAGCTGGTGTGTGATGGGCGATCTGGCGCACTATGGCTGCCATCGCATCATCCATGTGGATGCTGTACACCAGTGGTGGATGAGGAGATCCCCCTCTGTATAAATGTAATGAATTATTATTATTATTATTATGACAAGCCCCAATGGTCTGCCACCTGTCTTGAACAGAGCCCCTGAACAGAATTCGAACCGCAGAGGAACAGGGAACTCAGCTTACGTACCAGACCTTATATTTTACATTTATAATAATTAGCATTGTGATTAGGATCACTTATCCAGGATTACTTATCCAGAGTGACTTATAACTGAGCAATCGAGGGTTAAGTCTAGCTAGTGGTGGGAGGTCAATGCCTTAACAACTGACCTAACACCCTTCTGACTTATGTGGCTAGGACAACTTCGCCTAGTCCTCATGTCTGTGCTTAGTAGCTTTATGTTGTGTTATGTGATGTGAATATGTTGCTTTATGTAGCACCGAGGTTCATGACAATGAAAACTTGACTTGAAGTCTTCCGTAGTCCGTTTTTGGAAAACGCTTTCCTCATATGATGTCATATGACGTAATGGTTTGGTGACCCATTCAGGTTTTGCAGGGTTCGTAACCGTGCTGGGCTTCATGGAGTAAAACTATGTCTTTTGAAAGTCACCATGAAAGTAAAGTATAAAGTCTGTCCATATCATCATTAAGTCGAAACTGTTCATATCCTGATTCTCTTTTACTAAGAGTGCAAGCGTTTACATCTCGAGTCATCAGTCTCGTCTACTTCAGTTATTACTGGAAAAAAGCCATTCATTTAAAGTTAGCAAACCAAGTCCTCCCATATCTATAGCATACTATCCAAAATAGTCCTAATAGTGCCTGAGTAAACTTTAATAATACAGTCGTGTCTGCTTCTCCTAAATCAAACCAAAAAAAAAGGAAAAAAAAAGAAAAGAAAAGAAAAAAAGACTTCTTGTTTGTCATCGTCTCCCACAGGCCACGTGCGCTTTAACGGGCGCCGTGATTGGTCGACTCCACAGGCAGTTTTGCCCTTATTTGGAAACGTGTTCGCCAAGATCACTGTGAATGAGGCGATCGTTTTAAAAGAAGCGATGAAACACGTCTTGCGCACAACGCCTTCCACACGAAACGAGCGGCCATTTTGGAACGGTCCTTAACAGTTATGGAACCCCAAAAAGAAGAAAGAAAGAAAAGATATAAAGCAGAATAGATGAGGAGAGAGAGAGAGGGAGAGAGAGAGAGAGAGAGAGAAGGAGGGAGGGAGGGAGGGGAAGTGGCTGCTGACCCTGATAAGGTCTATCAGTTTAGCCAGAGTGGCCTTTTCGAGTCAGCCAATGAGGTTTAGGCTTGCGACCCAGTCAGTGATCATATCCTCTTCTCACACTGCAGCAACAACGGTGTGTGTGGTGTGACACACACACACACACACACACACACACACACACACTAACTGACACTAAATCTTCTCATACTAATACGTTCCATATACTAAAAAAGGCGTATATCAATCAAAGCGTTTTAATCAAAGGTTTAAACATTTATTATTTAATCTCGTTAATTAAATGATGAAAAAGCAGACAACTTTATTATTATTATTATTATTATTATTATTATTATTATTATGCCATGTTTTCTTCTTCTCTAACCAACTTACCTCTCACAGACCGTCTACACCCATGTGCTTAAAATAACCTCAACATATCGACAGCAGAAGTCACGCTTTTTTTTCTCTTTTTCTTTTTTTAACATTTAGACAGAATGGCGTTTTAAACGGACCCGTTAATAAGAGATTCTTTCACTTTTTACATATAAAAACCACACAGATACGAAATCGTCTGCATGCATGACCTTATTAATATCCTGAAGCATGATAATTAACAGTATGCAGCCCAAACCCCCCCCCCCCCGCCCCCCGACCCCCCCCCACCCTTTTCAACGCCAAACACGCCGGTCATCTGCACATTTGGAAGTGCCTTAGTAGAAACACTTGTAGGTCAGCAGTGTGCAAAATGTGTCATAGCGAAACCAAACAGGACGAGACGAGGCGCTCGCAAGCGAGATCTCATCTCTCTCTCACACTTTTTCCACCCAACTTTTGCACTAAAGCGGTACCACTTTGACCGCACACTCGTACACACACACACATACACACCACACCAACGCGTTACACATATGTTACACATGCCACTCACACGCTCGCAGACCTAGATCATTAATAATTAAGATAAGGAATGGCGTGCTGCACGAAATCTACAATTCTACGTCAAAACAATTAAAAACTAAAAACTCGGGAAAACTTTTAGTCAAGGAAATAAGAAAGAAAAAAAAAAAACACTTACGCAAACTGAAACAAGCTCTCAACCTTAACCTACACCTTGTCAAGGCTGTCGCCATGGTTACAGGAGAGAGACTGCTCTCATAAGGAAGGGGAATTGAAACCTTCTCTGGCTCCGTTCCAGATTCGTAGCGAATTTAAAGAACAACATTTATACACATGGATGGACAGAATAGAAATGGAGAGAGAAATCTATTATCCGTTATGTGTTTTTATATTATTCCTTCATTTTATCACAGGCCCTTCAAAAGGTTTTAAAGTAGTGCACTGCAGGTAAATACGCTAAAGTAAAGATAAAGACGCTATAGGGTCTACGTGTTGCTCAAACCAGAAAGTGATGCGTTTTTGTTTTGTGTTTTGTTTTATTCAATAATGTTTTATTATACGTATATTACGTGCTGTTTTTAGCTCGAAGTGGCTAAAAGACGAAAAAAGATCTTTTTGTGTGAATTTCCCCGTTGCACTTTTTGTGGTTGACCCATCCCCCACTTCCCTCTGCACTCAGTCTCTCTCTCTCTCTCTCTCTCTCTTTCTCTCTCTCTTTCTCTCATGTTGTCTATCAGGGTCGACGAGTGCAAAGATGAAGAAGAACGACGAAGGTTGTTCCGAATGCTTACGATTTCATAATAATGTCGAAACCTTGAAGAGCGCCAAACTATAAAGCACTCGTTTTCTGGCGACGACGCCCCCCCCCCCCCTTCCAGCTTCATCGATCTACCCTGATCTTAAAGATTCGAAAAAAAGAAAGAAAAGAGGATGCGTTTTATTTCATCAAAGTCATTTGTCGATCTTTCTGATTTATGAAAAAGGAGACACGTTTCTCACGGATACCCTTATTTGTATGTTATATATATATATATATATTATATATATATATATATATATATATATATATATATATATATATATATTTTTTTTTTTTTTTTTGCCTGCCGAAGCGCTTTGGCAGATAAGGAACTGTGATGTTTGATGTTCGGTACGGTGCCTTTGCACAGGAAATCACACAGTTGTTCTGCACTTGTTCTTCCTGTGCAAGATACCATCATTATTCGCGGCCTTTTCTCCGTATGAGCAGCAGTGCTGAACGTTTAGAGAGCTTATAGCAGGTTTTCCATCGAGCACATTATGCATTCCAGAGGGAATTTTGTGACCACACCACACACACACACACACACACACACACACACACACACACACACACACACACACACACACTTATTGAACATACTGAAAATCATCTGAAGACCTTCAGAGTTATTTATGATAGATAATTCATTTTAAGATATCAACATTAAAGTTCTATAGTCATAGCTTCCTTGTAAAGTCCTGGTTTGGTCCAACTTGACCCTAATAGCAAGCTTGTACTCTCATGGATGCACTGTGGCGTAGATTCAACACAAGGGGTGGCAAACTAAGTATCAAAAGGACAGAGTTTCACTTCGAGCATAATTAAAAAAACACCTAATCAAGTCATTAAGGCTGTATTTGAAAACGACCATGTATGTATGTTGGATCAGGGTTGGAACAAAACACTGCTAGAAAAGCTTCTATAAGGGTTTCAGTTGTTTACCGTTATAATAGAATTGGTAGCCAAGTGGTTAAGGTGTTGGTCCTCTGGACCGGAAGATCATGGGTTCAAACCTCACCACCACCACCAAGCTGCCACTATTGGGCCCTTGAGCAAGGCCCTTAAACCCTCAATTGCTCAGTTGTAAGTCACTCTGGATAAGGGCGTAAATTCTGTAAATGTAAATGTAATAGGGAGGGGGTGTAGCTCAGTGGTTTAAAGCGCTGGGCTACTGATCAGGGGGTTCGAGCCCCCCGGTATTGCCAAGCTGCGGTCCTTTGGGTCCTTGAGCAAGGCCCTTAACCCTCTGCACCCCAGCTTCCAAACAATCTAGGATATGAGAAGAAGTAATTTCATAATGTTGTAATGTATGTGTATATATGTATATACAATTGATATATATATATATATATATATATATATATATATATATATATATATATATTAACCTTATGTATATTACATGTAAAGGCTATTCTCTTGTTGTCTTTGAGGACCATGACCAAGTATTTTGGTCTTAGTAAACCACCAATCATTTAATAAGTGCTTGGATGATAAAGAATGATCATTCCAAATAACTCTGCAATGGCTTGCTGTGAAAAGCAATTTCGGTCGAAATGAAATGAAAAAAAAAAAAATCCTCCCACAGGTTCACTGAGCCACCGCTTTTTCCTACCACAATATGTATATTTGCTGTGTTTTCTGACAAAAATTTTGTCCAAACACGTTTGTTCCATTAGAATGACAGGTCTATACTGCTTTATACTGGGTCGACATAATTTCATCAGTGAGTTTGTATTACTTTTTATGAAAACTAAATGTACCACAGGACCTATAGGAGTACAGGCTGTAGGGTGCATGGCTTTTTCTTCTCACAAATGTACGCTTCTTCTCACTGATGTATATACAAGTCCCCACAATGCTGATAAAACAGCACGTTTTTGTTTGTGTGTTTGTGAAAACATGAACAACTTGGTACCACATACCGACAAGGAGTTATAAACGAATGTTATTATCTTTTAAGGGTGTCTTTTAAGGTTAATGCAGACCGATTCAGTACAAACAAATAGTGTAGGAAAGGTTACTTACTGCAGCAGATCGTCACCATTCAAATCAAAAAGCGCTGATTTTACGTGCAGTTGTTCGGCCCCTGAGTAATCCTATTTTTAATCGTTACCATTTTCATAAGCAAATTTAGTTACATTTACATTTGCTCATTTAGTTACATATTTTTTCTCGGTAACTGTAACGAATTTCTCTTACATTTATTTCGCAATTAAATTGCGTTACATGTAACTAGTCACTCCCCGACACTGACCGCTGATCTCGTGTGCTCAGTACTTGGTACTCGGTACTTGGAGCATCCACCGCCACCAGCATGCTTCACTCCCACAAGCATGGTGTTGTTTTAGAGCCAAACATAAGAAGATTTATATCACAATAAGATTAGGAAAATAAGATATTTAGTCACATGATTTAGAAAGGATTAGACCATTTTTTTTAAATACTACCCTCAAAACCCAGAAGGATTGTTATGAAATGTACTTTTAATTAATAAAACACTATTATTCAACATCAGTATATGAAGTACACTCAGTAGTTGAGTTAAAGTGAGATTATCAAATAGTACTCCACTAAAAGTCCCTTTAGACATTCACTTGAGTAAAAGTAAATCATTCACTCATTCATCTTCTACTGCTATATCCGATCTTCCCTCGGGTCACGGGGAGCCTGTGCCTATTTCAGGCATCTATGGGCATTAAGGCAGGATACACCCTGGATGGAATGTCAAACCATCGCAGGACACACAAACATACACTCACACACACATTCACACGCTAGGGAGAATATTCCAAGGTGCCAATCAACCTACCGTGCATGTTTTTGGACCGGGGGAAAACGGACAACCCGGAGAAAAACCCCCTGAGGCACGAGGAGAACATGCAAACTCCACACACACATGGCCGAAGCGGGAATCGAACCCGGATCCTGGAGGTGTGAACGAACGTGCTAACCACTAAGCCACCACCATGCCCCCCCTAGTAAAAGTATTTGACTACTATAATTTATTATGGCTTTATGGCTACAAAGATCCTACATGTTACTATCTCTCTCTCTCCATCTCACTCTCTTTCTCGTGAAGTTGTGGAGTGCTGTTCTCACGGGATCGACATCCATTGATGAATGTTTTAATGAACGAGCGATTTCGCCAAAATGTGAAATTAGTTAAAAGTAAGATATCTGCCTTCGAAATGTACCGAAGTGAAAATAAAATCAGTAAAGTACAAGATACAAAAGATTACAATTTTGGACCCAAAACGAGGCCCTTAACCCCATAAATCATATAAAGTAGATCGTGGCGTCTGAAAACACCATGAAAGTAAAGTGTAAAGTCTGTCCATATCATCATTAAGTCGAAATTGTTCATATCCTGATTCTCTTTTACTAAGAGTGCAAGCGTTTACATCTCGAGTCATCAGTCTCGTCTACTTCAGTTTTACTGGAAAAACCCATTCATTTAAAGTTAGCATTTGGGTACATTTACTTTGCTGCGATTTAACATTTAAAACAGCCTCATGGCTGCCTCGCTGAAATTCTCATCGCGGGTTTTCATCTCATCTTTTCATCTGTAGTTTTTTTTTTTTTCCGAGGGACGTCCTGTTCTTGGTTAAGGTCACTGTGGTGCTGCGTTTTTCTTGTTGACAAAGACCTTGCATGCTCCATTTAGATCATTCTTTACACACCATCTTTTGCCAATTCAATAGTTCTGCACACTTTGTAAGCTCTACATATGAATTTCAGCAGTGGGATAAAAGTGGGATGATGTCAAAGAAACTTCACAAGTTCTTTATTTGCATCAGTAGGGATCACTTGATTGAGTTTTTTTTTGAAAAAAAAATAGGTGTGGGGAACTACTTCTGGCCATGAGTTTGAATGTGACTTTAAACATAGTCACATGCTCGGTTATAAAACGCCATAAACATTAAAGGACGATTTATTTACTTGCAAGAAAACAGAATTCTGAAGAAAAAAAAATGTCGGTGTCAATATGGACGGCGTTTTTTTTTTTTTTTTTTTATGCAGCTACTGTGTAAATGGGGAGCAATAAACCTGACCAAACCTAAACCCAAGATCTTAGTACTAGTACTTAGTACTAACTGGAAATTTTGTACATGTGTGTGTGTGTTTGTGTGTGTGCGTGTGATTTAAATAAGATGCTGCTGTTGTTCGCTTCATTGAACAACCACAGTGCACGAGCATTGTCCAAATTCCCACGTACTTCCCACAAACACATCTGCACCGACGGACTTATCTCTTCCCACTGACCATTTCAGAGACTTACTTCAACATTTCCTCGGTGTTGCAAGTGTTAAGCAATTGGCAAAGTGAAACAGCGTGTAAAGAGAACAGGGAACAAAAGGCTTGTGCGCAAAGATTACCGGCGAGGCTGGAAAAAGCGAATAAACTAATCAATGGGTTCAAAGCACTCGAGTCAGAAGTCACGGTTCATTATGTCTGGTCATAACCTGTACTTATCGCATTAATAGCAAGAAATAATCATTGGTATTAGGATTATTAAAATGTTTCTCTTTGGGCGTGTTCAGCGGTTCAGAATGAAAAAAGAAAGAAAAAAAAAGAAAAGAGAGACGGATGTTGCGTGAATTTTTTGGGAATCGCAAATTCAGCCGACAGTTTTTTTTTCGATACAAAAGCAAATACTATGTTAAAAAGCATTGTGTTAGACTTCCATCCATATTCCATAGATAAGTATTGATAATGGATTAGAAAAGTGAAAGAAGAGAGAAGAACGACAGCAAGGTTGCGACTGTTAAACCTCTTCCTGTGTGGTTAAGACACCACGTGGCCAAGAAGTTTAAAAGGAGCGCCTCTTGTCTACCAGGTCCATTCCAACTCGGGCCGAAGACACCGAACGCTCTGGCAAGATCGAGGGACAAGAAGACACTGAAAAGACAAAAAAGAAAAAAGAAATGAGACTCTTCAGTGGGTATTTCTTACACAGGTATAGTATATAATTAAACTTAATGAGGACTTAATTTAACACTAAATTGTTTGTTAATATTAATATTTGTATTATATATAAATATATGTATAAATGTATGTATATACATATTAAAATTCAGTGAATTGTTCTATTTAAAATTGGTAAAAATTAGGATTAAATTCATAAATATATATAGGAATCTGACAGGTACTGACTCTCAAAAGTTAATATAAACAGTTTTTAGCAATCATTTTATGAATTTAATCCTTGTAATTTTTACCAACTGACAAAAAAATGATCTTTTTATTTCTTTCGGCTGGAAATTCGTGTGCAAAAGTGCAACTTCCTGTTAACCCGTAACGCAGCAAATTATTCGCTTATCATTTTTGCTGTTTTTCTTTTCCATATATGTAAAAAAGGTACAATGTCGTATACTTACATCTGTGTTCTTAGATCCTGCAACAAACCAACAAAAAAGAATAAAATGTTCGGAATTTTTCAAGTCAGCTTTGCAAGAAACCGCTTACTCATTCCGTTAAAGATGGCCACCACGCTCGGGTCAGCATAGCATAGAGTTAAAAAAAAAAAAAAAGAAGTAATGTATACATTTGATAATACTTTATATAAGTAAGATATTTTTGATTTTCTTTTATTTCTCAGGATGTCATTGAATTTGGTTAATGTATGTGTGTATATACTGAAGAAATGTATTTTTTTTTGCTCTGCTAAATAGGGGTCTATAATATATATATATATATATATATATATATATATATATATATATATATATATATATATATATATATATATATATATCAGTAAACACTGACATCAGTTCAAGAGTAACAGTTTGGGTGTGGTTTACACAGACAGCTGTAAACGAGAAAAAGAAAGTGTGTGTGTGTGTGTGTGTGTGTGTGTGTGTGTGTGAGGGTGGGGGGAAGGGGAAGGTCTTAACCACTATCTTTACAGGTGTGTCTGAGCACAGATGAACTGAGGACACTAGAAACAGCTTCGCTTGGGAAGTACAGTGCAGTCATCCATAAAGTAGAAAGCACTACTAAACCCCTCGCCACAGTGTAGTGTTTCCTACTTTATGGATGAGTGTACTGTTGGCTACTGGGAGCACGTTCTCACACTTTGACCAATTCAACATGGCGGACCCGAAATCCCGAAAGAGGAACTGGCTTTGTTTCATAAGACGTGTCCGCAGCTCACTGTGTTCACATGAAGCCACATAAGCTGCTGTACACGAGGAAGCAAAGCTAACCGTTGCAAATGTGTTCTGATGTTTAACTTTTAACTGTGCATCGTACTTTTATCTGCATTTTACTTTGACTTTTGATGAATAAAAACGAAAAAGTTATTCTTTGTTCCCTTGTGCATTTGTTTTCTTGCCGTGTCTCCACACATACACGACGGCTTCATTCTATATCAGAATGTATAATGCAATAAACAACACAATCACCACAAAAACAGCAGGGTTAAGATGGGTTTTTTTCTGTAAAAATAGACTTTTATTTCTGTAAAAAGGTCAGACGGAACAACAACTGCCCCTTCAACGAGCAACAATGAGCTTACTAGTCATCACACACACACACACACACACACACGCACGCACAAAAAATTTGCTTCAACATGCAAAAAAAAAAAAAAAAAAAATGAAAAAAAGTATTTACAAGTTTCCAAAAAAAATTTATTACAAAACCTCAGATTTACAAAACGGGTTCCCGTTCTCTGCAGGACGCTTGCAGAAACACCCCGAGAGACCGGCGCTTCTCGAAAACGTGTTCGGAAAAAAAATACCGCGCGTCCACATTGCAAAGTGCAAACCGTTCGCCTGAACACTGCAACATCGTCATACGCAAACCAGAGTATCTGCTGATACCTTCTAGCTTAGCCTTCACTCCAGTGGGGGGGGGGGGGATACATTGTAGAAGTAAATAAATGCAAGATACTATTATAAATACTTAAATATTGATAAATAAGGCAGTGTCTGGGTGTGACACCTTCATGCATGCAGTCAGTAGAAGTACAATTAAAAAGTAAACATCGAAGTAAGACTAAACAAGGTCTCTTGTAAGGCTAGTAAGTTACTGTGGGTCTAGCTGTGTGTGTGTGTGAGGAGGGGAGGGTTAGCATAGAGTAGCTTAGCTTAGCACAGCACTAGCTATTGCGTTGAGATGTCGTTTAAGCCTGTGAACTTTACCAAAGCAAGCGAGTTTTAGGTTTATACTATAGCACAGCTTGCCTTAGAACTGGAGTTACCTACAGGCTACACACACACACACGCACACACACAGAGTAATTGTTGTTGTTTTTTGACGGTACAATGTTTCCATCATATCTGAAAGATGAATACAGTCACCATGTAATTAATACAGATCTTTTGGTTTTAGACAGAGACCGAATCTTCTGGTCCACAGAGATTCTAGTACTTGGTCTCCACTCACTGATCGACTCCTTACTCTCAGAGTAACACAAAAAAAAGCATGGGAAGGGTTCGGAGAATAAAAGTGTGCGGTGGTCCGGTACGGAAAGCCCTAAGAAGCCGATACGCTGCCCGTTATAAAGACAGTTTGTGTGATCGTTTCAGCATTCTTTTAATACCGTGTCAGTAATAATCACGCGGAGAAGAGCCAAATCTATAACAGACTCTGTAACAACATGACGTCTATGGCAGATTATAGAAAGCGTGCGAAAACTGCTAGACGATTAATCGGTAGACGCCGGGCCGGTGCTTGAAAAATCGTTGCATAAACAGAAACAAGCCCTCGTTGTCTTATGAGTAAAAGAATGCAACGTTCTCCGACGTGAACTTGAGGTACAAATCTTTGTTCTCCCATCCTTTGCTAACTCGCAGTGCATTTCCAGTGCATTTCCATTGCAACGGTTGTTGTGTCGATGAACATCGTAGCACGCGTCACAAATGCAGCCTTAGTGGTGACACACAATATACATCTGTCTGAAAAAAGCTTTAAGCTTATGAACACCACAGGAAACACGTACTGAAACAGAGGAATGTCATACTCTGCTTTAAGCATATTAGGGTTAGAGGAGAGATAAATGATTGTTGGACCGGAGTCACGCCATTATAAAGTGAATTATTTTTACACGAATATTGAAATGATGAAATTTCCTGTTTCACACACACACACACACACACACACTTCTTTTGGTGCTACTCAAGTCCATGAGTGATGCAAAGAAACCTCCCAAAATTCCTCCGTATTGTATACACCGAAGGAACCTGTGAATTTAGTACACAAAAAGACTGTCACACAATAAATTCCTGTATAAAACAGGAGCGAACCTTATTGCCATAAAATACACAAAGACAGGTGAAAAGCACAGAAACCACATCCAAACCCCTCCCTGATCGCCGATCTGATGTTTGCACCATGACAACACAACAATAATTCTCAGGGGGCAAAAAAACAAAAACAACACAAAAAAATAAGTCGTATAGTGCATTCATTGAAATGAGAGTCGTTACATGATGACTAATGTGAGCTGGTTATCTGTTCGGATTGAGAAAATAAATACGTCTTCACTTTTTCTAAGATAAATATCACTCGTGGGGTCAGAATCAGAAAATGATCAGGAACATGTGGTAGAAAGTATGACATGAAGCACAACACTTTTTTCAGTTTTAGTGTTTTGTCTCTGTGGGTATTTTTACCTACAGGCCTAAAACACAGTACATCTATAAGTCAATGCAAATGTTGTGCCTGCAATGAGACAATTTTCATGTGCGCAAATTAAAAGGACCAAATGTTAGGTTTTTTTGGGAAGCACATTTGTTTCTTAGCTAGCGTTATACTTTTTGCGGATTCTAAAACCGTCCAAATAAAAACTAAATAAAAAGTCAAGTTTGTATCCAACATTCACTTTGTAGTCTACAAAACTATCCGGTGCAAATCACTGACCACGTTTATTTACTGCAAGTCACGATTGACTCTTAATGATGCAACAGTGCACTATATGACGACGATCCAAGTGTAAATAATAAACAAATAGATAAATATTTGGTTCAATGTTTGTTTGAAATTTGACCCTTTCGGGATATTCTTTGTACTGTACTGAAAAATATGTCAATGTTTTCAGTCAGGAGTTTGCTTTCATCGAAGACACTTTAATCCTGGAGGGCGAATAGGGGGAATTGGTGTGTTAGACACAAACATAACTAAGCTAAATGAACGACATGGCAAAAGTGCAAATGGCGAATTAGTCAACATAACAGTCTTTCGCTTCTATTCCTTCTTGCTGGAGCCCAGTTTCTTGAAGAGCTTCTTCCCTTTAGAGAAGAAGCCTTTCTTCTTTTTGCCGGGTGGAGAGGTATCTGCGACAGCGTGGTCCTGTGGTTGACTGTGGACAGGAGGAGGGTGGCTTGAGAATGGAGACGGACCCGGGGGGTTTTCGAGCCGCGCGTCTGGTTGAGACCCGGACTCTCTTCTCGTCTCGTCTGCCGGACTTGATGTATGGGGCTCCGTCTGCTCTACAGACGCAGCGTGACTCACCTTTCAGGCAAAATAAATAAATAAATAAAAAGACTGAAGATTCTGTGAGGCTCTTTCAGTGTCCTAGATGACGGCAAGGTCTAGAAGACAAAGCCGGTGGACTTGTGCAATGATGGTGAAAAATGTTTGTACACTCATTTCAAAATGCTTTCGTGTAGCTCGGGTCGCTCCCACTCTAAACGGAATCGAGATCAAGGCGGAGGTGTGAAGGAGTTACTACGGCCCTGTTTTTGGGGGGGGGGGGGGGGGTGCGTTAGATGGGAGCACAAAGGTGACATGGAGGACTATGGTGAGTAAGCGAGACGGGGGTCAGAGTGAGACTTACAGTTTACTGCTTAAAGTGTACACCTCTCCTGTGTCTCTGCACACCAGCATGCAGGAATAAACACACACAAACACACAAAAGAGGAAAACAGAAAACTAAGGCACACCCATGTACAAATAAGGACAGAAAGAACAGATATCAAGAAGATGGTGTTAAGATGGTGTACAATGAAGACCAGCATGCTGTGCAACATCGTTATCATGGGTGACTTGGCTGGTTCACATGCATGCGATCATGTTTGCGGATTACCCAAAACGAACTATCACACAATCATTCCTACCTGCGAGTCTCTCCGGCTGTTGGCTACATCGTGTTCGGGTTTTGCGAACTCGTCTTCGCTTTCTGGAAAAGCCTGAAGGAAGTTGGAAGGTACCAGCCCTTTCTGTCCGTTTAAATCCCCCTGAATAGCAACAAGAAGCCTTGTAAGAAGCCTACACATTTTACCTCATTAAAAAAATGCTCATAATACATCAATATCAGGGTGCCACAAATTTTATTATTAGAAATAGTGCTCATTTCTGTTTGACCGGTTTTTTATTCAAAATATAAATAACGTAAAACCTTTCGAAGCAAGACGCGTTTGTTCACCCTGCTTTACTCAGATGCGAAAAACAATTTTTAATTGCTAAACATTTGTTTTACTGAGGCACCAAAGCGAAACTCAAGCACCACAATCCTCCATGATGCACAAATCCGGCAATTAGAACCGTCCGTGTGAAAACAAAGGTTCAGTTCGGTGTCCTGAAGTTTTACTGTATTATAAAACATCATAATAAAAAAAAAAATGAAATTAAATATGCCTGTGTCTGAGTTAGCACGTTCGCCTCACACCTCCAGGATCCGGGTTCGATTCCCGTCTCGACCATGTGTGTGTGTTTGTGCATGTTCTCCCCGTGCCTCAGGGTTTTTTTTCTCCAGGTTCTCCGGTTTCCTCCCGGTCCAAAAACATGCACGGTAGGTTGATTGGCACCTTGGAAAATTGTCCCTAGTGTATGAATGTGTGAATGTGTGTGTGTGTGTGCCCTGCGATGGTTGGCATTCTATCCAGGGTGTATCCTGCCTTAATACCCATAGACACCTGAGATAGGCACAGATTCCATGTGACAGTACAAAAATCACTGGCATATATTAAACTGCTGCAAAGGTTTCTGAGCCAAATGGAAAACAATACGCGCTTTTGAAAATGCACGGTTTAGGAGCTACTTTATTACAAAGACCAACCTTAATGACCTCGTGAATGACATAAGACAACGGTTTAGGTCGACTACTCACGTAAAAAAAGCCGTCGTCGTCCATTTCTCCAAACACGTAGATGATGTCTCCGGCGTTAAAGGTCAGCTCGGCCTGTTAGAAAGCAGTGAGGACGATTATGTACATGATCCCGGTGCACGTGAAACACTATGGGGATCAAATTTGTTTTATTTTCCTGGTAATTGCTTTTCTTGATGTTAGTGTATTGTAGATGCCTTAGGAGGCTCAGTTATGGCTGTATAAGTGGGTTAATCCTTTTTTAATTTTATATGTGGCATTAAGGAGTGAAATGGGTCTTTATTACAGCTATATCGAGATTACAGCTATAGATATGTGGCATTCTTGCCCATTTCCAAGTTTTTCATCAGGCGTCTTCGGGTTTCTTTATGACGCATATCGTCTTGTTCGCATGGGTGTAGGAGAGCGTTAATGTAAAAGACTTATGGCCTACACGCTTCAAATTACAGTACTTTCCTGTGTGACATGCATGACTCAAAATAACATTCTTTTTTTGGTCATTTTGTGGTTTCAGGTTTGTTTGCGATGAGCTGTTTATGGAATTATGTGAGCTATGAGAATGTTACCTCGATGTCAGTATTAGGAGAACTTTCTCTGGGGTCGTAATCAAAGATGGCCACCATCCGGCGGGGTACAGGGTTCCCTGTGCCGCTAGCTGAGTGCCTTGCGTTATCTGTTAATCGAATAACAGAGATAGGACAAGGTACCAATGAATAAAGAGAACACGCCGGAATAATTCGTTCTGTAAACTCTGAAGATTTTTTTTTCATCGATGTGACAAATAGTATGAGAGAGAGAGAGAGAGAGAGAGAGAGAGAGAGAGAGAGGGAGAGATATGGCAAAAGAGAGAAGTTCTGTTCCCCGCTCAGTGATCAATAATGTTTCATGCACTGAAAATGGCAAAGCAAAGCATATTATTATTAGTATTGTTCAATTTGAAAATCCAGAAGACATGTTGCACGTAACAAATAAATGAATTAATAATGAATAAATCTGGATCAGGTTTCTGTGCATATGCACCCACCCCTGTCTCAGAGACTCCACCCACTGGAAAACCAGTATCTCATTGGGTGAATTTGAATGTTGGGATTAGAACCGCAGCTAGCGATTGTAATAAATCAGTATTATACTGATTATTTTATTGATTAATCGGAGACGTTATTAAAGAGCAATAGTCTTAAATATATCATTCATTCATTCATCTTCTACCACTTTAACCGATCTTCTCTCTCTGGTCGTGGGGGAACCTGTGCCTATCTCAGGCGTCTTCAGGGAATCAAGCCAGGACACACCCCGTATGGAATGCCGATCCATCGCAGAGCGCACACACACATTCACACACTAGGGACAATTTTCCAAGGTGCCAATCAACCTACCGTGCATGTTTTTGGACCCGGAGGGGAAAAAAAACCCAGAGGCACGGGGAGAACATACAAACTCCACACACACATGGGCTCCCACCAGGGTACACTGTTTAGCATGTTAGCCTCACACCTCCAGGGTTGAGGGTTCGCCATGTTCCTTTCCAGTGTGTCCCATCATAGCTATACAATGATTTGATTTCTAAAACACTATTAAATATTGTTTTGTTATGACGTCTGTTGTGGATGTGCTTAAAAAAATGACATTAATATAAACTTAATTCAAGTGATGAAAGATTTTGAAATTCTAACAGTAAACAAGAGTTGAGGTACTACTGTAGGGTTAACTGTAAAGTTGTAAATGTTTGGAAATAATTTAGTTGGAAATGTCTACTAGAAACACACACACACACACACACACACACACACACACACACACACACACACACATATATATATATATGGTAATGGTAATTAGAGAAATGTTACACTCATGACTGGAAGACCACAACAAAAAAAGACAACAGAAAAAAAGGATTAGCATGACAGTTTCGCTGCACTCAATGCGCCTGTGCAACATGCGAGTCAGTAATAATGAAGTAATGATGACTCGACAGAAAAAAACAAAATCGAAACAACATGCAGATACAGCATTCAGACACACGTGACGGTCATGCAGTCGGTCGCTAAAGTCTGGAAGCAGATCGAGAGAGCGACTGCACACCTTGGTTGGAGGACTCAGTGTTGGAACTGTCCTCCAAAATTCCTGTAGGTTCCACTGAGGGAGAGGAAGAAATGAAGGGTTAGAGTTCATCCGCGGGAGCTTTCATTGCCGTTACTCAGGGACAGAGTGGGTTAGGACACAGGGGGAACAAATCCACCTTAAATGGAACTAAAAATGATTAGTAGAGCGCCAGGAGAGTGCATACACACACACACACACACACACACACACACACACACACACACACACACATACACACACAATGGTACACATGCAGTAATAAAACACAAAGAAGGGGATTCTTTAACTGAGAATGTCAATGAAATGTGTTACCAGTTATGCGTAACATGTAAATCAAAAGTTTCAAATATGCAAAATTATTGGCACCCTTTATGAAAATAAAACCAGCTGAACATATCCAGATCACTTGCACTGCAAAATGCTAGTAGTAAAAAAGTACTCATGATGGAATAATGGCGAATAATATGGATGAGATAAATTTGCATCCCCAGAAAAAATGGCCAAAAGGTGTCTATATTTCTTTTTTTTATTATTATCTCTTAGACATTATAATTTAACAAAAGGGTTGCTAATCAAAACAATAATAAAAGTTTTTGCATGTGTTATTAAAGGATGCTACTAATTCTTTATAGGTTGCATCCGACCTATTAGCCTAATACTCTACTTACTAATAATAATTTCTACATAGAGCTGCTGAGTTCTCGCATCTGATTGGTCAGAAGGTCGTAACTACGTCTTAGATGCTGGTGGGAAGATGTTTTGATGTGCACAGATGTTGATTTGCAAGGGGGTCTCCAGTGTCAGAAATTCATACAAGTCAAAGGTTCTGTTGCAACTCTAGGTTTTCCCGAAATGTCGTATTTTTCCACTTTCTGGTATTATGATATTTTCTTTAATAGATGGTCAAATGGAACAATGGATAAAAAAAAACGATGACAGGCCAACCTTGATGGATTAAAACAAATGACAACCTGCCATATAAGAGGAATAAAACACAAAGGGACATACTGTAATAAGATAGGAGATTGTCCTGGAGTTTCCCGTGTGTGTATACTGAACCGCTTCAGAGGACCCCCCCCCACCCCAACCCCCTTTGTTTGGCTTTAGTATTCAATGAATTCCACTACATTCGACAGGCAAAATCAAAATACAAACGAGGTAAGATGGTTGGAAGAAGATGGAGAGGGGGGACAGCAGAGAGACGCGGAGACACACCTTTCTTGGAGCGTCTAGGTTTGGGTGGAGGAGCCGGACGCTGCGGAAGCTGAGCGAGTGAGCGTGTGCCTTGATGGAGGTCGAACAGGAGAATGCGGATTTGGAAATGAAACCGGACAACAAGCAGACAGAACACAAGAATGAAGCCTGATATAAAGCAGGAAAACAACAACAAAAACAACAACAACAACAACAAACATTGCACGATGACGTCGACCGGACGGAACTACATCAGGGGGCAGAGTCAGCCAGGCTGGATAAGTGTTAACCCATTCCTTTGGATTTAGCATGCCTCTTTTTCAGGGTCATGGCTGAAACGCTACCATGATGACAGAGCAGTGAACGTCAACATCGTTAAACAAGCGTTCTGTTTTGGCACTTCTTTGCACTGTTGTGTATCGAGAAGCACAAAAACGTGATCATGAATGTTTCAGAAAGGAAGGCGCACACAGGAAACACATAATACCAAAGCCATGACAAGGTGCAGATCAAAAAAACAACAACATTCATACACCCTTGAGGACCCAGGCACTGTATTCTCTCCATTAAAGCTTGATGCTTTTAAATGACCGTGCTTTAGGACATCCAGGAACTAGTAACATCAGTAATGCTAAATAAAAAACAGCAATCAATAGAAGGAAAATGTTTATATTTTTAATGTTTATTTATTTATTTTTCTACAGGTCTAGGTCACTGATGGTTCTAGCAGGATGTTTCCTATCACACTTTACAAACATCAAGATCGAGTGACACGTCTGCAAAGATCACTGATAACCCATCAACGGCCAACATGCATCAGTAGTGATTCACTGAAATCCAGAAAAAGACAAGGAAAAAAAAGTAGGTACTATCAAAGAATAAGTGAAAACACTGGACAACGTACCCATTTTCTCCCCAGTGGTCTCAGTGGACAGGAAACCCTGGTGTAGAAGTTGATCTCTGGTCTCGTCATCATCCACCTGAATCTCAGAGACCATGTTGCAGGGCACGTAACCGTGACGACCACCTGATTCACCGTGGTAAAACCCATCGGAGTCCTTATCGCCATAAATCTGCATGGGGAAAAAAATTAAATAAATAAATATCTTCATTCATCTTCTACCGCTATATCCGATCTTCCCTCGGGTCACGGGGAGCCTCTGCTTATCTCAGGCGTCTATGGGCATTAACGCAGGATACACCCTGGATGGAATGCCAACCCATCACAGGGCACACACACACACATTCATACACTAGGGACAATGTGCTAATCAACCTACCGTGCATGTTTTTGGACCGGGAGGAAACCGGAGAACCCGGAGAAAAACCCCCTGAGGCACGGGGGGAGAACATGCAAACTCCACACACATGGCCGAGACGGGAACCCAGACACTGGCGGTGTGAGTTGAATGTGCTAACAACTAAGCCTACTAATTAATTATAATTAATTATATTATAAGTGTTTTGTTTACAGCTGGATATAATAAAAATCACCGGCAAATAGTCAGCGTAAGGTGTAAAATATAGCCATTGTATTTCCCTGACTTTAAATATAAGCATTAAAGAATGGTATTAGATTTAGAAAAGGTTTTCCAGTCTTTTCAGAGTATATTTACATCCTCAAACATAAAACATGAACATATTGTGCTATACAAACAGGGCACGTGTCCATAATGTCCATAGTTTGTGTGCATAATTTTCTATTCATTTTTAACATATATCAATAGTGACAAAAAAATGACACGTTGAACGTTTTAGCGGAACAGAATTGAAAAAACGTTATTTTAGGAAAATGAACGTTGGCGTTGAATACGTCTTTAGTTTATTGATGTATATATTGATGAGTAAAGCCTTAATGCTAGAACTGTGTTGTTTTTTTTTTGTTTTTTTTTACAGGATTTTATTCATTCATTCATTCATCTTCTACCGTTTTATCCGATCGTCTCTCGGGTCACGGGGAGCCTGTGCCTATCTCAGGCGGCTATGGGCATTAAGGCAGGATACACCCTGGATGGAATGCCAACCCATCGCAGGGCACACACACTCACACACACACACACACACACACACACATTCGTACATTAGGGACAATTTTCCAAGGTGCCAATCAACCTACCGTGCATGTTTTTGGACCGGGAGGAACCCGGAGAAAAACCCCCTGAGGCACGTGGAGAACGAGAAACATGCAAACTCCACAACACACACATGGCCGAGACGGGAATCGAACCCGGACCCTGGTGGTGTGAGACGAACGTGCTAACCACTAAGCCACCGTGCCCCCCACAGGATTTTATGAATCTGGTAAAATATGGATATTAGAAAATGGCAATAAGTTGCGCATTTATTTATTATTCCATGTGTGGTGTTGGACTTATACAAACTCGGTGCATTATGCATGACTCTCATGCAGTTATCTGCTCAAGTTGCCGGTTTTGGTGTGAAATCCTCTGTATGTTTATCTTGACTCTACAATCTTTTAGAGTAAGCTGGAGGTATATTTGTGTCATGGTGTAGCCATTTACTTTTAGAGAAGTTACGAGAATGAACTTTGACAGAATATTGATAGTAAGTGACCAACACATTTACCCCAGTAAACAACATTGCATGTATACGCAATAACCAATTGACAAGAAGACGTTTAAAGTAGCATAAAATAATAAAACCTTATGGATTTCATTGCCATTTCCAGTAAGGATCAGTTCATGAAGATTCCTGGAGTTTTTTCAGAATATTCTGTACCTTAATAATTTGTCCCTCCTTGAAAGGAAGCTCTTCCTCCGCTGCATCGCGATTAGGTGACATTGTTGACGGATCGTACGGGAAGAGGGCAACGAAAATCCGGACCTCACTGGCATCGATGGGTCTTGGCTCTGTAACATCTGCACACACACACAGATTGTAGTTATGTTCCAGAATTGTCATTGTCACTTTCCATCTCCTATTGGTGCAGTCAAGGGGTTAAATGAGATAATCAGAGTAAAGCCCACTGAGCCTGCATGAGCCGCTTGAGGAACGTGCACTTGTGATCCTTTCAAACACACAGACACACACACACACACACACACACACACACACACACACACACACACACACACACACACAGTTTGAGATGTCTTTCCTCTAAATCCATTAGTATCGTTTGACCCAGTACTGATGACCGAAGCTTCTGATTGGAGGGATCCTGAGTGCAGCAGGTCAAACTGGTATCAGGATACAGGTCTCTATGACCGTTTTGCCAGTTGTGGCATCATCAAATCCAAGAACCAAGTAAATTACAAAGCCAAAGGTAGGGGGTTTATAGGGGATTTTTGAACATCCCATTCCACATTTTGTCTATATTTGCTCGTATAATTTAATATAATATAACCTCCACTCTCATACACACACACAAAATAATACAAATACAAATACACACACGATTAATTGGTTGCACGCGACCATGGCTGGAGGACAGCACATTTTCACTTCCCACAAACACACCATGTGTTTGGGCATTGTGCACTTTAAATAGGCACTCTATAACGATGTCAAGCACCGATGAGACTCAGCCGTGCGTGACGCTAAAGCCAAAAGTTGTAAAGACAAGGAATTATGAGAATTCAAAGTATATATTTGTGAATGAGATACAGATAGTGAAATGACTTTTTATTTGATACAATTATCAAAGTTTGAATAACACTTTGGCCTAACTGCAATATTACTTAGTTACACGACTATTTTTGACTATAATCTGCTTAGTTATACAATATGTCTCTGCTTAGTTAGACAAAATGAAATGAAACTGTATATATTCATGCAACACTGTTGCTCAAAAGTTTGGGATCACTTGCAAATTCAACCATTTTATCCATTTAACAAACATTTAAGATAAAAAAAATGATTATGATTAAAAAAAAATGAAACAGGTCTATTATTAGCAGTTGTCAGTCCTCCGAATCAATTTCCTAAATGTTAATTCAAGTAAATAATTTTATAAGACTAATTGAAAACCCTTTTGCAATTGTGTTGCACAGCTGAGAACCACTGTACTAATGGAGTAAAATTCTTGAATAATCCACAGCTCGAATGCCTAAACTCTGTCACGCTGAAATTTTTTTCTTCTTTTTGAAAAAGGCAAAATATTTCTTTCAAACTCATTAGTTTTAACTCTGACAATGTCAGCATGACCCGTTCTTTCGCTATATATTCTATTCACTAATTTTGTATTTCCTTCATACAAAAAGATGATCACAAACTTTTGAGCGGTAGTGTATATCTATTTATTACAAGTACAATGCTGTTACCTTCAGACAAAAGGCTTGAATAGCTTCTGTGCATTTTATTAAATCGGGTTTGTGTCATAAAACTCCAATTTCAAAAAGTAGGGACACTGTAAAATGTAAATAAACTCAAAAAGCAACGATTTGCAAATTCCAAGAACCTATCTTTTATTCATAATAGAACACAAACATCAAATGTTTAAAGTGAGGAAATTTTCGGGAGGGGATAAGGTAAAGGTTAATTTGTCTTTTTCAGGGAACGCTTTATATATTCAAGCAAATCCAGCCACTATATTACAGCAGCATGATTTTGTAGAAGTCGTAGAAGCGTGCTAATCTGGCCTGCTGGGAGTCTAAAACTTTCACTGTCTGAAAAGACTTGGAGCATCAGGACATGAAAAACACAACAAAGAACACCCAGGACTACACCCTGCAGTTACAAAGACATATGGCACATCGATCCTCTCTCAAATTCTTTGCAAATTTTAGACCTGTTGCAGTTATCACTATTTGTCTTTAAAATTATATATATTCTCAGTTTAAACATCTGATCAGTATTATTCTGAATAGTATACGGATTTACGAGTTTTGCAGATCATTGCATTTCCTTTTTATTGACAATTTGCACACGGTGCAATACTAAGGAAAACAAAATTGCTTAAACAGGAAAATGTAAAGGGTAATTGTCAGACTGAGGTAACAGTCACAAAGGGAGACAATGACTGAAAATACATGGGCATGCAGCAAACTACGAGAGTTACTTAAGTATGGTTTCATGGAAGCCTAATCTGGGTTACTTGCTGTCAAAACAAGACCTTTTAAGCCTCTCTAAATTCTATCAAGTAGTTAAGAGGGGGAAGAAGATTCACTTCGGCTCAACTTAGGGAGAAATAACCATGATGTAGTAGCGAGTAGCACAGTAAAGTGTGTAATGTGGATTACCTGATCCAGCGCATGGTATAATTTGGAGTTCTTATTTTTAGAATTAAGTCTATATAGTGTTTCATTCTTTTAATTTCTCAATACTTTGATTTCTTAGATTCTAAGAAAAGCTAGCCACACTAGCCAATCAAGCACAAGGGTCTATTTTAATCCAGGATACAACCAGAATAATAAATGACCGTCGCATTTATAAGACAGAAGCAGCAGGGAAGAATATTTGCGAGTGGTCCTACCTCTAGGCAATCTCGTCTCCATACGGTTACATTTTGGAAGGGTGTCTTTGGGGCCGCACCGAGCCGTTCCCGAGTCTGCAAGACCAGCAGCCTCCTGAAGCAAGCCAAATACATGGATACCGTGTAAGTACACAAGACAACTCCAATCGGCTGCATATGGCGCACATGCTGGACACACATTTCCAACGCAAGTGCCTACATATACACAATGGCAAGCTCTCTTACTCTTTTAAGCACAACGAAAGCAGCAGTTGGGGGTTTGTTCTGACACATGCAGACCCACACAGCCTTCATGACTGGGTGAAGCGATGGCTATACATCCATAAGGTTCAATAACCAACAAACCTCAACAAAGACATGAAGTTTCTTGGGAGGACAAGCGGTACAACAAGGACACTACAACAGAGTAAAGCATATATATATACAGGGATCCAAACATAGGATAAATCACTATATGGCTATTTTACTCCGATTTTAGACGAACGACAAGCACAAAGGGATCCCACCTATGGACACGGATGACTATGGGATGTGACAGAGGAAAAAAGTGTAGACCGAAACCTTTTGCACAGAAAGATCCATGATAGAACGAGTGAACTGGTATAGTGAGAGGCAATAGTGGGAATCCAAGAATGCGTAGAACATTATAAGGGCTGCCTTAAGGATGAGGGTTTGTAATCGTTTTTGGGGTGCAAAAGGTTTTGGCCGTCTCCAATACTGTGGGTTAATCCCACGGGGTGCTACAGTTGCAGGATAAGTAATGCAACACACCCATTTGTGGTGACCAGGTGCCATGACGCTAAGCCGATCCAGTTTGGATTGTCGCAGAGACGAGGCATAGTGGCAATCATGGTTTCCACCCTCCACCCACCACTCCGAGCTCATCTGCTCCACCACACCTTCTTCAGGGTCAAACTGTGAAGTCTCATCGTCGTTATCTGTCCCGTACTCCACATCTATCTCCACAGAAGGCGGCTTGACATGGCGCACTGTGCTGCTGAGTACGTATGGTCCTAGTCCTGTCACCCTTGCGGTGGGAAGGTTGGAGGTCATGTGGCTGCGAAGTAGGGCTTCTCTCCGAAGTCTGTCCCGTTCGCGTTGTACCCGATGTGAACGTCGTGGCGTCACGTCTCTGCTGCAGGGACCCACATATGGGCTGATTTTTAAATCGAGATCCACCTCCTCGTCATCCTCGTAGTTGGTAGTGTCCTCCGTGTCGATGTAATTTACGGCAGGTCGAGACCGGACCGGTGTAGTCCCTATGTTTCTCAAAATTTTGGCATTATCCCCGATTGGCTTACGTTTTCCCGAGGCAGAAAGGCGCCCTTTGGTTGGAGATATCCTCGAGTGGGGCTCTGATTCGCTATTGTCCTCTTCCTCAGTCACCTCGGGGATACTGAAGAGCTGTTTGTTATTAAAAACGTGCGGATGAAGTTTCAAGATCTTCTCCAAGACCTCCTCGTCACTGTCAGCCTCCCATCCCTCTGGCTGAGGAACCAGTCCACAGCCAAAAACAATCAGAGATGTAGCAGTTACATGTTTGAGTGTGAAGGTCACATATGGAAAGACAAGTACGGAATCAAGTCGGCATCGGAGGACGTTAAGAAAAAGAATATAGACAAAAAGGAAGACAAAGATGTTAGAGAAGCCAAATTGAAAGAAAACAGAGATACATAGTTGTAAAAGGTACATAAATGCAGACTGCAACTAACGTTGAGAAGACGTTTAGGATTTTTGCTCACCCTGCCTGCAGGTCCAGCGTTGTAATTCTTGGGTGTTACATCAGTAGCAGACTCGGAGTACAGATCTTCTTCCTCCTCTTCCAGGATATCGGACAGGTCTGAACGGCTGCTCTCCACATGGAAGTCAGGCGGAGGGTCCATCAGACCCCCTGCATAGATCTGCACCATCCCAGTAAAATACCATGAATACTAGAACTAATATCAGATACCAGATCATTCCCATAAACAAAATCCAGATATATGACTGTAATTGTAAAAAGATGGGACAACCAATTAGGTTAATCGACAACAGGTCAGTAAGATGACTGGGTGTAAATAGTGAGAGGCAGACACACCTTTGTTCTGGGCACAGCTTCTGGCCGCAAGAACTCTTCAATAGATACCAGCCTAGTGTTCTCCCGGTCACCTTCTGTCTCAGACTCGATGGGTGAGGGGTTCAGTGGCCGTAGGGGATGTGTATCAGGTGCATCAAGGAGGTCACCCTCTGGGGCCATGACATTGGGAAAACCGGACATGGACGATGACTTGTGTGGCATGGGGTCATCCAGGAAATCAGTGATAGAAGTCATGGAACGTTGTGACCCTGGGTTCTCAGTGCCTCTGCTAGGCTCTGAAGTTGTTTTAAGGGTCACACTGGGCTGTGATGATCCACTGGCTGTGGGCAGAGGCATTGGGACTGCCACAGGAGTGGGGATAACTTTTGGTGCAGGTACAGTTTCCTGCCGGTAGAGGGAAATATGAAAAAAGTCCCATTTATATACATATAAATATATATATTTAAAAATATACCTTTTGCATTTCTCACCCACCTGCAGGTTGGCACTGGCACAAGGAGGTGATGGTGACTCCTGCACAACCACAGCTGGATTTGCCCACGCCTCTACGTATGAAGCAGTGGGCAAAGGGGCATCATTGGTGTCAGCTTTTGGTGCGTTGGCATAATCATCCCTGACGGGAGAAGCAGGAATTGCGTCTAGTGCAGAGCTGAGTGGCATCGTGGGTGTTTTGGCAGCAGACAGAGAGGTGGCACAGATACTGGGCTCCTTGTTGGTGGCACCGGCGGTTAGGACACTAGTGTGGGCTGGCACAAGTTGGCAGGGAGGCATGGAGGCACCCGCCATAATGGCCGGGAGCTTGGCAGGCACATTCAAGGGCGTCGAGTCTGCCGACTCGCCATGAGGAGACATGGTGCGCACAGTGAGCTCGTGGGCTATCTGAAGCATTTCGATCTGCGAAGGACCGATCAGAGCACTGCCCGCTGTGGGCGAGGACACCTCCAACACCTACAAGTGGACGAAGAAGTGTGGAAAAAGAAAAAAATTAACTTTTTCCAAATCTTATTTAAAAGATAAATAGACTGAAACAATTGAAAAATCACCTTTTTCTTGTCAGCATAAATGGTGTAGCCGGTGACACGGACCCCGTTGGACGTTCCTGCAGCATCAATAGTGACAGGGAGCCAGCTGATCTGGGCGATCCCTGGGCTTGGCCCCTGTTCTAGCTGCACATCCAGAGGAGCATCAGGAGGACCTTGAGTGATAAAAGTCAACGTGTTAATATGACAGAGCCTGGAGATTATACTATTGCTTTAACGCGCACTCACTCGGACACTTACCAGCGGTAAGTGTGGTAAAGGAAGTAACAGCACACTTGCGCTCCCTTCGCTCTAGGGGCATCTGTGCCTCCACCTCCACGCGGTAGTGCAGACCAGGTATAAGGTTACCAAGGCGCAGTGAGTATCTTCCAGCCTGCACCAGCTCCTGTAGCTCACCATTCAAAGACACAGCATGTGCATAACTGCTGTTGCTTGGCAACCAGGTAAGACGCGCTGAAGTGGCCATGATGCGTTCAACCCGCAACTCGGTGGGTGCTGCACACACATCCTTTCCTAACAGCATACAGCAACGCAACGGGTCAGAGCTGCCGTGCTCTGTCACGCTTTGCACGGCCACGCGATGAACCTTATGGCTCGTATCCAGCCTCTCTAACACAGCCTTGGTTGGGTTCCCCGATGGCACATTGAGACGCAGTTCCTGATCTACATAGACCCTGTAGCTCCGAACGGTGACTCCCGCCATAGGAGCCTCCCATCCCAACACTACGCTCTTAGCTAGCTGTTTGATGAGCGTCAGCTTGTGAGGATGGGGCACGAGGTGAGCCTCCGTGTCATCCTCCAAGTCTAGATCCATGTCCAAGCCGTTCACAAGCGGAGCCGTGCCGCCTTTGCTGACTTCATTAGAAGCTGAGGCCTCTGTCCTGTCTGTGATGCTGCGGCCTGCGTGGGCATGGTGGTGCTGGTGATGATGCGGTCTCTCTGAGGTGCTGTGAAAGCTGCTTTCCAGGAAGGAGTTATGGGAAAAGTCGGTGGCTTCATGTGCCTCATCGTCTGAGATGCGCTCCACAAAGTTGGACGGAACCAGGCCTCGACGGCCGTCCATCAACTCCCCTGCAGCACATTTTTATAGATGTCAGCCTCATTAATACAGTTCAGTTGATAATACAGGTAGTCCTCGACTTACTTTGACCACGTAGTAAAATATCGTATTATGGGCAATATTTTTTTAAGGATGCGAAATTCGTAAAGGTACAAGTAATATATAATATATATATATATATATATATATATATATATATATATATATATATATATATATATATATATATATATATATATATATATATATATATATATAAGAGACAAGAGAATTAAAATCACCTTCATAGAAGCCATCACAGTCCATGTCTCCATACACATAGATGTATTCCCCTGCTGTCAGAGGAAGCTCCACCTCTGGATTATCATTTGGGCCATCATATGGGTTGTAGCTTTGTTGGAGGTTTATCAAATGGGTTTAAGATTAAAGAACATAATTAATGAACAGTTTAAACCAGGTTTTATTAAACAAACAAAATAATCCAAAACGGTGCTATGGAAAAACTAGCACTTGCAAATCATGCAACGAGAAGGAGAAGGGTACCTGTAACGTGCAATAAAGACCTGGAGTTTAGCAGCTCCTCGAATGGCTGGGAAGGGAACAGGGGACACATCGATGTCCAGCTCCTCAACCTCACTGGCAGTGTCTACCTAAAACACAGACAACATGGCAAGGAGATTTTACCCGGACTTTAGACATGGGTGCTTTGTTTAATCTGTATTCAATAAGTCTTATATTATGCAAGCGCTAACACATCTTGCATAGGAGTGCTAGCAGTATAACATAGTAGAGCAGGAACATGGTTGTTTGGGTAATAAGATCAATTTAGCGATCTTCCAAAATATGGCGAGTAAATAGTTCAGTTAAATTAGGTATAACCTAGTAGTACTTGCAGGTTTTGTAAACCTTTATCCGGAACGAAATTAAAGCTATTGGGAAAACATTTTCAGACAAAGAATTTCATTACTACATACTTTACTACAGGTGAAAGCCAAACACTTATTATCAGCACAAAACACAACCATGCTAACGATTCAGACTGTAAACAATTTACTGTCAAATACAAAATAATAACAATGAGAGGCAAATATCGTTTGTTGGGAGCTTTCCGTGTGTACTAAAGGCTGTCTCATTGAGGAAAACCCAGTTAACATGTGATAATCAATTAAACAGATTTGAAAACAATTTGAAATAAAATGCTTGATTGGTTAAATAATAGAAAAAAATAAAAATATAATACAAAATAAAATAGAATCAATTTATGCAATATACTTTTTTTTTAATCATACTGATTCAATTGTGTTGAATCGGCACAAAAGGAAATGTTTACATTTGTTAGACCCCATTCGGGTAATAAAGGTGTGTAAATGTGTGTATTTATTATTAAGATATGTTCTGTTTATTTCAACATACTTTAACAAACATCTTCATTTCTTCATTTGCTCCCTTGATATGTGGAATTGTCACAACTGACTCCTTTTTAAATTAATTTCTTGAAGCTGGAAATAAAAATGTAATCCACAGAGCTAGCTTTAGCCGATAGCCACTTTCTGGTTAGCGGCTAATGCTAGCGCAATGGATTCTTTGGCATTTTCAAAGCATATTTCCAAAATTTAAGTCACAGTGGCACGGAGATAAATCTAATTTCTTTTTTAATACCCCTGGCATTGCTGTGTATGTTTTCATGCTTCATACAAATCATTTTTAAATAATGTGATAAAAAAATCTTGTTTTCCAGTACTCCTGAGGGAACTCAGATTGTTACCATGTTATGCATATTAAAACACTTGTACCAAACTGAAATGATTCCGGTACAAATAACCAAAAAATTCCGGTACAAATAAGTTTACCATTAAACCCCTAATTTAATGGTGGTATCAAATTGTAAATGGTATTTAATGGTGGTATCACGAGGTGGTTTAAAAAAGTTTCAACACTAGCTCGCTTTACAAGAAAGTACATTATTTGTCTAAATTTACACACTATCATTTTCAAAATAGTCCTCTTGGGCAATAATACAGCGCTCCCAGAATATGTCCTGGGATTTCTCTTTTCGAAGTGTGGCCAAGCACCTTCGTAGGACCGCGAAGACTCTCTGAGGTGTCAAAACGTCTCTCCAGCTTCTGGCAGGAGCCAAACGCCATTCAAAACTATTTGAATAGGTTGTTCAACGGAATATGCATCGTCAAACGGAATATGATGTTGCAGGCGTGGTAACACACGTGGTCAGAATAGCGCGGTTGGCCCCATTAGTCTCGAAACTTTTTGTATACCACCTAAGCTCAGAATACCATCTTCTCATAGACTTCAAGTGTAAGGCTTGGTAAGTAATTCTCTGTGGTAATTTATGTCTTACAAAAACCATTCTGAAATATTTGGTGCATGATGTCTTGCTCACCTCGTGAGTGGGACTGGCTTTGCGTGAGTTTGTGGCTGATTTGGGCGACAGGTGGATGTTTTCAGACTTTTGCGGAGATGTGTTGGAGGTGGAAGTGGAGGTGGACTTGGGGTTTAGGCTGGGCAGCTCGCGGTGTCGGGTGCCTGGTGAGCGCTCGGACTGGGACAGGTTTGCCGAGTACGGAGCCGAGCCGGCCCGGAGGACCGCAGCCAAATCTACCGGAAGACGATAAAGAAATGGGGAATGAACAAGAGAAAAATAAAGGGGGTGGGGGGGCAGTGGTTTGGGGGTGGAGATTGTTGCCACAGACTACCATACACACACACATAA
Organism: Kryptopterus vitreolus; assembly: GCA_030449085.1. Classification (NCBI taxonomy): domain Eukaryota; kingdom Metazoa; phylum Chordata; class Actinopteri; order Siluriformes; family Siluridae; genus Kryptopterus; species Kryptopterus vitreolus. The sequence goes on along the minus strand of JACRUU010000006.1, from coordinate 8,369,003 downwards.
CTGAAAAAAAAGAACGTTCAAACACAATAGTGGTAAGTGAAGGGTACAAAAATGGATGACAAAGCTTTTAGCAACATGTGTCATGTTGAAACATGGCAAAACCCAAGCAGTGGATTGAATAAATAAATAAATCGATTAATTAATATACTCTCCAAATTAATTTATATAATATTTATAATTTTATGTATGAAAAAAATTGCTTACTCATTTTACAATAATCATAATATAATAATGATAATAATAATAATAATAATATTTACATTGCCAAAATAAAAAAAACTGTCATCTTATTTTTTTTTCAGTAAATACATATACAATTAAGCTTTAAATCACTTCCTATTCATGCTCCATGCATAGTGGATAACAATCCATGTAGTGTATTGGCAAGCATAAATGAAGATCTTCTTTAGTTTTACAGAGATAAAAGTATTGGCACCCTTTCGTGTCATTGTCATTTGGTATACAGCAAGTCCTTTTTTCTTCACTTGGTATAATTGTATTAAATGAGTAACAACAGTCTGTGACAAAATGCATTTCCTATATGAAAAGTTCAAAGTTAAGCCAGCTAGTCCTGTGTTTGTGTATGTGTGTGTAAGAGAATAATCAAGAGAGAGAAAGAGGGAGAAAAAGAAAGGAAGGAAAGAGAGAATGTGTGAGAGATATTGTGCACAAGTGTGAGAACATGTAATGCACATACAAATGTGTGCAAGTGATGGAAATGTGGAGAGAGATGGAGAGAGAGAGAAATATCTCAAAAGTACATATTTAAAAATCCGTAGAAAAAAAAGCCGTAGAAATCACTACATTTGCACCGGGGACAAACTACAAGCCACATCAGTGAACTTCTAGTGTGAACACGGGGTTAAAAAAAACCTTGCTGCTTTTCATTCATTCACAAAGCAACAACAGTCCAGACACCTGTTTATTATGTAAAAAATAGTTAATCATGATTAATAGCATGATTGTCATGAGTTAGCTCAACTTAATCGCACATTTTTGCCTGTTAGAAATGTACCTTAACTGAACATTTTTCAAGTTTTTTTATACTATAATTAGTATGGGCACGAACAAGTACGGATGCTTTTTTACGGATGTAAATGTATGTTTAATAGTAATGAAACAGTCCCATCGACATTGAACATGAACAAAAATATTCTTATAAAGGGTTTAAAGTAATTACGGTGCTGTAAATTATTGATGGTAAATAATTTTGCATCATGTGTTTGATTTTAGACTTTTTTAAATTATTTTTTAGTGATTACAAAAAATTGTTTAGTGGAGTGTATATATATATATATATATATATATATATATATATATATATATACCATGAAATAATTGTGCGATAATAAAATTAGTGCCTTTAAAATTAATTTGCTTTAACGCATTTATTTCACATTTAACATTATGATTATGAATGACAGAATGACATAATATTAGGTGGATATATATTAGCTAGTTTTTGTCTGATTAGCTGTTAATTACATAGCTGTTAAAAATAATATATAATAAAAAATTTAAAATATCATTTAGAAAATCAGAATTTATTTTGTTTACGCAGTAGGTTGGCTGAAAAAAGTCTCTCTTCATGATTAGAAGTAAAAAGCATACAAGATGAATCATAATACAGTACAACAGTGCGGTGCTGCTTTTGACAAAAAAAAATCTAATTCTCTTTTCTTTCTTTCTTTCTTTCTTTCTTTCTTTCATTCATTAATTCGATTCTTTTCCCTACTGGTTTTGCCAAGTCTTTACCAAGTCGTCCTCTTATAAATCTGTTCAAAAAGATGGACGCAATAAATGTCAGCAGGATGGAAAATATTAAGTACTTATAGCTGCATGCTTAAAAGTATGTGAGGGGAAAATAAAAATAAGGGCTTAAAGCATGAATAGCAAAAGGACCGGTAAAGCCGTCAGGGTTAGGTTGAGACAAAAATCCCACATGCAGATGGATGTCATAAAAAGAAAGTAAGAAAACATCTAACCTTTTTAGAGAAAAATCATTTTGAGCTATTTAAAAAAAAAAAAACGTAACCTTAACCCCAACAGAACCAAACGCAGATAGAAGTCTGGGATATTAATAATGCAGAACCAAACTACAAATACAGCTAACAAGCAGGCAGCCAGTGAGCTCATTCTCATTTGCGTTTGGGTCGGCCATGCAGGAGTTACAGCCTCCTGATGAGAGAAACATGACCCAGAGTACCCTGTTCAGAGACGTCACAGAGGGCCTCATTACCCTCCAGACTCCAGAAGGCGATGTCATCCCATGACGCACTACAGCCTAGAAAGTAGAAGTGTGGATGACGGACAAAAATGATGAAAGGATAGAGAGGTAGCAGAATGCGCACACAGAAGACAGGCAAGTCGAAGGCATTGGCAAGTATCTATAAAATGCATTGACCCTTTAATCCCATCAGTCATAATGTTAACCTCTTTGCGATTGGTCAGAAGGTATTTTGGGTAACAGCGGCTTTGTCATTAATGTCATTATAATGTCATCATTATTGAGCCACATAATCTAAAGATAGGTGTCATTTATAGCTGATATGATGTTACTGATAAGGTCAGACACGTTAACATCGTGTAAATGGGTAAAAAAAAAATGCAGCTCTTCATAACATCAAATCATCTAAAGTTAGATAAAAGAAAATACCCCCTGGTTATTATTTTATTACAACAGCATGCCCTGTCATTTTACAGTGGTCTGTTTACTACATAAACGGAAGGATTGCAGCTTTATAGTAGTAATGTCATATATACAAGTGTACAGTAACCTGGTACTACAGTATAACATGCAGTGGTGTTTAGGCGACTAGTGAAACAGTTTACCGGTGTCCGAGGGCAGACTGAGGCCGTTAGGAAGTTGCGTGAGGCTGGAGCACAGCAGTCCAGGAGCCGACAGGTCGATCTTAGAGGCCTGCTGTCGGAATTTGTCCAGCTCCTGAGAGAGAAGGCTGAACTGCTCGCTCTGACTGCGGCACTTCTGCTCCAGCTCGCGTACTTTCGCCTAACACACACACACACACACACACACACACCAAATCATGATAGATCATGTCAGGCCATGGGCTCTTGAGTGTTAGTTATGGAGCTTTATGATATTAGCATACGAAATCAACTAACAGCAAAACAAGAATTGTTGGCGAATCTAAAAATTGCCATTAAGATCATCTGTAACTTGATGAATCCTTTATGAATATAAATGGAGAGGAAAATAGTCAACAAGGTCTTGTTGCCATTTCAGGAAGCTAGCAGGCTAGCTAACATACAGTGACTAGCATGTTTTTATTTTTCAGGTTGCTATGCAGCTGCTTAAGTTTCTGGGCTTGAGTTGTAGTTTTCCTTTATTTAAAGTAGAAATCAAACAAGAGAAAATCCAAAATCTACTTCAACAAAACATTTTAGCATACACATCGAATAGGGTAGTTAGCTAGCATGTTTAGCACATTTGCAAGACGGTAACCTTTAATCTGTGCTCCAAATCCATTTAAATGCTTAATGTGAACAAACTGAAATGCAATTCCTAATAATGGAATAATATAGCACCATAGTGACAGTTATTTTATTCTTTAGCCTACTTTAATATATCTCTAATGCCAAATCTGCTATTCATGGACCCTAGAGCTAGGTCCTTAGCCCTCCGCATCATAGCTAATAACATTGCTGAGGTGGGTGAAGAAATGTTTTCACTGTGCTATAATGTACACTGTGCTATAACGCTATAATGTAAAAGGAGTTTCGGAGTAAATATCAGGTGATTACTAGGATGTGAGAATAATGGACTGGCAGAAAGGTGTTCGTTTCTGGGAAGTGATAAAGTAAAACAACTTTCTGTTGAAAATGAAACAGAGAAACAGGCAAAATATTTTTTTTCTCCAAACAGTTCTCAGAGGTAGAAGGGAGAAAGAGGGTGATAGGTGAAATCGGGGAAATAGGGAGAGCTTTGCAGCAGCCATTTTGCCATTGAGTTTTTTGTTTTTGCTGAGTTTGTATTACGGGGACACAGAGCGTGTATCTCAGACCAAGAAAAACTATAGCTAGTTTCACTTCCGGGATGTGGTTCAGCTTCCTGGCAGACATGAAGCAAACAGGGCCTCATCACACTTACACACTTACACACACACACACACACACACACACACACACACACACACACACACACACACATTTACACAAACTTCTAAAAAAACAGCAAGTTTCCTGTAAAATATCACAACTAAGTACGTGTCACATAAAGTACAAAAGCGGCATCGCCAGGACGAAACAGTTCAACTGTGCAATGTAATGGTTATCACAGTTAATCACAGTTTTAATGTTTAAAAATCAAACTACACTGGTACAGACTTTTAAGTTTGAATGTACATAAATATAAACAATATAATCACTAAAATTAAAAGCTAAATGTTTATGTATATCTGGGCTAACATCAAGCTTAACTCTTTTAGATCTAATCGGCTGTTTATGTGTGTGTGTGTGTGTGTGTGTGTGTGTGTGTGTGTGTGTGTGTGTGTGTGTGTGTGTATATATATATATATATATATATTATTCCTCATTAACAAATTTGCCCCAAAAAAATGTAATTTAATTAAATTTAATCCATTTCTAGATGCATTTACTGTTATGCATACCACTTATGCTATAGCATCTAAAGAAACAAGTGCTGTGTTTTAATACGTCGTGTGCAAAGTAAAGATGAATAAATTGTGTTGTCATGTTAAAAACGTGTGTTTGGGTTTATGTGTTTTAAGGACATGTAACAAACATATATGTATGCAATCACAGTCATGACTGAGAAGAAGCTGTGGTTTGGGGAGGCATTAGGCAAGAATGACTGAACTGCTTAGTATCAGTACCTGCATGCAGTCCAATGTGTTCTGCTCAGCACACATCAGACAGAGACAGAGACAGAGAGAGAGAGAGATATGAGCCAAAGAACCGAGAGAAAAGAGAGAGACAGAAAAAGAGAGAGAAAGAGAGAGAAAGAGAGAGAGAGAAAGAGAGAGACAGAAACAGAGAGGAAGAGAGCTTCAGAATCCACATGCATGGCAAGTCAAAGGTCAACCACATGAGAAAAGGCGTACAGTTAGTACACACTGCAATCAGATTCCAGCTGTGAAGAAAAAATGACCTGTGGAACAATGAGTGTATGGGCAGTATCTCTCAAAATCTCTCTTTCCACAAAACTGCAATGATTCCTTTTTAAATAAAATATTTCTGAAGTTTGGAGATGGTAAGACTCCGTCAATTTGGTCTATTTTAAAAGTTTTTACAAATTCACAGAGAGACAGAGCCCTCTGGAGGGGAGAGATACCATACTCATTTAGTCAATTAGTTTGTAGTGTTGGTCAGAGGTAAAGAGAGAGAAAGAGAGAGAGGGAGGAAAGAACGATGGAGATTACCAGCTCTCTCAGCAAAACAAACTGGATCAATGCCTACAAATGACACAGGCTCCATTTAGACAATTATCAGTAACACATCTCAATTCATGCACACTCACATTTCAGGGACACTTCACACACACACACACACATACACACACACATATACTCAGTGTTTCCCCCAATTGGAATTGGTTGTTGTGCTATTATGATAAAAAAAATAAGTGGCTCAAGCAATGTGCATACAGTAACTATAGCAACAGATGATGAAATGAACTGTGAATATTCATTCATTCATTCTCAGGTGTCTATGGGCATTAAGCCAACCCATCACAGGGCACACACACATATTCATACACTTATTTAAGATTTAAATAAGTTACATTTACTCATATAACAGCCCTCAGTATTTTACAAAGCACACTGTAACTCCTATACATACTTAAATTCTGTTTTATTTTTATTGGAGAACACTGATTAGAGCAGTGATTATGGGCTGTGATGTATAACATGGCTATAATACAGCTTTATTAACAGAGATTGATTTTTATTTATTTATTTATTTATTTTATCCTGCAAGGAATTAATTTCATGCATGTAATATTCTTGCACAATTATGTAAGACAATTATTCAAACAATGTACAAATTTGTACTCCCTTCTGTCCTGTATGTGTAATTTGTGAAATTGTAGGGGAAACAGTGTGTACAAGAATGTTAATCACATTTATTCAAGCAGTAAATAAGAATCCTAGGATTTTGAACACGCACACACACACACACCCACACACACACACAAACACACACACACACAAGCAATGTGCACAAGCACACAACACTACTAGATACAGTACAGTGTGAGCAACGTTGACAGACGAGTGACAGTGATAAATAACGCATTTAAACATCCCTAGCTGCGATAATTTCTCATAAAGAGAAAGAACACATTATTGAGATTTGGGTTTCTCACCTCCAGCATTTGCACGACTCCTTCATGCTCCCTCTTAGCAAATAACTGCGCCTGATGGACGCAAAGCATGCGATTACAGTCAATAACACCATCTATTGAATATGTGGGTAAGAAGAAAAGGGGTTAAAATGTCAACAAGCAAGACAGACAGCTCAAACCTGATCCATTTAATTCGACATGATCTGGACTAAACTGTATGCGATCCAGAATCCAACAGAAAGGGACTTTTGGGTTTTTTTTCGTTTTGTGTTCATGTTCACATTTGTGTTGCGAAGGATGTTCTAAATCAGGGGTCACCAACCTTTTTGAAGCTGAGAGCCACTTCATGGATACTGAGTCATGCAAAGGGCAACTAGTTTGACGCACTTTTCTGAAATAACACATTTGCCTTAAGTTATATATTATAATTAATGACACTGATGATTTCTCACAATAAGTATTTGCGAGTTAACTATTGTGAGTTCACAATGAGTTAACTAACATTTTAGATGCATCTCACTGATGAGTTTTTTGTACAGGCCTGAGAGCTACTCATGTGGTCCTTGGGGGCAACCTGGTGCCCGCGGGCACCACGTTGGTGACTCCTGTTCTAAATATACTCAGGACGTCAGGAAAGTAAACCTGTACTAATAAGTACTAAACGCACTTATAAAAAAGTGCTGGGTCGACAAAATGAATCAGATTTGGATTGTGCCGAAGCGTAGAATATTTCATGACAGACCCGCTGAAGTCGTTTGATTTCATCCTGTTTGAACTTGAGGATTGCCAGTGCCTGCTCATGTTCCAGTTCCAGCTGCTGCCTGCGCTCTGCGACCTCTCGCATATGCTAGACACACACACACACACACACACACACACACACACACACACACACACACACACAAACAGTTAAAGAGTAATGCAATATACCAGACTTACTTTTCAAACGTAGTCAAGCCAAACACTTATAGATGCTGTATGAACAATCCAGTCTCTTTGCATGTAGACATAGCTAGGGCTATAACGAATCCTAGAGAAATACGATTCAATTGAATGTGCCTCCATGATGCATTTAGTCCATTTAACTAAATACGGAGCACTGCATTTCTCAACCTTCATTACTGATGCATAAACTCAGAGTGCTGTGGAACGCTAGACAAGGCTTCAGAATGCTAAAGTGTAGGGTCATTTTATGTTTATATTTATCAGGGTGCAGATAACAGTAAGGAAATGCTCCCATACACAAGTTATGAATAATGTGCAAGGCGTTTTAAAAGTTATTCTGCTCTTCCGCTAGGAGGATCATTAAAAATGATATAGTTTCAAAACGAATAATCGAATGGCGCTTTTTTTAAACTAATAAATAAGCTGACAAATACACAGATTTCTTTTTTTCTCGGATACGGCTTTTCTCACGCGTCACTATACTGCGCAAGATTTAATCAATAAATACATATACAAATACAATAATACGTTTCATTAAAGAAGTCGCTCCCCATGACTTACCATGGTATACAAGGACACTGCGGAGAGACTTTTTGAACGCTGTTACTATTTTGATACTAAAATACAGTAAACGGGCTTTTCTAAAAAGAAAAACAACAATTTTAAGAGACCCCACCTTACTTAGTATTGGTCTTTAATACAGAAAAAGTACTTTTTATCTGATTAATCGATGGAAATAATCGCTAGAAACGGCCCTAGATATAGCACTGACCTCTCAGGACATATTCATACTACTATTATTAACAAATGATTAGGGCGAAACTAGGGTCAAGTCTGTCTAGAATTTCAACGCAAACCTTTCCAATACTATTCTCCCTGCCAACCAGTGACGTATACCTTTAGGACCTGCTCTAGGTTCTCCAGCTTGGCACGGAGTCTCTGGTTCTCCTCGAGAACTGAACTATAGCAAGCGCTCACTGCAGAGAGCTCCTCCTTCAGCTCCTCATTCTCAACCTGGAACTGGATATCACAAAACAAAGAAGAGAAATAAGCATAAACATAGAAATAGTAAAATAAACATAGCATAATGCTAAAGGCTAGAAGTGAGTTACACACACACACACACAAAGACACACACACTGACCTGCTCAAACAGCTGAGCCTTCCTCCTGAGGAGTTCGGACTCCTCCGTTAAGCGCTCATTTTTGCTGCGCTCATCCTCAAGCTGGCTCTCCTGCACACACACACACACACACACACACACACACACACACACACACACACACACAGACACACACACACAATTCAACATTATCAACCTGCTGTCGATGTAGATTGTCATTCTCATAGCTCAGTGATTAAACTGTTTGACTTCTGACAGAAAGGTCACAAGTTCAAATCCCAGTACCATGAGACCGTCACTATCGGGCCTTTGAGCAAGGTCCTTATCCCTCAACTGCTCAGATGTCTCTTCTTGGCTCTGAACGGCATCACCACACCTCCATAACGATGGGACGTTCATTCATCTCCTACTGTTATATCCGATATTCCCTTCCTCCCTTCCCTATGGCCATTAAGGCAGGATACACCCTGGATGGAATGCCAACCCATCGCAACCCAACCCTGAGGCATGGGGAGAACATGCAAACTCCACACACACACATGGCCAAGACGGAAATCGAAACCGGACCCTGGCGGGACCCTTTTCTCTGGATTTTTTTTTACATAGTTCACATTGCGTTACAAACATTTCGAAAGGGCTCACCAAATCGAGACATCTCTTCTGCCTCTTCCTTACTTCATGCTCGAGACCCTCACATTCTTTTCGTTTCTTGCTCAACTCGTTTTCCTGTAGGGACAAGCAAAGAAGCATGACATAGCAGGCATTAGAAAAAAAATGAACGGAATTAGAACACATAATCAGCAAATTGTCATATTTTCATTTTGCAAAAATGGCTGACCAATGCGAGATTTGTGATCATTGTTTTGTTCCACCTATTAAAAGAATTTGAAAAACCGGATCAGGGGAAATGACTGACAATTCTGGTCCACGTCTAATTTCCACGCTGACCTCTGACATGGAAAGAACAAGAAAGATTAGCCGTGTTTAATTATCCTAATTGCAGCTTATACACTCTTGGTTAGACTCTGGACTGGACTCAATGGTAACAGTGGAAGACGTGTTCATAAACTGACCATGATCAGACAGGAAGTGGAGGTATGGGAATACTTTCAGATGTAGAATAATACTGTGGACTTTAACACTGATTAATATCACACTTTTTTAATATCTCCTTTTGTATTCCCCAATTCCAAAAAAAAAATCTAAATGCAAAAATACAAATAAAACCAAAATGCAATGAATTGCAAATCTCATTATTGTTATTCTATATTAAATATTGTATATATTCACATAATATGAACTATTTGATGGAAAAAATAAGGTCTTTTTGAATTACATGGCTGAAACAGGTGTCAGAAAAGTTGGGACAGGGCCATGTATACCACTGTGTCTATCACCTTTCTCTCCATATATATATATATATATATATATATATATATATATATATATATATATATATATATATATATATATATATATTAATTCATCTTCTACCGCTTTATCTGATCTTCCCTCGGGTCACGGGAAGCCTGTGCCTATCTCAGGCATCTATGGACATTAAGGCAGGATACACCCTGGATGGAATGCCATCCCATCACAGAACACACACACTCACACACACAATCATACACTAGGGACACACAATTTTTCAAGTTCAAGGTGCCAATCAACCTACCGTGCATGTTTTTGGACCGGGTAGGAGGAGGAGGGAGGAAACCGGAGAACCCGAGAACCCGGAGGAAGAAAACCCGGGGGGGGGGGGGAGAAAAGGGAGGAAAGGGAAGAGAAAAAAAACCCCTGAGGCACAGGGAGAACATGCAAACTCCACACACACATGGCCGAGACGGGAATCGAACCCTGGACCCTGGCGGTTGATGCGGTGTGAGGCGAACATGCTAACCACTAAGCCACCGTGCCGTGTTAGGTGTGTATGTGTATGTATGTATATATATATTTATACATTCAGAGGACAGAGGATATCTGTTGCCAAAGTTAATTTGGTCCCATATGTGCCTGATACAGGATTCTAACTGCCCAACAGTTATCAGTGTTGTATTCTTCCATTCTATTCAATTCAAATGGACCTTATTTTTTCCTATCACATTGGCTCATGTTGTATTGTGAATAAAATATTTCAATTTACAGGATTTGCAAATCATTGCATTCTGTATACTAATACTAATTCACTGTTTTATGTTTATATGTTTAATTATATATTTTATGTAAATATGTTTAATTCCCCATATTTTTCTTATAAGAGTATCTCTAGACCTGCACAAGCTTTTCTTGTTCTCCTTCAGCTAGTAAACAATAAAATGTAAAAATAGTTGTAGCATAAAATATTTACTACTTAACAATATATATATACATATATATACATATATATATATATATATATATATATATATATATATATATATATAATACACACACACCCACACACACATACATGGAGTTGGCTTTATGCAGAGACTGGAACAGGTTTGCCTCTTCTTTACGTGAACTATGAGATGCCAACCTGTTCCAGCCAATGTCACACACACACACGCATATGTCACACACACACACACACACACAATGCATCTTGACTTCCTGCTCAACATTTCCCTCACCAGAAACTCTATACAGTCCTTTTGCGTCTGATCTTCCTGGTGGGCGGAGCTCGTGTCCCTCTCCGGGCTTACTCGTGCTCTAGGCTCCTCCCCTTCTCTAAGGGATTCCTCCCCCTTCACAAGAACTTCATTAACTACGGTTTGCGGGGTTTCACATACAACCTAGAAAGAAGAAAAACAGCTTCAGAAAAACGAAGAAAAAAGAAAAAAGTAAAAAAAAGAAAAAAAGAAAAGAAAAAAAAAAAAAAAAAAAAAAAAAAAAGAAAGAAGAAAAAAGAAAAAAAAATTAGAAGGGTAGAATGCAAGAACACGGCAGTTTCCTGGAATCGGAGTCATACTGGGAGTCGTATGATGTTAAACAGTGATGGAGGGGTTGCTGGGGGAAAAGTAAAGGGACCTCCCCAAAATGAAGCACTTCCATTACTGATTTTAACACATAATTACATCAGTTATTAGCATTATTTAACAAGATTATCACATAAAAGGTTGATTTTTCAACATATATAGTGTAGCATCCTATACTTTGCTGTACAAGTGTGTAATGCAACTGCTACGCATAATGACGGCAATGTTTGAATAATTTGTAATAAATTAGGTTTGCTAAAATAATTTACATGAATTTATTACACGGTTCTGAGAGGCTAATTGTCTAGACTGCAGGAACTGCAATCTAAGAAAGGAAATAAAAGCTTATTTCTAGAAAAAATGTCTTTTTTTTTATATAAAATGTTAAATTATAAATCTTAAAGTAAGAAAATTGTACTTGGTCAGTCTAGGCGAGTAAATGTGAACGCCTTTAGAGCAAAATTTCACTAGAAACAAGTGACATTTAAAGTACACGTATAAAGTGAATGTTGTGCTAATTTTAAGACTAATACTGCCCCGAAAAACGTAAAATATCAAGAATCTTAAGGAAGGTTCCACATTGTGTTTTAGGAAACCTAGAAGGGAAGTTGTAGCTCAGTATTTAAGGTATTAACCTCGGGTAGTAGTTTAAAAAAAAAGAAGAGCTTGAAACTGGGCCTTTTTTTATCTGGTTATAGAATCAAGTATTTTTTTTTGCTTGATTTTAGTACATTTTAACCAGATATAACTGAATCTTGCTTGTTTTAAGGAGGCCATTTGTAAATTTCAGTTCTCATTCTGTCAGCCAGCACAGGCTAAGCTAATACTGTAGCTATGCTAACTAACATTGTTTCTGTACGGAGTGGTGCTAAAGCCGGCGGCTCGGATGCAGGTAGGCCTCGCTTGCCGTAAGCACATTGAGGTAATCCCTGTACAGTCCCGAAACGGGTAACTGGATCACTTCTTTAAAAAGCACCTTAATGGATTGGCCCGAGTGCCATTTCCCTTTGTAAATACATATCGGTGTGCTACATGCTGCAGCACTATGCAGATTCGTGACATGCCTCAATGTGCAAATTCCCCAGATCTGGCAAAGCTAAAAAGGAAATAAAAAAAAAAAAAAAAAAAAAAAAAAAAAAAAAACTCTGTTCAGAGCTTCAGACTGTAGAATGTACTTTCCAAAGAAATACACTTCCTGTACACAACACGCATACACAGCCAGGGCAATGTGTCTACAAATCCACTTACATGGTTAGCACATAAGGGGAGAAACTCTATCAGTACATCGTGCACGTTTAGAGCGCGCACAACACATATTCTGACCTAATACGAACACCAACTACGCACGACCCATGCAACTCACAGTGCACCAGAGACATACACCCCATACACACGTACCCCCTTTTCTGTGTGCTGAGAGAAACTTTCGCAAAGGACAGTCGGTCCCCGATCGTTCGTTTGGTGTCCAAAAAAAAAAAAAAAAGACCCTGTCACCGCTACAACTGCAACAGCCAGAGGATTACTGGACCATACCATTCCATTGTCACAGGGGATTAAAGTACATGCAACCTGGCCCCTTTCTGCACAAGAAGCATGAGCGTGTGTGCCCGTCACAGATGACCAGATTACCAACGCCGTCATTCTCATCCGGGGCTTTGCGGTGACAGTAGGGACACGTCAAACTGAAAAGTAAAGTCAGCAAATTGGGAAAGCGTTTACTCTTAAACCTCAATTTAACTTTCGGTTTGGAAGCCTCAGGGCCTTCTCTATCCTTATGTGAAGGATGTTTGTGTGAACTATATCTATATGTCTATTACCATATCGCAATGGTAAGTAATTACCATATCGCAATGGTAAGTAATACTGAGAAGAATTAGAAGAGTTAAAATGATGGAACAGTATTAAAAGCAGGTTTGGCGTGAATTCGTTTGCTAGTTGAGGCCTAATTTCTAAACAAGGTCTTTTACTAATCGTGTATCGAGTATATACATTTACATTTATCGCATTTGGCAGACGCCATTATTCCAGAGCGACGGGTTGAGGGTTAAGGGCCTTTCTCGAGGACCTTTTAAGGCTTAAGGGCCTTTTCCCAGGCAGTGGTAAACTTGGTGGTTGTGGGATTAAAACTGATGACCTCGTAGTTAATTCTATGTTAATATATATTCATATTCTAGGCCTAATACCAGACTATTTCTCCACTGTATATTTGTACAAAACAGGTAATCTAGTTTGTTTAAACCACAGCACTGACAATGCTCACAAAATCACACGCGTTTGTTTTAATTCTCTCGTTCTAGTAGCCATTAATTATTTATTTAACAGCTCGTTCAGAGTGGTATGATAATAAGCCTGGTATGATATAGGCTACCGAGCCTAATATGAAATAGCTGACAATAGAAAAATCTTTCCTAATAAGGTGTTAGAACAGCATTGGCAATTTGTGTTCAACTTTTTATTCCTGTAATAACAATAAGGTGTTTTTTTAATGCTACAATGATTAATATCATGAACAGTCCTTTTTTTGTTCGATTGTTTCGTTTATCGCATGGTAATGTTCGTTTATCGCAATTTTCCTCCCACATTTAGTGAAAGACAGTACCATTCGTTCGTAGCGTACCCAAATGGCACGTATGGAAAAATCTTATCTACATAATGTATATGTGTAGCCAAAGCATGGTGTGTAACATCCAGGTTGCAAACGTATACTATGCATCTCTCAATCCCTTTACTTCAGCCCACGCTCTCTTTATCTCTGTCTTTCTCTGGCTTAAGTTCAACAGTCAGCTCATTAGGCAGCGTAACGGATGATGGCCTGGTCCATTATGTAAGAGCAGCAAACAGCATTTGTATCAGTTTAAACACACACTAAGCCCCTGCAAAAACCTTACTAAACCTAAACACACACACACACACACACACATTATGATTATGTTAGGACTATTGCTCACTGTATGAGAACTGCATAGATATATATACACTTTACACGTCACTAATTAACAACGCATGGTGTAATAAGCGCTCGCTACGCATGGGTAAGAGCAAAAAATGCTTAGTAATGATCACGATTAATATTAATGACCCTCAACTACTGAGTGGCTTGAAAATAAAATTCGGGGGTGGAGGGTTGTGTGTGTGTGTGGTTGGGGGGGTGGCTAGAAGAAAACGTTCAGAGATCTCCAGGTAAGCCGCTTCAGAGCTTAGTAGTCACTTTCTCGGTTTGAAAATATAGGTGAGGCTGCCCCTAGTGGCCAGTGTTGTTGGTGCTGCCTTTTTAAACAATAAATTAATACAGTACTAATTAAATTAAACTATCTATCTAGATAGATAGATAGATAGACAGACAGACAGACAGTCCAACAGTAATTAGGACTAAAACACTGCTGTCGGGAGCCACAAGGGGGAGCTGTAAAGTCAAAAACCACACTTACGGGCGTCTCTTGTTCTTGTTCATGTACTCGCTCTTTCTCTGCTCCGCCGTCCGAGCTCTGATCCCGAGCCGAGCTGACCGACAGCTGCCTCTGCAGTCGCAGCACCTCCTTCTGGGACTCCTTCAGCAAACGCTCAAACTCCCCTGCTCCTGCTGGACCTGGACCACCCTGCCGAGAGAAAGTGAGAGAGACAATGAGAGAAACAGAGAAACAGACAGACAGGCAGGCATACAGACAGATAGATAGATAGATAGCCGAAGGAAAAATTATACTATTGCGAGGAAAAAGACAGATGGTGAGGGAAAAGGCAGCAAAAAAAACCCCAGAAATATCCAGACATAACACAAACAGACGTACAGACATATACAGAGACAGTAATACTGTTAATAGAAAAAGAGAGCAATAGGCAGCTAAACATAAACAGATAGATGGATGGATGGATAGATAGATAGATAGATAGATAGATAGATAGATAGATAGATAGATAGATAGATAGATAGATAGATAGATAGATAGATAGATAGATAGATAGATAGATAGATAGATAGATAGATAGATAGATAGATAGATAGATAGATAGATAGATAGATAGATAGATAGATAGATAGATAGATAGATAGATAGATAGATAGATAGATAGATAGATAGATAGATAGATAGATAGATAGATAACCAGACACAAAAGAATGAGACAGACAGACAGATAGAGGGAAAATTATACTGTTAAGAGAAAAAGAGATATAAGAGAATTAGACAGACCTATAGATAGATAGATAGATAGATAGATAGTTAGATAGATAGATAACTACAGAGAAAAAAAGAGAGAACAAGGTACAGATAAAAAGAAATAAGCAGACAAACATATAGATAGATGGATGGATAAATGGATGAATGGATTAATAGATAGATAGATAGATAGATAGATAGATGATAGATAGATAGATATAGATAGATAGACACAAAAGAACGAGACAAACAGACAGAGGGAAAATTATACTGTTGAGAGAAAAGATAGATAGATAGATACATAGACAGACAGATAAATGGATGGATGAACAGACAGACAGATAGACATTATTTTGTTGAAAGAAAAGTGACAAAACAGACAGAAATAAGCAGACACGACAGACTGACAGACAGATAGATAAAAGGAAAACATGATACCGATATAAATAAAAACAAAGAGAGATAATGAGAGAAATAGACAGCAAAACAGAAATAAACAGACAGATAAGACAGACAAATAAAGATAAAAGGCAAAAGGTTCTCCATTCCCATAACATTCATTAGGAGCATTTGCATTTATGCTCCTTACATACACACTCCACTTCTTTCTATCACCACAGCTTGCATGATTTCTCCACTTTTCTCTGAAATACGCCATGAGCTCTTTTTTCTTTCCATTTTCCTCTGGGAAACGCTGAGTCATGCAGCTCGCACACAGAACCTCGGGGACCTTCTTCTAAAAATGTTCAGTGGGCTTTTGCTACAGATTTGAAAGATAATTGCTCACGATCGCTGTACTTAACCCCTTGAATCGCACTATTCACTATCTGAGATATACAAAAAACACGTAAAACATGTAGGCAGTGAACTTGCGAATGGTTTGAAACTTTAATCGCCACCATTTATTTTAATTGCAGTAACATCTCTCTGAAGCCCAAATGTACTGTGGAGCTGGGTATGTGCAGTGCCAAAGCATTGCCACCAGGAGGCAAAACCAAGACACTCAGTCAAACCAGGTCACACACTTAAACGTAATTAACTCAGTCCTACTGCCAAAAAAATTTTTTTAAAGAGTAAAACAAAAGCATTACAGTATAGTTTGATCAATTTATATAAATAGTCACTATTCGCTTACATTTTCTTAGATATCTCTTGTTAAATGTTTGAAATCATTATTAAGTTAAAGATGACACAGTGGAAAATATATAAGAAAATGTTCTTGAGTAAAAAACAAAACCAAAAAGAAAAACGAAATATTTTTGAAAGTAGGTTAATTTCCATAAATGTAGCAGGTCGTGTGAATGAATGGTCTGCGTGGCATACTTTGTCCTGTCCGATTCTGGCCTCTAACTGGCGGCATTCGTTCTGCAGTGCGGCGATCTCCTTGTCTTTGGAGAGGAGCGTGTCGGCGTGCTGCGCCAGGTCTCGTGCCCGCTGCCGCGCAAAAGCTCTCTTGTATTGCTCAGCTACCCCGGCTTTAATGGGGATCGGGGCGTTCACCTGCACAGATAGATAGATAGAAAGTGGAAGAAAGACAGAAATTGGCATAAAAGTTAGTATCTTAACTGATGTTTCATAATGATACACCTCACAAATGATAAAAAGTTTAGTCCCAAGCACTGGGACTAAATATAATGTGATTTAAACAAGTATGCAGAAGCACAATAAGTACATCCGTCTCATGACATTACAAGTATTGAATGGTAGTGAATACCTGAAGTATTGAATTTGAACAGATGACTTGATACGGCACCTATATACTTTATTATTTAATAGCATATGCATTAAAGCCATGATAACACATTTTATATACATATATATATATATATATATATATATATATATATATATATATATATATATATATATATATATGCATGTTGTACATGCACGCACACACACAGAGATGTTTGACCAAAATGAATAGCTAATACCTTAGGAACAAATAGTACAGTAGATGGGATGCAAATTAACTTAAAAAAAAACATTAATTCAATAGATAGTTGCACTCACAGTTTGACAAAACAAACAAACATACAAACAAAACAACCTACAAGAGAGACATAAAATGGCTATATAAATGCTACTAGCTAAAGCAAAAGCCTAGCATCAGCAGGGGGGAAAAAACATTGCTGCACAAATAAAGGCAGTACTAGTGGTTTAATGTTAAAAACAAAACGTATACAGACACAAGACGCATAAAAACACACATGTACAGATTCAATCCAATTTAAGCAAGTTATCATAAAATTGTCAGTTAGCATGTTAGTAGCAGACTAGTATGCTAGCGTTGCTCAATAGAGCTGCCCTTATATGGCTGATCAACAAATCAAAACTCTTTCTTTAAATAATAATAAAACAAAAGAAGGCCAATATATCCTCTCTCTCTCTCTCTCTCTCTCTCTCTCTCTCTCTCTCTCTCTCTCTCTCTCCCCCCACTCGACTCTCACCTCCCTCCCCCTCTCTCTCTCTCTCTCTCTCACTCTCCTTTCCTCTCCGCTCTCTCTCTCTCTCTCTCTGTCTAGTAAATATAGTCATGTAATAATAATGAAAAGTTAATCAAATAACAGCTAGCCCACATGATGCGCACAGCAGCTCCTGTCTCAGCACATTTTCTATCAGCCATTGATTTTATTGCAGTTCGAAGGAGTTTCTAACATCGTTAACCCCTGACCGTGTGTTTCCTGGAAGGATGCAGTGGAAAGATACGGCTGAAAGGGTGCGAGCGTGACAGGTGTGATGTTATAACAGGCAACAAGACTGCACGGCCACCAGAGAGAGCCAACAGGTGGCCATTCAGGACGGGAGGCCTTTTGGAATAGATAGAGTTACCACACACACACACACACACACACACACACACACACACACACACACACACACACACACACACACACACACAAACAGAGACAGACACACCACAATCTCCTGTACCTGCTTCTGCCTTTCATCACATTTCTCCTATTACATGCAAAACTGCATGGCAAACACACACACACACACACACACACACACACACACACACACACACACACACACACACACACACACACACACACACACACACACACAGAGCCACAGAGACAGCCAAACAGCCATAGGAGGTTGAGGTGTCCATCCCTGCAGTGACAACTTATCATTATATTTCACAGGAGGCTAAAATCTAACAGTGATTATTATAAAATAAATAATTATCATAAAAATAAACAATGTTTATGTACATTTTCTGTCTATCTATCTATCTATCTATCTATCTATCTATCTATCTATCTATCTATCTATCTATCTATCTATCTATCTATCTATCTATCTATCTATATCTATATATATATATATATATATATATATATATATATATATATATATGTACACATACATACATACATACATACATGCATGCACGGTGAAAACAACCCATACAACCCTTACAATCTCTCATAACAACTATATGCTGTTACACTTATGGCAGGTTCTTATTTAACACAATTTAACATTTAAAGGAGAAATAACACACTATGGTTAAAAATGAATGGGATTCCATGCTTTTAAATGAAGAGAAGTGAAAGTTTCACAAGATAAAAATTCCCTAATTATATAAAACAGAAAAATGTATGTAAGAAAGTTAAGGCAATCAGACAGACATAGAATGTACACTTAGTGTGCTAGCTCACATAAATTAGATTAGATTAGGCTAGATTAAACTGTGTTGTCATTGCACAAATTATGTTACAAATTGCAGTTAGAATCGTGTAAAATATTTATATATGTATAGGTTGGTCAGACTATGATATATATATATATATATATATATATATATATATAGTACACTGAGAGGAGATCATATACAATGAAAGAAATATTGCATACATTTTCATGATTAAATAAAACGATGAAACACAACATAACATGGAGAGCTTGTGCCTGAACGTGTAGTCCCCCAGTAATTTTAAAGGCTGTGTGAAATTACTGCAAATTCCCACACGCAGCTTTAGAGAAGGTCGCTTGCTGTGTCTAGTACACAATTTGGCTTTTTCACAATTGCTCAAGAGCACTTTTCAGATTCGGTGCCTCTATAACGAGCACAAATGAAAAATAAATCTGTGCTGTTGCTCATTTCATTTCGGGCGCGCTCCAATCCTGCGTATGAACACAAGAATGAGAAACGGGAGTATAAGAGTGTGTTTGCTGGAAAAATAGATCGATGGGCAGATCCCCAAGCCACAGCTCTCGGAAATAAAAGAAATGAGGACGTAAAGAGGAGCACGGGGGATTTGTAGTGCGAGTTTCTAGCATTCAAAATAAAAAACGAAAACGTCTAAGAAGGAGACTAGCATTCTTGATGAGTTTCCATCATCCCATCATCTGGTCTTCTCAATGCTACCCTATAAACATAATGTTTTCCTCTTTTAGATCTTAAAGCACGAAATGCTAGAAAGTAAATAATATTAGTGTATATCTCATGGGATTTCTGTACCTGATATTCTTTTGCCACCCTGCCTGCTCTGCTCTGTCCCGGGTTCCCTGTTCTGCCCTGCCCTGAAATTATGGTTTGGACTTTGTTTTGCCGTCCACTTTTGCTCTATTTGCCTTGTTTATTATTATTTCGAACTCTGTTTGCATCCTGCATTTGGGTCCATCACTCACCTCACTGACATTAACCTGAATTTACATTATTCCTTATGGGGACACGGATAGCTTACGGATATTTCAGTACGCGAGTCACGTTGCGCAAGCCGAGGTATCGCGGCGCCTTATGTTTAAAAGTGCATTTAATAATCACCACGTACAATAATTACAACCCTCTTAGTAGTAGTGACACCACTTTCATTCATTCAGTCATCGTGCATGCTTTTGGACCAGGAGGAAACCGGAGAACCTGGAGAAAAAACCCCTGAGGCACGGGGACAACATGCAAACTCCACACACACATGGCCGAGACGGGAATCGAACCCGGACCCTTGAGGTGTGAGGCCGTGCCCCCTGTGCCCCCTGACACCACTTTTTTGGGGGTAAAAAAATGTATATCCTTTAATCCTTTAATATTTGAACTTAGTTTCTAATACAGGCAGTATTAGCACAGGCAGTGTGTGTACTGTATGCGTGAGTGTGTGTATGTGTACCACTTTAAGATTGGCCTCCTGCAGTTTGTGCGCCCTCTCTTCCAGACGCTTTGCAATGACGGCCAGCTCGGCATTCTTTCTCCTCAGCCTCTTCACCTTGTCATCCGTTTCAGGACAACTGCTCTTACGCTAACAGTGATGAATAAACAGAAAGCCAGAGTGAGTGATTCAGAACTTATAGGCAGAAAAGATCACGTAGCTGAAGCTCTCAAATCTCAAGCAGGATCTTACCAAAGCGCTGTTTTCCTCGCGGAGCGTTGAGACGGTCTTCTCTAGTTCCTCCAGTGCTCTCAGGAGCTCAGAGTTCTGGCGAACTAGATAGCCGCAATCTTCGCCATTCTGCGTAAGAAAAGACAAAACAATATCAAGTTTTTGTACTTTTAATTCATCTTCTACCGCTTTATCCGACTTCTCTCGGGTCACGGGGAACCTGTGCCTATCTCAGGTGTAGACAGGATACACCCTGTATGATACATCACATTCATACACTATCCCTAGCCAATTTTCCAAGGTGCTAATCAACTCACCGTGCATGTTTTTGGACCGGGGGGGAAGGGGGGAAACCAGAGAACCCAGGGAAAAACAAACGCAATCGCAAAACCATCAAATCATTTGTCTGCAGTACCTCTTTTGGGTCACAGTCAACCAAACCATATCAGAAAAAGCCACGCTCATTAAATCCATCTTGATCATGTGCCCACGATGCCAGACGTCTGCATGTGATAGCCATTGTGTCTGGACTCGAGGATCATTAGACACCTGCAACATCTGCCTCTTTCAGAAATGATCAACCAATGGCAGCGCGGCGTATTAAACCTGTGGCCAAAGGATATAAAAAAGCGCCAAGGCCCAATTCTCACACGCCACAACCCTGCCAAGGTGGCGCATAAGGGAGGTACGAACAGACACGACCTGCCAGAAATACCGCTGTGCAATCAGAGTCAACCAACGTTTCTTGTTGATTAGTGTGATTGCGGCTTCACAAAGCTGCACAATTAGTGGAATTAATAGTGGAATTAACACAGAATCTCCGTTTCATAGCGAGTTTCCATGAATCCACCTGGCTTACAGCTTTATAATAAATAAACTCTGAGGGCAATATATTGTATAATTGCTGATGTTATATTTAAGACACTAGCTTTTATTTGTAACGCATTCATTACAGCACAGTGATATTGTTTTTTTCGCATATACCAGATTATTTCAGAGCACAACCGTGATACAGCGCTCCCTGGAGCACAGAGGGTTAAGGGACTTGCACAAGGACCCAAGGATGGTAGCTTGGCGACACTGGGGCTCGAACTACCAACCTTCTGATCAACTTTTTCTTTCCTACATGGTCCATACCAAAAACAGAAACCTCATCTTTGCTCAACCTTTTGCTACCAGGAAACCCCCTTTAACTGGAAAATCAACCAATGGACATCATCCTACAGTAAATAAGCCCACATTAACATAACCGTACATTTTTAAATGATATACTATATGATTTCTAACAAATAATATATTCGTTCCCAAACTTTCTAATCAACACTACAATAGTTCCAAGGTGACATTATTGTACTGTTTTTTTCCCATTATTTAGTATTTGAAAGCTACTTCGGCTATTGGGTGATGAAATTAAATATCAATTAAAAATAAAATAATTCATCTTAATGGCGGTTTTTAATTTACACTGCTGTAAAAAAATTAAAGACCCTGTGTATACATCATGGACACCAGTTTAACAAGGGCACATCTCTTGTCAAAAAAACTTTACTGAAGCACTACTTTTACTGCTTTTATTTAAGGGTTCGTTAGATGTGATTTGGAGACCTTTTCAATCTATTTCGCGAACAACTTTTTATTCGCACAATGATCTGCACAAGGGCAAAAGAACGGCTGGTATTTTGCAGAGGGGAGTTTGATGAGGAATGATAAAGCCACCTGCACGTCTAGGCTGTATGTTCATTTGCATATTCCATTACACACACATTTAATTTGGTCGACATCAAGAACTGAAGCATTAAGACCTTATACACGCTCTGACACACACACACAGTCTATGTGTGGAAAGTTAATGGAAGTTATTATTATAGCCAGCTATTAGTCTGTCTATACATGTATTATATGATTTTCTAAATAGCCAACCAAAAAAAGTAGACACAACACACACATGAACACACACCTCAATAATAGCCTGGCTGTCATTAATCCCTCAGAACGCTCAGTACACAGCTTCTTAATGACTCAGGAGGGGAAACACATTTTGTCCTTCAGCTCTCAGGGGGGCCATCAGTCAGAAACAACACTAACACACTGCCTCCAGCAACATAAAGGATGCGACAGACACACACACACACACACACACACACAATAAAACCTGCTCAGTTCTAAAAACAATTATGCCCCTTCTGTTAGCAGCAGCTTCACCTATACTACAACTCTCACACTACACACCAAAATGATGTTCACATGAGAAACCATTTCGAAGAGCAACACAAAAAACAACAATATAGCAGATTTACCCCGGCGATAAATCATTATTAGCGATTAATTCGAGTTTATGGTTTAGGTTGAGACAGCGAGCTTCTGTAGTTCTCCCTCTAAAGGAAGCAGCACGACTAATGTATTCTAGCACCTCAAACAGAACCGCGTTGTTTAACGGGGAGACGTGTGTGACGTTGCGGGATAAACATGACGGCCCCAAAACACCAGCTAACAAACACATAGAAATAGTGGATACAATTTCCACACCGTATCGAAAATTGGAGATTCAATTTATATATAATATCCAACTTTAACTATGAGGTCATAACTTTTGCAACCCTGGCTTACAAAAAGACTGTTTCTATAAACAGGAATTCACTAGTATGTTCACACACACACACACACACACACACACACACACACACACACACACACACACACACACCATGTAATACAAGTCTATAATGAGACTTTCGACTCGGAAATGGTAAATTGACCAGCTTCCTTTTCCATCTCTATGTCTTTTGTTAGCAACAAGCTATGATCAAAGATGAGCGCAGAAAACTGTACAGTCCACGTTATAGATTTTAGTAGCGATTGTATCTGTAGGTCAGAGGCCTTTAATTCGCTATTGATTTTTCGGAACGGCATTTTACTTTCGCTCATTACATTACTTGTTACAATACCTGTACTTTCTGCTTCTTCCTACGTCACATATTCAAACCAGGCTCGTTATTTGTATAAAACGCCACCAGTGTATCGTTTCATGGCTAACACGCACCACAGACCTAGGCTAGCTTACAATGCTAACAATAAGCAAGACAGAAGGGTCCTATATGGTGGTTGTTCGGCCGGGATCCATTCATTAGGGAACAAAATATGAAATTTGTTTTCTATTAATGACACTGAAACAAGCAGTGGTTAGTTTTTTTACTTAAGTGCATGTCAGAGCCCAAGGCTCGTTATTTCTCTACTTGTCAATATATAAATATATATTTTCTCATTGAGCCTTTTCGAGACCATCAAAGAATTTCTAGTCACTGCGCTGCTTGCACTGGTGTATCGTTTCCTGGCTAACATGCACCACAGACCTAGGCTAGCTTACAATGCTAGCAACGAGACAGAAGTCTGGCTAATGCAGACAAGACAGAGGGAGTTCGCGATTTAAACATGAACAAAATCTGTAATTTGCTTTCTATTAATAACACTGAAACATCTACTGGCTACTTTTTTTTTATTTAAGTACACGTCAAGAGTCCAAGACTCGTTATTTGGCGAAAAATCACTGTGCTACTTTTTCTAACTGCCGCGGGTGTATCGTTTCCTGGCTAACACGTACCATAGACCTGGGCTAGCGTACAACGCTAACAACAAAGCAAGACAGAATTGGCCCTGGATTCGTTCGTTAGGGAAATTCGTTTTCTATCAATAACACTAAAACAGGCAGTGGCTACTTTTTTTGTACTTAAGTAAGTAAAGTAAGTGACTTTACTTTTTACCAGCGTCTTTTACTCGAGTGATGGACGTGTGCGCTTTTGCCGCCTCTGCATATTATTAGCTATTAGCATAGCCTCTGTGCTTGCGACACGTCTAAGTTTAGCGGGCCAGTTTTTACTGCTAGCTATATATATATATATATATATATATATATATATATATATATATATATATATATATATATATATATATATATATATATCGATGACGGGCCCAAGCCCCTGTGACGTCGCTGCCCGGGTGCACCAGTTTATCAGTATATCCGCAGGGATATGCTATATTTAAATGGCACTGGAGTGTACACATGTTGGTAATAGCCCTCACAGACGTCTATTCGGCTAGCTCACACATGCTGCCCTGTAAGGACAACACGGGGCAGAAGAAAAGATCTCTGGGGAAATAGTGAGAAAAGGTAGGTTTCTGTTAGGTTCAATCTCTCTCACTCTGTCCCATCTCTTCTCCACTATCGTTTTTTCCCTTCACCCTTTGGAACAGATGCACGCAGAGATAATCGCAGAGACCGAACAGTGTATGAGTAGTATGACAGTAGGGACGGTTCCCATGACGATGCCTACATTACAGCGCATCCTGTCCTGCTAAACCCGGGCAGAGAAAGAGAGACTCAGGTAAACCACTTTTTTTTTTTTTTGCTAATGAAGTGCAGATGGGTGCACACCCACCACACACACACACACACACACAAAACAACAATGACAACAGAAATCACAGCGACTGCAATCAAAGAGGCACTATGGGATGCAAATCAGCACAACGGTCACAGCTGGAGCTTTCTTCACGTTGAAAGAAAGATCGCCTTGTTAGGGAGACGTTTCGACGTCAAGTTGTGAGGTTTCAAGGAACAGTTCGACAAAAAGGAGAGAAAGATTGTGGATCTTGAAACATGTAGCTCGGAAAGACACAGGTCAGTGAGGGCTCTGCCTCAGAGGAGTCGGGAGATTTCAGAGAAATTGAGACAGATTGTGTGTGTGTGTGTGTGTGTGTGTGTGTGTGTGTGTGTGTGTGTGTGTGTGTGTGTGTGTGTGTGTGTGTGTGTGTGTGCGTGTGTGCGAGAATCATAGATGACATATAGACTGTCACTCTTAAAAGCGCCAGACTCTCTTTGCCCACTGAAGTATTAACAAAGACCCCAAAGACACATCTCTTTGTCTTTCTTTCTGTCTCCCTCTCTCTCTTTCTTTCTCTCTCTCTCTCTAACACACACTCTTTTCTTTGTTCAATTTTCGATCCTTGCCAACATTCTCTTCCTTTCATCCCCCCCCAATTGTATCTCTTGTAACTTTTTCATATTTTCTTCTTTTTTAATTTTTCCTTCAGCAATTTTCATTCTTTCTTTTAGTAATCTTTCAACCTCCTTCCTAGAAATTTACTTCATTCCTTCTTTCCTTTCCTGGGCTTTTTTTCTTTCCTGTAAATCATTCAACTGTTGCCCCAGTTCTCTGTTACTTCTCCATCTTCCCGCGGCTCTCTTTCTTGCATTTCCTGTTTTTCTTCAATTTTTCTGTCCATTCTACGGCCATCCTCCTTTCCTTCGTGCCCTACTACTAATACCTCTTTTTTATTACCTCCCTTAATTTCCCAGTTCTTCCCTTCATATCTTCTTTCCTTTTCCCTTACCATAATTTGCCCCTTCCTTTACGAAACAAAACTACCTCATCCACTAGAATTCACAAATTCAACCAACACACAGAACTGGATCAGAAAAAAAGAAAGATAGGAACAAGAGACAAAGTGTGCGAGGAGACGCGTGTATTTTCCCACGGCAGCTGGAATCCGGAATCCACTCTGCATCCATCTTTAATGTGGTGTCTTCAAACTGCTGAGGCTAACACACGCTGCCCTGCATCATTATTTATTACAGGCGCATATGGAAAGCTACATGAAGATGGAGTTGCTGTAGGACAATATACAAATAAATCCATATGGCACTGAGGATTACTAATGAGCCCTGAATGAAATGCACAGAGGGAAGGTAGCATTTGATATATGTACATACATACACACACACACATTATATATATATATATATATATATATATATATATATATATATATATATATATATATATATATATATAAGTAATATTATAATACAGGAATGTAATAATAGAATAACTACTGTAATACTGAAATAAAATGTGAAAATACCTTTAATTAATAATTCATGCAAGTCTACCAATTTCACATAAAATCCCCCTTTTTTTTGGCTCATTCAGCCACTAGGGCATAAGTAAGGTCTGGTACTGATGCGTAAGGAGGCCAAGGTGTTCAGTGTGGTCACTTCAAACCATGGACGCCAAATCTTCATGCAGCTCACAATCTATCTATCTGCCCGTCTGTCTGTCTATCCATCCAGCCATGCATCCATCTATTTATCCATCCATCTATCTGTCTGTTTGTCTGCCTACCTGCCTATGCCTATAGATCTATTTATCTATCTATCTGTCTGTCTGTCTGTGTGTCTGTCTGTCTGCCCACCTACCTGTCTCCACATCAACATCAACGACATGAAACAATAGATTTAGCTTAAATACACATATTGAACATTTTCTTTTTAAAGAAAGATTCATTAATAAACATATTCAATTACTTGTTTGTTGTAGATTCATTAACCCACATTTAGGCCAGAAAAGAATGCCTATTTACAGTCCTATTATTATTCATTATTTAATTAATAAAAAGAATTAAGAATTCATTTGTATAAATATAATATAAATTGTTCCTCAAATAAAACAAAGATGGTAAACAAACAAACAGGTATTCTGCATTACGCCGTTGTTATTATTTTAAGTTCAATTTAAACTGACACTAAACAAAAAAAAATCATTCCATTTTAAACTTTAAAAACAATTAAACATGCAATAAACTCATGGATTGAATAAATGAATAATGACAAAAACACCAGAGTTGAGGAATATCACAGATGGCTGCTTTGTTCTCCCGAAACAGCAAATTCAGCAAAAACACAAACACTGAGCAGTAAATCAAAAGCGATAAGGGCATTGTTCAAGGGCTGAGAGAGTAAAGAAGAGGAGCGATAATCCCGCTAAAAGAGTGCGTGTTCGCAAAACGATAAAAAAAGTGATAAAATATGGAACATACTGTAAAGGTCGTATTTTTCTGTAAAAAAAAATAAAGAAAGAAAGAAAAACAGGAAATTAGAAAGAGAGCACTTTTTACAAACACTTTACACAGCTCTGTCTATATTGTATCAGTAGTTTCATTTCGTCTGCAGACGGAGAACCCTCAGATGGCGAACCGCTGGGTTCAGGTCGTCTGGTGAGATGAACTGTTTTCACGAGATGTGTACTATCAATAAAAATGTGTTGGGTGAAATATGTCAAGCATAAAATGGACCAAAATGCTGATCCAGGCTAGTTATAGGCTTTACAAAATACATATTTTACATGGTTATGCAAATAAATAATCTACAAACATAAGCCTACAGTACGAAGGAAATGTTGTGCTTCTTTATAAAAAGAAAGTAGTTTTGATTGAAATGGAGCTGTTTCTCAGTGCTAACGTCCGCTTGACGTGGCTTAAAACAAAGCTTTTTTTTTTAATGTATCGGCGTAGGAGAAACAGGAAGTCGAGTTTACTGTCTTTAGGCTCCTCCTCCTTTTTAAATAGTGTTTAAATAGGCTACGCCGCATATGAAAGCTGGGTCAATGGACCTAAGCAACAGAATTCCATTGTATACACTTGTGTTGGATTTTACGTACCTTTTAAATACAAGAAATCTCTTCCATAACCAATTTAAAACTAAATAGAATAGAATGGAATGCATTTTACATTTACTAGAGATTAACGTAGAGATTAACTTGTTAAAATATTACCATTTTCTGACCGATTAAGTGTCTTGCTGATTTGCTGACCATGTTTTTTGTATGCTCATAAATAAAAAGGAACTCTCTTCAAACGGAAGTCCTTCAGTAAAGTACGGATACCGAAAAAAAGGCTACTTATGTACACTAACGAATTCAATTTACTTTCATTCTAGAGTGCATATGATTGGATACGAGAGATGACGGTAGGTGATAGCTCAGTGGTTAAGGCATTGACCTCTGGATTGTAAGATTGCAGGTTCAACCACCACCGAGCTGCCACATGAGGGTCCTTGAGCAAGGCCCTTAACCCATAACTGCTTAGTTTTAAATTAGCCAAATGCTATAAATGTAACATAATGGACCCAATCAAAAGAGTCGATTCAAGAGCTCATTTTGACAACTCAAGGGCCCACTAGTGGCAACTTGGTCGTGGTGGGATTTGAACCTGATAAACCTGGGATTTGAATGATGATAAATATTTGCTGATTTGCTCATTGACTGTCTGGTTGGGTTTTTAATGAATTCAATACATCCGATTATTTATTTTGAATGATTTATTATTACAAAAAAAAAATATCGAGGTGCCACACGTTATTGGGATCGGGTCCACCTAATATCATCAGGTTTGGTCAAACGGGAGAAGGGGCATACATTACATATACTCTCTCTACCTGTGGCAATGACGGCACCCTGACATTTACATTAACAAATGAGGTGTTTTAAGTGATGGATGGTATATAAGAGGCAGACGCATAATATGTCTTACTGGAAGAGTAGCAAAAAATGAACAAAGGAGCACGGTTATATCCGACATTCCGCCCCGAAATCCCAGATTTCCATTTTGTTCGCTCCCGCACCATTCTTTCTTCGCCATCCATCCCCCAGGGATGTCTGAGGCCGGCCCGGGAAAGAGGGCGAATTTCATTTTAGCTGCATAAATTGGATACTGGGGTGGGGGGAGGGGTTTGCACGAGCGACAGATCTGGGAGGGATTCGATTTCTCACCTGGACGGGACGTTGGCGGGAAGATTAGCCTAAGGCAACGCAGCATAAGATTTTAATAACGAGATACTCGGCGTCTACAGAAGTGGCCACCCTTTTCTTCCTTTTGTGCTTTCCAATGAACTTATAAAGTGTTCTTATTTTATTATTAGCTACTGAACAACTATACGATGAGGAAAGGTTGGAGTTAATATCGGAAGGTGGATAGAAACCTGGTCGTTTCTATAACCAGTCTTATGAACATTTAAACGTAAAATTTGGCGTTAACTTAAACAATTATGCGGAGAAGAAATACCTTATAGTTATCTTGTTGATTCATTCATTCATTCATTTTCTACCGCTTTATCCGATCTTCTTGGGTCACGGGGAGTCTGTGCCTATCTCAGGCGTCTATGGGCATTAAGGCAGGATACACCCTGGATGGAATGCCAACCAATCGCAGGGCACACACACACACACACACACACACACACACACATTCATACACTAGGGACAATTTTCCAAGGTGCCAATCAACCTACCGTGCATGTTTTTGGACCGGGGGGAAACCGGAGAACCCGGAGAAAAACCCCCTGAGGCACGGGAAGAACATGCAAACTCCACACACACACACATGGCCGAGACGGGCCCGAGAATCGAACCCGGATCCACCGTGCGTAGGACCTGCATAACATGTTATTTTTAAGTTTTGTCCTGCCCCTGCGCCCCTTCATGCATAAATATGTTATTTTCTCCGGGAGGCAAAATTTAAGTAGCTCCTGACCGTGTGCGTGTATATCATTTATTTTTATTTTAGTTGACATTGTTGCTTTTCAAAGTAGATTCATAACAGAAATGTATTTGTGTTTTTATATTTTTATTTTTTCTATATATATATATATATATATATATATATATATATATATATATATATTTTTTTTTTTTTTTTTTTTTTTATTTATATCTACTTTATTCTTGTTGTTATTTGATCCAAACATCTCCTGCCTGTATTTAATAGTGCGGTGTGAAATAATGCTGTCAAAAATAGACGTGTTCATTATTTATATTAATTTATATTCCTTATACATTATTTATATTCCTGACAAAGTAAATGGACAGGAATTCCATGCGATATTTCGTTTACATGCGAAGTAAAAACGGTGCTTCTGGGTCCACTTAAACAGTTTTTAAAGGAGCTTTTGTAGGATGACATATTGGTGAACTGACTACAGATCCTCTCTTAGACAGACGTGATGATTTGAAGGTCAGGGCTTTAAAGAAAGCCAATCCAACACTTCCGTGAGTTAATTGTTCTTCTTAAAAGAACTTTCTTAATGATATTGGCTGTATGATTGGGTTTGATGTTCTCATACAGAACATTTGACACCTGTTTTAGGCCTGTTTCTTTCAGCACTGAGGGCATCATTAATCCTTGCCACATCTCCAACATCATTTGCAGAAATGCCGCCCCAATCGTTCAAGGACACTCATTAGTGGTCTGCTCTTCCCTCGGGTCACGGGGAACCTGTGCCTATCTCAGGCGTCTATGGGCATTAAGGCAGGATACACCCTGGATGGAATGCCAACCCATCGCAGGGCACACACACACACTCACATTCACACACACATTCATACACTAGGGATAATTTTCCAATGTGCCAATCAACCTACCGTGCATGTTTTTGGACCGGGAGGAAACCGGAGAACCCGGAGAAAAACCCCTGAGGCACGAGGAGAACATGCAAACTCCACACACACATGGCCGAGACGTGAATCGAACCCGGACCCTGGCGGTGTGAGGCGAACGTGCTAACCACTAAGCCACCGTGCCCCAAATACCATTGTTTATCCTATTAAAAACTGTGCTTTTTTAAAATGTCTCTGCCTCTAGCCATTATGATCAGCAGAGCCAGGCATATGACATTACATATTTGTGGAAAAAAAAAAAACACTGCCAAACTATACACTGTGGAAAAAAATCCATTTATAATCATTTACTTTCACTTAAAGCCGTACATAACTCATAACTCCAGTCGAACACCATATAAAGTATTTACAATACGAATGCATGATTTCCCCTAAGATTTCCCCTTGTCTCAGCAGGCAAAAAAGTTCGAGAATTATTATTCTCTAACATCCCAAAATTATTCCTTCCGAATTGAACCCTTGCGCTTCCTTAATGTATGCACTTTATAACCAGTAGACATGCCCTTAACTTTAACTGGCTGCAAAAAACGATGAAGGTCGGAAACTCCTTGATTTCTCTCAGTCTCTGAGGAGCTAGGTTCTTTTCCC
Source organism: Kryptopterus vitreolus (assembly GCA_030449085.1). Lineage (NCBI taxonomy): Eukaryota > Metazoa > Chordata > Actinopteri > Siluriformes > Siluridae > Kryptopterus > Kryptopterus vitreolus. The sequence goes on along the minus strand of JACRUU010000006.1, from coordinate 8,337,289 downwards.
GCATCCAGTATAGCAGACTAGGCCTCGTTTCTCCAAACACTCTTTTCCTGTGTGAATGTCGAAAATAGGGCGGGATGTTCCATCACCACAATGTCCAGGTCTGTTTTTAGCATTTCCCCATCTTCTATTTATCACATTTTCCTTGTGGGAAACGACTTTTACGCTCAAGTGAAGTTTGTTCGACAAGTGGGGGGGGGGGGTGGGGGGGGGGGGGGGAGGGGGGGAAGGGGGGGGGGGTGTCCGAGTCCAAATGGTTTTCTTTCTCGACCCAGAATACACTGTGCAATAGAATAGACAGGACTTGTAGAAGGTTTGGTTGCAAAAATAGAAAAGAAAATGATTTTAAAAATAAATAAATAAACAGATTTATGACAAGAAAATGGACAAAAAGTTTCAATCAACAAGGAATAAAACACCAGGATAGAACTTTGGATTTTCCAGGAATCCCAACTCAACACAATTGCATTAGGAAAAAAAAGAGTAGGAACAAAACAGAATGAACAAACCAACAGAAAACACAACCAGGCTTGAAATGTCGGAATGACAACAAAAGAAGAAATTGTATAGCGACTTACTATAAACAACACCCTATTGTGAATCTGGAATAGTAATTATAAACATACTCATAATTATTATTCCAGACTCACAATAGGCGGGGCACGGTGGCTTAGTGGTTAGCACGTTCGCCTCACACCGCCAGGATCCGGGTTCGATTCCCGTCTCGGCCATGTGTGTGTGGAGTTTGCATGTTCTCTCCGTGCCTCAGGGGGTTTTTCCCCGGGTTCTCCGGTTTCCCCCGGTCCAAAACATGCACGGTAGGTTGATTGACACCTTGGAAAATTGTCCGTAGTGTATGAATGTGTGTGTGTGTGCCCTGCGATGGGTTGGCATTCCATCCAGGGTGTATCCTGCCTTAATGCCCATAGACGCCGGTAGAGGATAAAAAAAGAAAAAGCGGTAGAAGCGGTAGAAGATGAATGAATGAATGAATGAATGACTCACAATAGGGTTTTGTTTATTTCCACAACTTGCTTTCTATTCTTGCAGGTGTGCCAAAAGAAACAGTGACTTAAATCACTTTAAGTCACTTAAATCCTGATAAACATATAAATAGACTTTCACATTTTTAATAAGGCAATATGCAAAACACATTAGGCCTCTCAAATGCATTTACTTTAGCAAATTTTTTTTCTTCTTCAAATTGAATAGGATCATTTATTGAGCGGTAGCTCCTGATTTCACTGCTCTTACGCATTGCCATCTAATGAAATACCACTAATCAATGCGGTTGTTTCTTATTTATTCGCTATGCAGTATTATTTCTTATTTATTCCCTGCTGCGCTTCTCTCTACTTTCTGCCCTCTCCTCGTTTCTCTTCCCTATCTATCAATTTTCTGTCTTGGGGTTTTAATTAGAGACTGTATACCACGAGGTCTCCAGAGCACATTGGAGCACAGGGTCTGCAATTTTGAGTTACGGTCTAAAATAACAGCGCTAAAACCCTTGATTAAGCCTGTCGGAGGTCGAGCTAAAAAGTACAACACATAAAAATAAATAAATCAATAATAATTTTACAGTAGTAAAGCTGACGGCTTGGAATTTACATGTGGGGAAAAAAGAAGGCTGGATATAAAAGTGTATATAATGGATATAAGAGTCACATGACCTGGTTGGATATCCTATTATGTTCATAATGCCTTTTTTATACTGGTTATGCTTAGGCTGACAACATAAGTAGAAAACGGCCGTTGCTATTTAATAGTCAATAACGTTGAATCTAATCAAAAACCAATTTTTCATTAGAAGCACTATATAGTACTTCTATTAGGAGTGAACTTTCACCCGGCAAAAACCGTCAGGTCAATACTGACCTTATTATTAGGTTTGGATTAAACCCATTCATTTGAAGTGATCAGTAAAACAGACTAATGTCTATGACAAGCCAATAATAATTGTAATAGTTCTTAAAATAAATAAAATGAAGTTTGTTCGACGAGCCTTTGTGTGGCACCATAATAAACAGATTTATGACAAGGACAAGTGGCACGGTGCTTTAGTGGTTAGCACGTTCGCCTCAGACCACCAGGGTCCGGGTTCGATTCCCGTCTCGGCCATGTGTGTGTGGAGTTTGCGTGTTCTCCCCGTGCCTCAGGGTTTTTTTCTCCGCGTTCTCCGGTTTCCTCCCTGGTCCAAAAACATATACAGTAGGTTGATTGGCACCCTTTTTTGTATGATTGTCCCTAGCGTCTGAATGTGTGTGTGAATGTGAGCGTGTATGTGTGTGTGTACCCTGAGATGGTGTTGGCATTCAATCCAGGGTTTATCCTTCCTTAATGCCCATAGATGCACAATTGCATTAGAAACCCATAAACAAAAACAAGTTGGAACAAAACAGAATGAACAAACAAACAGAAAACAAAACCAAACCTTCTTAAAATAGTGATTTGTTATTTACGATATTGCGAAAGAAAAATCCAAACCTTCGTTGCTCTGTAATGTCCTTCAACTTCATACAAAAAAAAGCTCTGTGCTGCATTTTGTGCCACTTCTTGTACAAGAATACTTTCTCGGTTCAGCCTCGGCGTTGTGGCGAACGGATGGCCACAAATAACCTCCTACCATGCTTATTTTTCCCGAAAATAATCCTTGCACACGCAGATCTGGAGAAAAAAAAAAAGCTCCAAGGCTCTTTTGCTGAATCCCAAAGATCTGAAACTCAGCAAATCTTTTTTTTAAACCACTTTCATCTTCACGCCGAAATCTGGGTCATGAATCTACTCAACAGCTACCGTCGTGCAGTCAAAGCCTGCTGCCTGATCGGAAACGTGTACGATGGCAAATGAAATAGATGTTATTCTACAGACGAACGGCATTTCAAGCTTATTAACATGCTACATATTTTAATATGCAGAGTGTGGACTTTCATTCATTCATTCATCTTCTACCACTTTATCCGATCCTTGATCCAGGTGTCTATGGGCATTAAGGCAGGATACACCCGGATGGAATGCCAACCCATCGCAGGGCACACACACACACACAAACATACACTAGGGACAATTTTCCAAGGTGCCAATCAACCTACCGTGCATGTTTTTGGACCGGAGGAAACCGGAGAACCCGGAGAAAAACTCTCCGAGGCACGGGGAGAACATGCAAACTCCACACACACATGACCCAGACGGGAATCGAACCCGGATCCTGGAGGTGTGAGGCGAACGTGCTAACCACTAATCCACCGTGCCCCTAGTACGGACTTTTTATTTGTTTATTTTTTTACTCAAATATGTAACACAGGTGTGATGACTTCATGTAATGAGAATGAAGTGTGCTCGGGAAGCAAATCCGGAAACGCTCCTGGATGGCCACTTTTACGGCGGCGCGATGTAATAACGCGTGAAGGAAACGTAAGCAAAGAGACGAGGCTTAGGGGCACGATGGGTGTCGGGTCGCGCGCTCTCATCTATAAGTCATAAAGTGGATCACTTGAGTGCCGTTTACCGTCTCTCGTGTGACTGGTCACGGGGTTTCACACCTGCAGGTTATAAATTATCCTGTTTTCAGGAGAGGGGGGGGGGGGGGGGTGTAAAACAGCAAGCTCTCTCTCTCTCTCTTTCTCTCTCTTTCTCTTTTAGGTCTGCTAGTCATTTTCTCTCAGAGATAACCGAGACTGGAATCAAATATGGACACTCATGATTAATATATACCTCTCTTACACTCGTTTATTTATTTTTTGTCCAGTCGACGATTATAGTGATCTACATGACCTTCCATACACCATACACTACCATACACTAACACACCATACATGAAATGCTTTTATGACTGCAACCTTTAAAAAAAAGTAGACAGAAATAGAATAAAGCATTTATTGTAATATATACAACATGTAATAGCTATTTAAACATGAATCTAACAAATTTGCAATATAGAAAAGGAATCAAAAGAGAGATTTTACAAGAAAAAACGGAAATGGAATGGTGAAAAGAACAAAGATGTGGTGTAAATGTGTGGTAGTACCCCATAAGAGGGAGTAGGCGCTGGAATAAACAAGACCCTGCTCAATCTTGGTATTGCACTTCTTTCATCGGACCTTAACAGAACTACAGAAGGACATCGTTCCGTACTTCAGGGGGTTTTTATCCGGGATCTCCGGTTTCCCCCGGTCCAAAAACATGTACGGTAGGTTGATTGGCACCTTGGAAAAATTGTCCCTAGTGTGTGAATGTGTGTGTGATTGTGAGTGTGTGTGCAGTACGATGGGTTGGCATTCCATCCATTGTGTATCCTGCCTTAATGCCCATAGACGCCTGAGATAGGCACAGGTTCCCCGTGACCCGAGAGAAGATAAAGATATAGCGGTAGAAGATGAATGAATGAATACACAAAGTATGGGAGCACGGTGGTTTAGTGGTTAGCATGTTTGCCTCAAACTTCCAGGGTCGGGGATCGATTCCTGTCTCAGCCATGTGTGTGTGTGTGGAGTTTGCATGTTCTCCCTGTGCCTTTTTCTCCGGATTCTCTGGATTTCCCCCTCATGGTCCAAAAACATGCACGGATTGTCACTTTATAAAATTGTTCCTTGTGTGTGAGTGTGTGTGTGTGTGTGTGTGTGCCTGCCCTGCGATGATTTGGCACCTCATCCAGGGTGTATCCTGCCTTAATGCCCATAGACGCCTGAGATATTCACAGGCTCCGCGTGACCCGAGGGAAAATCGGATATAGCGGTAGAAGATGAACGAGTGAAAGAAAAGAATGAATAAGTAAGGTAAAGTCTGATGAAGGTTACTGGTCTCAACACACAAAAAGTGGCATGCCGGTTCAACCTGCCACATGCAGCATCTCAACATGGATAAAGATATACACCACTCTCAGTCCCCAGGCTGGTTCTGCTTCACAGGGTGACATCAATCCAGCTGATCGATTAGATGCCCTGATAGCAACCCCCCCCCCCCTCCTCCACCACCACCACTTCGATAATGAATCTTCACTCGGACAGAATTATGCACAGTAGCTCGAATGACTGTTCCCGATCTCAGTGCCAGATCTCTGTGATAAAATAGAGACATGTTCAATTAATTTGCTCCTATAAGAGAACGAGTAAGAGAGAGACTTCCACTCGAGTGTGTGTGTGTGTGTGTGTGTGTGTGTGTGTGTGTGTGTGTGTGTGTGTGTAATGAATGCATGACGATAATTAAAAGACTCTTACAAGGCCTGAAAGAAATTAGAACATCAAATTTCCATGGCTAAAAAGGATAAAACGCGCTCTGGTTCTTTTTGGGCGTTTTTTTCTTTCTTTCTTTCTTTTTTTTTTTTAATGAACGGATGCTTTTAGTAGCCTGGAAACCATCATCAGAGTGGAGGACTTGTAAATATTTTGCCCCACTTTTCTAAACACTGAGTAAACACTGATCACACAAGGACTATAAGCACACAAGCAATGCTAGTCAATTTTTGACTTAATATGACTTTATATTACTTTTATGATTCTTGCATCATTGATGCAAACTAGATATGTTAATTTGTTATTATAAACAACAACAAAAATAGGAATTGCATAGAAACATATATGAATAATAGACCATGAGGTAGATAATAACATTGGAAAAATTGGAAGAATATGAAATCAGTACACAAATGGAAGGCGGTTATACCAGGGGTCCACCGTGCTGTGGCTCATTTGGTACCAGACCACATCAAAAGCATGTTTTATTTCTTATTTTATTTCCATTTCGCTCATATTGAACGACATAGTGACTCGTTGAGGCATGTTGACTTCCAGCTATGCCTATTTCTCGCATGTGATTCACATTAATAAACTATATGCTCCACTAATTCTGTTATACACTATGACGAGTTACATTTTCAGCATACATTTAAGAAGGAAATTATTATTTACATCATAATATGTAAAACAATTTAATGGAACCTGGAATAGTGGAATTGACGGTCTTTCACGATCGTGCAAAACACGCGAGTGCTGAGTTATACCAAGGAGAGAGGAAGTATTTTCTTCCACAAAAAAAATCGATGCACAAATACATGTTTTTCTGCCGTGCACATCAATCAATATTTGACTCTTTCTTAAACTATTACCAAAAAAAACAAAATGTAAGCACATGATTGTATAGAACACAACATTGGATGTGGAAATGGTGGAAACTCTTCAGCCCAGTGGTTCTCAAATAGTGTGCCCCCCGGGAACCCTTTTATTTTTTGCCCTACTAGAATAAAGTATAATTGCACATCCACTACAGTAGGTGGCAGTGGTGCTCTCATTGTCGGAGTATGTGCAGGGAGTATTCAAATAAAAAAATCACGTTTCAGTTGAAAATCGTGACGTCTAAAGCGCTGGTTTTACATGGAATTGTTCAGACGTAACCCTATTTGTAGCTTTAATTTAATTACGTAATGCCGTTACATGCAACTAGTTACTCCTGCTACCGAGCGCTCTCAGTCACGTGTAATGATCTGCACAATTTATAGTCTAAAGGCAGAGCCTATTATTGACTAACAACTGCAATTCTACGAGAGTTTTCGGGTTAATAAGTAACTCTAAAAACGGCTTCGAAACCAATGATGCTAATCTCCGCCCCTGAATTACAGCTTACAGCATTATGGAGGATTTATCACACACACACACACACACACACACACACACACACACACAAACACACACACACACACACACACACAGCCGCTGTATAATTAATACTCACTTCATGCCTACGCACAGCTGCACTGCCATCCACTTTGCCTTTTAGGCTGAACTTGAGGTCAGTTTTAAAAGGCTAGCGTTAAAAAAGTCGGCGTTAAATATGCAGCTCTGACCTTTCAGATTTCCGATGATACGAGCCGAAGAAAAGCGGCTCGTTTTCACGCTTTCGTTTTTTTTGTATAATTCGTTGGATTAGCTTCTCTTCCAAGTCTTTTAATTCTGCTCTCCGCAATCAGCCCCGAGCGCTCTGATACACTCGCGCGCACACATTCGGCCCCCGCCTCAAATGGAAATAGAGCCTTAATGATGTCAAGAACTGCACATCCTTACCACCTCCTCTGCGCTGGCGAGCCGTAATCCTACGCGGAAACGAACAATTGTGTCGTGTACACACACACACACACACACACACACACACACACACACACACACGTTCCTCTATCTCTTTCCAACACGCTGCAAAAGGCTTCTGTAATGTTGTGAGACGGCAGGTGGTAATGATATGCGGCGAAATACACAAGCCTTTCCTAATCTCTTTATCTTATACAACCCAGAGAACACACTAAACACTCACATTGGTTAAAAATTCCTAACCCCACATGACCTCATATTGATGCTTGGTCATTTTTTGGAAATAGTACGGCTTCCATCCCCGGATCTGCCAAATACTTTAACCAAAAAGAGGTTAATACCATTCGCAGGGACTTTGACGGCCGAGTGAACAATCTATTGCTTTTACTTTTTTTCAGTGCTGTTTACACCAGAAGGGGTCAAAGTCGTTGTCACCGTGGGACACGTCAGCATTATGGTTGAATGGCCAGTTGTAACTATTAAGACTGTAGAGCAGCCTTTATTTGTCACGTATACATTACAGCACAGTGAACTTGTTTCTTCGCATTTCCCAGCTTGTTCGGAAGCCGCAGGGTCAGCCATGATACAGCGCCACCTGGAGCACAGAGGGTTAAGAGCCTTGCTCAAGGACCCAAGGGTGGCAGCTTGGCGATAGCGGGGCTCAAACCTGCGACCTTCCAATCAGCAGCCGAGCGTTGATTGATTGATAGATAGATAGATAGATACATACATACATACGTACATAGACACATATATAAAACAGATAGATAGATACATACATACATACATATATACATACATATAGATCACTACATACAACAATATAATACAATATATATATATATATATATATATATATATAATATATATATAAAATAGATAGATAGACAGACAGATAGACAGATAAACATTCGAACCATTGTTTCATACTGATTGGATTTGTTTACCTGTTTATGAACACTAAACAACATGAGACTAATGTGAAAGGGAATTCTGTACTGTCTATATAAATATATATTCTACCCTAATCCGCAGATTTTTCCAATGTTATTATCTACCTCATGGTCTAGTTTATTATATTTTCCAGTTTATTTGTATTCGTACGAAAGAATCCACATTATCGAACCTTTAAACAGTGAAATTAGAACAATATGGATGATGCAACCCGGAATCTATTGATTGACACATTTACGCTCCGACCCATGGCATCCGATCACTCTCCCTTTCAAAGCACAGTCCTAACCTGATTCAGCCCCCGCTAATTTCCACACACTCCGCGTTATAATGCTCTTTAAATAAATAATGACATTTTTGAGCACACTGGGTCAGCCCCAAACCCAGGGCTCAACAGCGTGACCTCGACGTGCTAATACACTCCCTCGTGGCATTTTTCGGAGTCTGCACTGGGTGTCGTCCGTCACTGTCAGAACCCGGCCTCCGGCAGGACGCCTGTCATTTTTCACACTCGCCTCATAAAAGTCTAACGAATTTACATTTAGCTCAGAGCCTTGAAGTGGATTCATGTCCATGTTATGACGACTTGGAGTTTAGGGTTTTAGATTGTATTGGGATGACATGACTGTTCTCCTTTCGTGAACAGACTGCGTTTTTCCAACAGGATGCTCATATTTTGTGAATGAGCTGTTAACGAGAGAATTGGACAAGAAGGTGTTCTTTGCGTATTGACAAATAATTGCACAGTTCTATCATTTCTCACACTATAAGTGTGTACTGTACTATATAGTATAGTACAGTATAGATAGATAGATAGATAGATAGATAGATAGATAGATAGATAGATAGATAGATAGATAGATAGATAGATAGACGGATACAAACATACATACACACGTACATACATAAAATAGGTCGATAGATAGCTAGACAGACAGACAGACAGATAGAAAGATAGTAGACAGACAGACAGACTTTTGTCCAGATAAATGTATGTAAATAAATATCCTGGCTTAGTTGCACTAATCATCATGTTTGTCTGTGCATGCATGTATGTGTGTGTGTGTGTGTGTGTGTGCATGTGTGTGTGTGTGTGTGTGTGTGTGTGTGTGTGTGTGTGTGTGTGTGTGTGTGTGTGTGTGTGTGTGTGTGTGTGTGTGTGTGTGTGTGTGTGTGTGTGTGTGTGTGTGTGTGTGTGTGTGTGGTGTGTGTGTGTGTGTGTGTGTGTGTGTGTGTGTGTGTGTGTGTGTGTGTGTGTGTGTGTGTGTGTGTGTGTGTGTGTGTGTGTGTGTGTGTGCTGAAATTGTTCGGGACAAGCACGAGCTGAATAAAATGCTACGGAAATGTCAAAAGGTCCTTAGAGGTTCTTTGCGCCTGTTTGTGAGCGTACGAGTGTGCACGCTTTTCTGAACGCCGAAAGCGTCACGCTTGAATGCCGAACAATTAAACGAACTACTAATGAGCCGAATGAGAGGCTGCGTGAGAGGAGAAGAGAGAAAAAAAAAACAAAGGCGGGAGACAAAGAGTAAGCAAACAAAGAATACATTAGTTGTGTGAATGCACATTGATGAGTCGACTCAGATCCAAGCATCCCACCCTGTTCTGAACACGAGAAAGTTGATGATGTCCGTCACCCGCTATCACCGATGATCCAGGAGCAAAATACTTTGCATAAGAAAATATCTCAATTCTGTCTATTACATTTATTAGCAAATCTGTTCATTCATTCATCTTCTACCGCTTTATCCGATGTTTTCTCGGGTCACGGGAAGTCTGTGCCTATCTCAGGAGTCTATGGGAATTAAGGCAGGATACACCCTGGATGGAAAGCCAACCCAACGCAGGACACACACACACTAACATTCACACACACATTCATACACTAGGGACAATTTTCCAAGGTGCCAATCAACCGGGTGGGAAACCGGAGAACCCGGAGAAAAACCCCCTGAGGCACGGGGAGAACATGCAAACTCCACACACACACATGGCCGAGACGGGAATCGAACCCAGACATTGGCGGTGTGAGCCGAGCGTGCTAACCACTAAACCACTGTGCCCCTCTGTTCATTCATAATAAATAAATAAATAAATAAATGCAAACCTATGATTTTATAGCCAACCTGCACCATTGCACTACCATTATAGCTCCTAATACCATTCATTACAGATAGAAATATCCGTAACTGAAACCTTATTATTATATTATTTGTCTCCTCCACCGGTTTTTGCGGATCGGAAAAAAACGATCCGTGACTCAAAACCCGTAATGCGTTTTTTTTCATTCTGCAGCCTCCTCCAGCTCTCCACAGCACTCCGTGTTTAGTGGGTGATGCATCAGTGATAAGGTCCGCGGGAATCGAGGCGCTCTGTATTTATTTAAACGAATCACAATCATTGTAACTGAATCGAATCGAAGCCCAAATCTCTGTAATGAATCACTTTTAATAACTACTTCATTCTGGACAAGACCATGGGCGAACCTGGGGTCCATCACATGATATCCATCACATGATATGAGACGCCGCTACGATCCTGGCCCCGGCCACACATTCACACACTCGTTCATTCACACCGATTTAGTGTAACCAATCCACCTACTGGAGTGTTTAATCATCGGGCCTAATAGAAGAAACCCAGACAGTAACGCAGAGCGCAAGACTCTATCTAATGACACTCAGTTATCTTTTTCCCCAGCTGCGACCTGCAGGACTGCTATTTTTGCAGACGTTTTGATTAAGACACATGGCAGTGTCTCTCTCTCTCTCTCTCTCTCTCTCTCCATGTTTTGTCTGCAGGCCCTGAATGAAGACAAGACACCCGGTGGGAGGGGAGAGCGCTTCCTCTTATCTTCTGATCAATAATTAATAAGTCTGTCCAACAAGAAGAATGTCGAATGTGTGTTCACACACACACACACACATACACACACACACACACACACACACACACACACACACACACACACACACACACACACACACACTTGTCATACACGAATCCCACTGAGACCTCTTTGGTTGTGTGAGAATATCTGCAGTATATTCAAACCAACCAGGATTGTGTTTTTGTCTCATAATTCTCGTTTTTTCAATGAATATTTATTACAATCAAGTATATATAAAATAAATAAAGTAATTAATTAATTTGTTAATTAATTTATATATCTATATATATATATATATATATATATATATATATATATATACTTCTGCGTCGAGTGAACGATGTAGCCGACGCATGCGATTACCGATGCCGTGGTGTTGTCTATGCCATCTGCTAGGCGTCGACGCGTAGTTTACGCCGTAGCTACGACACAGTAGTAAAAACCAGCCTGTACTCGGACGTACAGGCTACCCCCACCGGTTAATCGTGCAACCGTACTCTCACTGGCCATTTTATTAGGTACGCCTGCTTACTGATGCGATTATCCATCTCGGCAACACAACACGCATATTTATGGCAGACGGCCGGTGCTCATAAGAAAAAAATTTGAAAAGCGAGGTGTGAACTGGGGTACTTTGACAGTGGATGTTTGCTGGCGCCAGAAAGTTGAGGATTCCAAAAAAACAAACAAAAGAAATTCTGGGATTTTCACACACAACATTCTCTAGAGCTTCGAAAGAATGGAGTCTGCTTAGGCAGACAGAAAGCCTCAAATATCCACTCTTTACAACCATGATGAGAAGAAAAGCAACATACAACAGTCAAATCTTATGGTAGACGAATGGCAATTGCAACAGACTCTGATGGAGAATAGTGAATAGTGTATGAAGGATTAACAAATAAATAATACAAGCTTGTGTATAATGTTTAGTAAAAACTTCTAGTGATAAGCCTAGCGTCTACAGTATTTGGCAGACGCCCTTATCTAGAGCCTCTTACTGTATACAATCATCTTATTCATACAACTGAGCAGCTACAGGGGATAAGAGCCTTGTTTTAGGGGCTCAGGATCAGCTTCATGTTGTGACTGGGATTTAAACTCATGACCTTCAGAAGAACAATCCAAAGCCTTAACCACTAAGCTACCGCCTCGCAGCCAAACCTTAAGCCAACCTTTTTGTAACAGCTTTCCTCACAAAAAAGAAATCTTCATAAAAATGAAACGCAAAATTTAACGATATTTTCAAAATACTGTGATTTTATTGATGGCATTATGGTGTTAATATATACATATCTTTGTAGCTCAATATGGAGAGATAGCCACAACTTGAGTAGGTTTAAGTGTGTGTGTGTGTGTGTGTGTGTGTGTGTGTGTGTGTGTGTGTGTGTGTGTGTGTGAGTAATGGCTAAGGGATCGAAAAAGACAGGTTATTTTTTTTTAGGAGCTTCAGAATGCCACCAGACGGACATTCGCAATTTCAGAAGTGGAGAATCGCCCGTGTGCATGCGTGTGGGTGTCAGGTTTGAGAGAACATTGCATTATTTTATGCTAAGTCCAACATTCGAGGCAATCTAGCGAAGAAAACCGAGCACACCGGAAAGCAAAAATGTATGCAGCCACACAATTCCTCGATCTCTTGCTGCCCACACTGATGTTATAACGTTATAATAAAACGTTCTTCATAAACACAAACCTCCTCTGCCAACAGGCCAACGATTCCAGCATGTTAGATTATAAAGTATAAAAGAAAAGCTAAGAAAAGAAAAGCTTATGCAGTTACACAATGACAGCACAACTATAATATCAGTTGTATGTATATTTTCATTTAAAAAAGAAAAAGCAAAAAAGAATCTACTCATGTTAACAGTTAGCTAGTTCGCAGCCAAAAGAGTCGACTCACATTGACAATGAGTTCTTGGGAGTTGAAAGAATTGACTCACGCTGACAAAAAAAAAACACTTGGGTTGCAGAAAGTGTCTACTCACGATTGCCTACTGTGAGCCCAAAAGGGCAGTGAGCCATTTGGGAACTGGAAGAGTCATCTCATATTGGTGGTGAGCCAAAAGAGTCAACTCGTGTTCGTTTCTACCTAAACCGACTCACTTAAAAAAAATGGTTTGATTTTTTTGACTAAAAATGCACAACAGCATCTAAATCCACTTCATTCATAACTTTATCTGTTCATAGTAGTAAATAACAACAAAGTCTCCAGAGAATAAACTTAAGCCCGTCGCCTTCCCAGATCACTTCAGCACTTTGGATGGAATATAAAAGATGTGATAGATGTGTTCTCCTGTTCTGAACCATTTCTTAAAAAAAAAGAAAAAAAAAACACGCATTAAAGTGCACGCTTCCGAAATTCCCGTATGTATTACCATATATAACCTACATGTATCACCAGTTTATATGGAAAGCAACCAAAACAGGAACAGAATTCTTAAAGGAACCACGTAACATATTTATCAACTGAAACAACCACTGAGAAAAAATGAACATTGAAATCAACCAGAAAATAATTAATTAACAGCAAATTAATATTCATTCATTCATTCATCTTCTACCGCTATATCCGATCTTCCCTCGGGTCACGGGGAGACTGTGCCTATCTCAGGCGTCTATTGGCATTAAGGCAGGATACACCCTGGATGGAATGCCAACCCATCGCAGGACACACACACACACTCACATTCACACACACAATCATACACTAGGGGCAATTTTCCAAGGTGCCAATCAACCTACCGTGCATGTTTTTGGAACGGGAGGAAACTGGAGAACCCGGAGAAAAAACCCCCTGAGGCACGGGGAGAACATGCAAACTCCACACACACATGGCCGAGATGGGAATCGAACCCGGACCCTGGCGGTGTGAGGCGAACGTGCTAACCACTAAGCCACCGTGCCCCCAAATTAATATTAAAAGTATAATTCCCAATGTTAAATAAATATTAAATAATTAAAAATCTTGTTAAAAGGGAGAGATTTTCGACCAAATTTGACTAAATACAATTACAAACATGAAAAGCATTATACAGCTCTAGTAACTCTATAAAACAGGGGAAAAATGGGGAAAAAGAAAAAAAGAAAACAGCAAGTCTTTCCTCTCATAGTTCACAGGAAGTGGCGTCCTGATCTGATAAGAAGCCTGACATCCTGAGAAGAGGCCTGTGTTTGTATGTCCATGTGTCGGTGGGAGATAAGGATCGGAGACGCCCCGATTCCAGTCTACATCAATACGCCAAGGAACTGACATTTTATTTACTTGCTGACATTTGATTTGCCATTCAGCCATTCATTTTTTTTTTTACATTTTATCCCACAAACATCATGAATCCGCTCTGTAATAAACACGCATTATGATAATGCGTATGCGTGCCGACGGAGGAATACGGAAGCAGGGCTGCTTTGCTTCCGACTTCCCTGATATAATATTCACATTTCTGTATTCTGTATAAATAAATAAAAATGACACACTACATGGTCTATTAATAATAATAGAAAGAAAGATTCACAGCACAAAAACATCACAATAATGAAAAGTGTGTATGACAAGTGTGCCACTGCTATGTAGAATTATATATTATTTTAATTTATTTTTAGAAACGAATGGAAGAACCGAATCCTGTGCTTTTAAGTCACACGGAAATACACGTTTCCTTTAATACTGTTCCAGAAAAGGCGAAGCCCGAAATGATGTCAGATCCTGACAAATGTTAAGGCGAAAGGGATGACAAGAAAAAAGTTGTGTTGCGTGTTAGAAGGTTACAATCGTGTGTGTGTGTGTGTGTGTGTGTGTGTGTGTGTGTGTGTGTGTGTGTGTGTGAGCATATGTGTATGTGTGTTGGTGTTTTGGCTATGATAGGCAATTCATACTGACAGGTTGTGCAGTGACGGGAGAATAAGGGTTTTTTGGGTTAAGAGAAACCTTTTCTCCTACGCGCGTATAACAGAAAAAAAAATGAAGAAACCTAGAACGTAGTCGGTCCAAACATCCAAACTCCTCAGTTTATGACACACCCAGATTATTACAAATTATTAAATTTATTATTAGGATAAAATACAAAAGGACTTTCAATAAATATAATAAATATAAAACATAATTTAATATTAGTCTATAGCTAAGTAAAGGGAATATATATATATATATATATATATATATATATATATATATATATATATATATATTCCCTTTATATATATGTATATATATGTATATATGTGTATATATATATATATATATATATATATATATATATATATATATATGTGTGTGTGTGTGTGTGTATATGAAGGTTGTCAATTGATTAAATCACGATTAATCGCATCGCACATGAGTTAACTCGTGATTAATCGTACAATAATCGCTCATATGTACCATAAATTAATACTTCTCATGTTTCTAATAAATAACTGTAACAGAGGTGTTATTTTTATATACATTTCTCTCAAAAAACCTCTCCCTTTAATAAAAATGATTGATTATTTAATATTTATTTTACTCTGGAAAATTATTCTTTTAATATTAATTTCTTGTTAATTTCAATGTTACTTTGTTTAGTGGTTGTTTTAAGTGTAAAATATGGGACGTGGCTCCTTTAAGAATTCTGTTCCGGTTGCTTTTCCATATAAATCTGGTGAATACGGTGTTTAGGTTATACGGAAATGCTATATTGCATTCACAAAAGAAAAAATGTGCTTTATTGCGTAATATGGATTTGGGAATGCGATACGCTTGCGTAAGGTTCCATACAGTAATATTACGCTAATATAGTGAGGAGCTCGTACCTGTTAGTGAATTCGCAGCTAGTAGGCGTAATTTGGAGAAATTTAGAAAGCGTGAGTAGATGCACTGATGTTTCTTTATTTGTTTGTTCTTTTATTGTTCTTTGTTGTCTGGCTTTCGTTCATTCGCCAAGTAAAGGAGCAAAGGAGCAGATCACTCACACTGTAATGCATTAATCACGAGTTAACACAATTAATATATATATATATATATATATATATATATATATATATATATATATATATATATATATATATATACACACACACACACACACACACACACACACAAATATTTTAAGACAGCGACCAAAATAAATGCACTCTATCATCCTTTCTCTGAGAAAAAACAAACATCAAAAATGCACTTAAAGTAAAGGTCACCCGTCATTTTAGAAAAATTGAACCAGAAGTGCAACATGAGATTGAAGCACGCAGTCCTGGTGTTTCGATCAGCTTCCTGTTCTCATGCCATGCCCGGAGAGACCAACACTCTCCAACACACACACACACACACACACACACACACACACACACACACACACACACACACACACACACTAGGACTCCAAGTCTTTGATCATTTATCATTATTAATCTTGCTTAGCGGATCGATTTTCTTCCAAACCAATTGTAATAAAATGCAAATTCTTACTGCAAATTAAAACACAACCCCGTTTTTTCTTCTGCGCTACAATTATTCGCTCAATCTACTTTCTCAAGGAGGAAAGAGAAACGTATGCGGTTTTCCATCGTAGGTGGTGCAGATGAAATTGAAATACTTTCATCCATCAGGCTTTTCGAAACAAATTCTAAAACATCACAGTCTTAACTCTGATCTATTCCTTACACAGGCAATGACTAAACTGCTGCAGTAAGCAAAAACTCTGAGGAGGAAAGCATTAAAGCAGGCCTTCATGACTGTACATTCGAATGAACCGCTAAAAACGAGCGTCACAGGCGTACCCATATTCTGACGTCTAGCAACTTTAAATACTGTGGAACGTTTGACCCAAATATCACACGTTCCTCTGTAACAACAAATATAGTTATATATTATTCCTAATGATTAATGATGCTTATTTATCTATATGAGGGGGCACGGTGGTTTAGTGGTTAGCACGTTCGCCTCACACCGCCAGGATCCGGGTTCGATTCCTGTCTCGGCCATGTGTGTGTGGAGTTTGCATGTTCTCCCCTTGCCTCAGGGGTTCTCCGGTTTCCTCCCGGTCCAAAAACATGCACGGTAGGTTGATTGGCACCTTGGAAAATTGTCCCTAGTGTATGAATGTGTGTGTGTGTGTGTGTGCCCTGTGATGGGTTGGCATTCCATCCAGGGTGTATCCTGCCTTAATGCCCATAGACGCCTGAGATAGACACAGGCTCCCCGTGACCCGAGGGAAGATCGGATAAAGCGGTAGAAGATGAATGCATGAATGAATGAAGACACTGATCACTGTTTCCCCACAATAATCATCAACGACGACAACATCTACCTGCGGGACAGGCCTAGAACAGGCCTGCAGGCGACTTGTGTGGCCGACCTGGTGACCCTGTTGGTGACCCCTGCTTTAAAGTATACATCTCACATTTGAGCGTGTAGTTATACAGTTATATATGTTTGGTTCATATTTGCAGACAACGATCTAATTTATCACACTTAACGACGCAAAAAATCGATTCTTGATCTTATTCTGAATAAAGCACCATTTCTACCGGGATAATACATAACATTTTAGTTTCGTTCTCTTCACCGCGTGCGTTGTCGGCAAATAAACTCTGCACGTCTGCTCAATATGAGCCATTGTGCTGTAATTCATTTATCACGTACAAGACATGCCAGACATTCGACTCGCATCTGTCTGGGTGCACTTTTGGGTGAAAGCGTGAAAAAAGAGTCTGGGTGGGCAGCTGCGAAAAGGAAACCATAACCGTCAGCTGATCAACGCATCCAGTGTGAGTTACAATTACCGTATTAAACGGCAGTGGAGGGTTAAGGGCCTCTGCAATTTCAGTTTCTCAGTTATGATTGGATACGAACAACCGTCTGAACATCACTTCCTGCAGCACCATTAGCTCCTGAAAGCCTCGAAATGGACATTATCTTCATACCGCTTCATTCAAATCGACTTAAGCATTAAAGAGGGTTTTCATTATCGTAGGCAGAAAATGAAAGACATTCATGGGCATATTAAGGTAAGATTAAAAAAGACTTCTTTGAGATCATTACACCACGCCATTGGAGGAAGTGTTAGGTCGATGGTTAAGATGCTGGACTTACATTTACATTTGGCAGACGCCCTTATCCAGAGCGACTTACAACTGAGCAGTTGAGGGTTAAGGGCCTTTCTCAAGGGCCCGCTAGTGGTAGCTTGGTGGTTGTGGGGATTTTGAACCTGCGATCTTCTGGTGCAGAGGCCAACGCCTTACCACTAAGCCACCACCTCCGACAGCTCCGACAAGCTGCCAATTCTAGGCCCCTGAGCAAGGCCCTTAGTGCTCATTTGCATTGAAATGTTATCCGAGTCTCAATATTCCCACTTTTCTTTTTAAATATCAACTTGACACGTGCTAGACAAATCCTTTAACAGTATTAACCCTTTGTTGCGGTGAATTTATTTACAATTATCTAAAAAAAAATGTTTTTGTTTTTCAAGCGGATACTATAATTGCGGAAGATGACGCAATTAGGGCCTCCGATATGCTCAATATGGTGCGTGTCAAATACGCAGGCGTATGGGCAGGAAGCCGTTTGATGCAATACGTCTACGAGGGGTTAAATGGTAAGGCAACTAACAAAAATGAACAACAAATTCACCTCCTTTGTTTAGCTCTAATGCAAATTTCTTGCGTATACTCGCAAAGTATACTGTTAACGACTGTGTATACTACTTCTGGAAGTTCTCATGAACACAATCATTGGATTGTGTATAAAATATACCCTAATATACCGTAATATATACCGTTGTTGTAGTGGGGAAAAAGTTTCTTTTTTTTACTTGGACAGAATGAATTACTGAAGTTTTGGGTCACCTTGATCATGCAGCCATTTGGTTCTTTGACAGATTCTGTGTGTGTGTGTGTGTGTGTGTGCGTGTGTGTGTGTGTGTGTGTGTGTGTGTGTGCATGGTTCATGCAGTGTCCTTCTGCCTCCTCCACCATGAACTGATGAACTGTATCTCATTCAAAACACAAACTAATCTGATTTCTTTCCTGCTGATCGAGCCTCTTCGTGCATAAGCAGGAGCCGCTGATCAAAAATAGCTATTACACGATTTAAATCAAAATTTAATTGCATTTAATACAAAAAATAATAATAATTAAAAGTGAATCATGCGTCGAACATGTTTTCATAATGCACATATTATTGATGGGTTAGGTTTAACCTCATTGCATCGCTGAATACTGATTTGTTTATCTGCAACTATTAGTAGATAGAAAGTGACCGAAATATTGCGACCATCATTTTAGATGTAGGCTTAATTTCCCCTCAATCAAGTGTTATAAAAATTTGTGCATCTCAACACTACAGACAAATGAGAGAATCATTTCACATCAATAGATACTTACCATACAGTCTGTAGGACTCGCATTTACATTGACGCCATTTGGGAGACACCCTTATACAGAGCGACTAACAACTAAGCAATTGAGGGTTAAGGGCCTTGCTCAAGGGCCTACCAGTGGCAGTGGGATTTAAACCTGTGACCTTCCACGCCAGAGCCCGATAAAAAAAGACAATTAAGCCAATTATAAAGAACCATATGTGGTTCTTTTTCAAATAGTTGCCACAACGTTTGAGGATCACAGCTGTATGTCTAAGAATAACACTTTTACGTACACACGAATCATTTCTAGCATGACACAAAGCCAACCCTCTATGAGGGTTGACATGGGTTGGATTCTCAGATCGCGATTGGCTTGTTTACAGAGCACCTACCAAAACCCTATAAATCACCTTTGGGATGAATTTAAAAGACTGTTTCCAAAGTCTCCCCAACCTCCATCAGTACTGGACTTGTCCTTATGGTCGAATGAGCACAAATCACCCCATTCACACTTTAAAATGTAGTGAAATCTAGTGAAAAATGCCGAACGGGATGTTTAAAAAGCACATACGGATTTTACGGACACAGTGTACGCAAACTTATCCATACATTAGTTTTTTTTACCTCACAAATTATAGAATCGCTTTATTTATCAGTTCTTAAGTGCAACAGATGTGTAATAGTTAATCTGTGATGCTGTTTGTCTGTAGTCCGAAGCAAAAATGCTCCAAAGACAGAAAGGGCAAAAACATCACTGTTGGCTTTATCTGCCTTCTGAGCCGGCTTCATTAGCACCATACAATAGCCGTAATCTCAAAGCTTGATTGAGTATTAAAAAAAAAGACAATTAAGCCAATAATAAAGAGTTTAATATCTCAGAGGGGAGCGAGGAATTTTATTCACCTGCACATAAAATGGAATTTCCTTGTACTTCTACACAAAGGAGTCGACATAACGAAATCACGGGAGACGAGTGTGAGTCAGATGAAGGCAAGAAAATCAAGACAGAAAGAGAGAGAGAGAAGACATAAAACACTGTTCACATTAGGGTTTCTGAGACTTGAGATGATGTAATACTCTTCACCGTCCTTAAACAAACTTCACCATTACAGAACGCTCATAACATTATGACCACCTGCCTAATATTGTGTTGGTCCACACTTGCCCATTTTTCCAAGCAATATCACATATAAAATAGGCAGAGTACAAACTTTCCTCACACACACACATACATGCAGTCAGGTCTTCCGAACTTTGTGGATTTTAATTATTGTAAGTATAGTCTTGGCACCGCTTTCGCACTGCAGTTTTTGGTTGGCCATATAAAGCTCGCTTCTAAAGAAATGTCTTCGAAGCAGTAAGATGAACTACGGTCATTTATAAAGCGTCAAAGACTATGGTGGAACTGCATTTTTTTTGTTTCCAATTACCTTTTTGGCAAAGCCTACAAATATTATTAGCAATTGGGAGTTTCAGGCTATAAGAATTGACGAACGCATCAAATCCACCCCGAGTGATTTGCGGTTTCAGCTTTGTAATTAGCTGCCGCTGAAGATTTAGCATGCGATGGAATTCTTTCGGCTTGACTCGCAACGTCAAGAGGTTTTTATTGTCAGTTCAACTGTATGCGTGGAAACGAGACGATGTTTCTCCAGAAGATGGTGCTACACGAAACAACAAACAAGTCACACAACATAGAGCTAAACAACACAGAGCTGCTTGTCCTAGCAACATCGTGTGCAACCTGGTGCTAAAACAAAAACAGTGTAGAACAGACAACATGAAAGAGCTCAGGACAAGTACACAAACACAAAATAACAGCGACCAGTTAACCTACTGTCTATTTATGTACTGTGCAATTGGAAAACAATTTGAAGTGTAAACAGGAGTGACATTGATGTGCAAAAGAAGCGATTAGCGCAGCAGTAGCAGTGGTGGAGAATGTAAACATTAACACTGAACTGTGATTCGGGTAACATGCTGCTGATCCCTTCTTCCCATTGTATTGTCCTTCAATACTGAGACAACAGATTTCATGCTAAGACCGTTGATCGCTAAGCGAAACCATAGTCTTAGGTGATTGCATGCTACGTCTGGAGCTTCATACCCTGTCGTCGCCATTGTTGGGTTTCTTATTAATGTCACTGAAAAATGGTGGACAAGAAGCTCAAGCTTTATGTTTATGTCACTCTCGTACTCAAAGCTAATGTCCGTAAGCGAGCAATGTCCGAAATTAAACGGAGCTAGGCAACCATGTTTCTGCAAAATTAGCAAAACATAACATAGCATCAGTTAACACATTCCAACATCAACATACTGCATTTTCTGTCTTTCTTTAAAGCACACATCCATAGAAACCCTCCCAAATCCTCATTAATCAGTGCTGAGCACTGATATTGCCACTGGATTCATTTCATTCCAACATGCCTTTAATCAAATGCCTTATTTAGACTCGTTCAATTTGCTTTTCCATTCTTCAAAATATGTCCTATACACCACTAACGCGAATGCTTGAATTAGGATTAATATGAATCCATCTCAGGAAGCCGCCACTGTACCAAAAACAAACAAAAGCAAAGAGGTTGGTTGACGCCTTACTCATTAATGCTCCCGCAACCATAAAACCCCAACGTCGCAACCCCCCACAACCCCAAAACACATAAAACCACACACATGGTAGTCGTATTAAGATGTGCTTTGCTTCCACTTTCATGGAAACTCATTATTCCTTATTACTCCTCGGAGGGCACACACACACACACACACACACACAACGGCTCCCTGCTGAGACCATCGCTCTATATGATAATCTCCAATGCATCATTTAAAGTGCTCCTGCTTTGATGTACTTGAACTAACGCGGATTTCTTTTAGCAGCGAAAGGGTTAAATCATTAACATGCGTTAAGACTGAAATTCTTAAGAGCGTAATTCCAAAACATTAATGATTAACCCCTGAGCAGCAACCCGTCTAACAAGGATAGCATTTGATATTAGCATTACCAAGACAACATGGACAAAATAAAATAACCCATTAAACAACTAATGCTGGATCAGATCTTTGCTGAAGTCCAGAGTTTCGTAACCAATAGTCAGTGCTTATATCTAATCCAGAATATCTCCAAATGGATATCATACTTAATGCAGCATTACGCACAAATGCAGTCTTGAGTTCATCTTCTACGCAACAAATCCTCTAATTGGTCGTTACAAATGCCCATGCTCATATATCTCTTCGCTAGTACGATAAAAACTCATTATCTTTAAACTCTGTCTCTATTTAAGGGCCTCCCTTACCATCTGTGTCCGATTTGTCTTTCGTTTTTTTTTTTGCAAATATCGAACGAAATGAGCCGGTCTTTCTCCTAAGCACTAAATCTAACAGAAATTAGATCGTGACAGTCTGCCTGACCCTTAGGCATGTGACGTCAAAGCGGGTTTTTCCCCCCCTTCTTTTATATCCTGTATTAAATAATAGAGTGATTTCAAGTAACATGCTTTTACAAATACTTTGTAGAAGGAGCAAAAATGTATATTAAAATCGAACCCACTTCCGGGTGCCAACTTGCACTGCGAACTTCGAGCACAATGATGCCGTGTGTTATACTTCGTACCGGC
Source organism: Kryptopterus vitreolus (assembly GCA_030449085.1). Classification (NCBI taxonomy): domain Eukaryota; kingdom Metazoa; phylum Chordata; class Actinopteri; order Siluriformes; family Siluridae; genus Kryptopterus; species Kryptopterus vitreolus. Next base: position 8,314,431 of record JACRUU010000006.1, on the reverse strand, counting down.
AGCGTTCGCACGAATTTTACTGTATCATAGGGTACCACCACAGTAAAGCTCAGTGGTTTAGGCATTGGCTTCTGGGTCGATTTTCCTTTCCATTGCGTAATAATCATCGTTCTTTGTTCGCTGTGTGGACCAGATGACCTCAGTTTACATTATTTCTTATGTGAAAATTCACTTTGCATTATGAATAAATTGCATAGAGAGGACAAACTAATTTCGCAATTACTTTAGATCACCAACGTGGGGCGCCGGGTCACCCGCAAGGATACCACATGACTATCTCTCGGGCCTGTTCGAAAAAACACATCAGTAAGATGCATCTAAAACGTAAAATTTATTTGTTGATAATTATTGTGAGAAATCATCAGTGCCGACACACAGATAAACAAATATAATTAATCGTCAATAATAATAGATACTAAAGGCGAATTGGTGATTTCAGGAGTGTGTCGAACTGGAAGCCCTTTGTATGACTCATTGTTCATGAAGTAGATCCTTAAGTTTAAAAAGGTTGGTGACGCCTGATCGATCGACAGATATAATTGCTTGAAATTACAATACAATACAGTTTTGTGGGAAATACAAATACATAACTTGTTGTCGACGAAAATCCTGTGTTTTTTTTAAAACACATTTTCTAGTTCAATCACACTGAGGTCAAAAAGTCGAAACACAGGCTTTTTCCTTGCAGCCATGGTCATAGTCATGAATTTGAAACAGGAGCACTCGTATGTGAAGGCCAAAGCGAAAGTGTTGGGGGGGGGGGGACCTGTGAGCTCGGCATCGCGCAACTCTTGCACACGTTGCCTCTGCGCTTGGGTATTCTTATCGCAGGCATTTAGGACGTGAGGACGTGGGTGGCACACGCAGACATTTTTTTTTTCATGGACAGCATTTTTTTCTCTTCTTTTTTGAAGAGCTCAAACTAGCACTGGGAGATTTACATTTATAGAATTTGGCAGAGCGATTTACTTCTGAAGGTTAAGGACCTTGCTGAAGTGCCCACTAGGAGAAGCTTGGTGGGGGTGGTGGGATTTGAACGTGAGATCTTCCGGTCCAGAGGCCAACGCCTTAACCACTGAGCTACCTACCTAATGAGATGAATGAATCGTCATTATCGATTCATTCGAGTTTAAATTAATAACAATTTTACTTTACGATTTTCGACTTTACGATGTTGACTGGGGAGGTGTGTGTGTGTGTGTGGCCCTGCGGGATAAACATGACAGCCCCCCAAAAAACGGCTAAAAACAGGTAAAAAAATATCGGATGCATTTTCTCACTGTATCTAAAATCGAATGTTGCCTAAAATAAATCGTACATTCAATTTATATGACGTATCACCCAGCTCCACCTCCAACCATGGATCTTTAAACAGCAAGAAATCAATATGTGCTGTCTAATCAATGGTAAATAATAAACAATCTCCGCTTAGAAATCTACTAATTGTCTCTAGAGAAAATAAAAACAGGATGCAAATTCTGCTTTATAATTTCCAATTATCTGTTAAAAATGAGACGAATAAAACTCTGGCCATACAGGTGTGTGTTACCCTTCCCAAATCGTGTTCAGAAAGTCCTCAAAGCACCTTTCTGGTTTAGAAGGACACGGCGGATCTGCCGCTGTCCCGTTTCTTTTCTGAAACTGTAAAATATGGGTTGAGGTCACCCGATGTGTCTGAATATAGCGCTTGCTAAAACGCATTACCCCTGTGCTACAGCTAACTGGCCCACATTCGACTCGTCTGGGAGACAGACAGGCCGGTCAGCCCTGTTTTACAACGTTTCTACATGGTATTGAAGGGGTCCAAAAAAGTGTCGAACCGACTGACATGCAAATACGGTGTTCGAGCAGAACAGCGAGCGCATGCACAAAAGTATAGTCGCTCAGGTCATAGGTCATACATACTTGAGGGCAAGTTTTAATATAGGTCAATATCAATCTATAAAATGTGCTAACATTCTAGGGCATGTATTTGTCGTGGTGGAGCGCAGTAATATTTTATACTCGGCTATCAGTAGATTCAAATATTTAACCGTGATTAATTGCACCATGCGATTAATCGCATTTTTAATCGAACATTGCACAAATGAATACTTTCCATATTTCTGATACTCTAAATGTAACAGATATTATAAATATATACATTTCACTCAAAATCTCTCGCTTTAATACAATTCTTAATGCTTAATTTCAAATTGGAAACTTTAAATATTCATTCCTTGTTCATTTCAATGCACATTTTTTAATGTGTGTTTGAATTGTTAAATATGGTACGTGGCTCCTTTAAGAATTATGTTCCCGTTTTGCTTTCCATATAAACTGGTGATATATTTAGGTTCCATACGATAACATGCGCTAATATAGTGAATACCTGTTGTGACTGCGAGCTAGTAGGCATAAGAATATATGAAGAGGGAGTGGATGCACGTTGATGGTGTTTGTTTCATGTTTATAAGGTTCATGTTTAAGGTTGAGAACTGGAGAAGATGTTTATCGCCTCTTTTATATTCCATCCTAACATTACAAGCGGTGAACGCGGCTGAGGAAAGGGCGATGCTGAAATTATCTGGGGACGGCAGCGGACTGAAGTTTCTTCTCTAATGTCTTTTTTTGTTCCTTCGCTAATATGACGCGTTAATAAAATTAGTGCCGTTAAAGCTACTTTACGTTAACGATTTATTAACTATTTTATACATATATATGAACAACCTACGCATCTCTTGACATTCTAAACTCCATAAACTGAGTGTTATATTAGTACCGTACCAATACTAAAAAAGTATTTCCGTGTTCAGTATTCCAAAGTACTACTGTGCTATTACACTAAGAGATTCCAGGGAATGGATGTTTACCATGGAAAAATTTAACTCACGCGTAAATGTGCTTTCCTGAGTGGTGGGGATTATTTCGCTTTTTCCGAAAGAAGATTTTTACGTTTATGGAACCGCCCATGATAATGTCTTCTGAAGAGGAGGGAGGGATTTGCTCTTTCTTTTTAATCTTTTTTTTTTTTTTTTTTAGAAACGATTTAGAGTTTGTAGCTGCCCTAACCACCGTGAACTCATTTTATAGGCACACCACAACATTAAACACCACTATAAATGGAGAAAACATACGACGTGTTAACATGATCCATTGCTAACTACTGAAGTGTAAGGGAAATAAAACACTTCCAGATATCATTTGCAGACATTTACAGCAATTGGCAGACACTCTTAACCACAGCGACTTATAACTGATCGATTGAGCGATTAGGGCCTTGCTCAGGGGCCCACTAGTGGCAGCTTGGTGGTGCAATTTGAACCTGTGATTTTCCGGTCCAGAGAGCAATGCCTTAACCACTGAGCTACCTACCTACTACCCAACAGAGACCAAGAAACATCACCAGTGACCGCTTTACAGGCTTTACAGTATTCTAGCTAGTATTTATTTATTCCCAACAACAACCTGTATAAAGACTTTGAATGTGCCATCCATCCATCCATCCATCCATCCGTCCAACATCCTCTACTAAATATCTTCATCCTGTTATGCTTTCCAAATGACATATTCTAGAAAATTAACGACGAACACAGCAACATGCACACGTTACACAAACCCCAAAACTTCACAAGAGAATAAACACAGTCGCCTTACGCCCCTTCATTTTACATTTACATTTACAGCATTTAGCAGACGTCCTTATCCAGAGAGACTTACAACTGAGCAATTGAGGGTTAAGGGCCTTGCTCAAGGGCCCACTAGTGGCAGCTTGGTGGTGGTGGGGTTTGGACCCGTGATCTTCCGGTTCGAACACCTTAACCACTGGGCTACCACCTCCCGTTTTTCCCGGTGCTGCGTAGTACAGATTCTCAAGATACATTGACCTGCTTACCTTTCTGTACCCGTGCCCCTCGCGACTGTTAAAATCCTCGTACAGAGAATGGTGACGTTTTCCAAGCATGCTGCCAGTCCCGTTTGTTACGCTCAGGTTTGCCATGTTCACAGCGGGCGACGTTCCCTTTTCCTTCTCCGTTTCCTGTTTCTTCTTCTTCTTCTCCTCCTCCTGAGGAGGAGGTTCGGGTCCTACTGGCGGTTCAGGGTCACCTGCACTCGAGGCAGCGACCGGAGAGAAGTGCTGCAAGGGTTCGGGGGGTTCTGGCGTGGTGCACAGGTCATGCATCGCTCCCTCGCAATGCTATCCCGGGAAAAAAAAAAAACGCATACAAATGGCAATGGCAAGCGCCGGAGCTTCATTCAAGCCTCAAGCCGAACGCAACAGCCGCCCTTCCGCTTTAGTGATTCGATGGGGCAGAACAGAATGACATGGGGAGCAGTAGGGGTTCTTTAAAAGTCAGGACGGGCTGACTTTGGAGTAAAAGGATCAGTTGGCACGCAGCCGGAGCATTACTTAGTGTCGCCTTGTCGGAAAGCAAAAGAAAAACACCAAAAGAATGCACCCTCACAGTGTCAAGCTGGTGCCTAGTCGTAGAAAAGCAAGAACTGCATTACGACAGATTATAACAGCTCTTGGGCTGTAATTGCTGTTAGCCGTGCAGAAAGTCCCTCACAATCACGCATCGCACGACAATCGGTTGACATGAGTCTGCCTGAGGCAATTCAGCCCGAGTCAGGAAACGTACGGATGAAGCTCTGAGGGTGTCTGAAACGTCGTACCGTCTTCAAGTGCTACCTCAAAGGTTCAGGTTGCCTTTGGAGGATTACTCAAGGATCTCTTAAAAGATACAGAATGCCCATTAAAAATGATGTATTCTTCATCTCCTCTCTCTCTCTCAAATCCCCCTCTTCTGCCACTTGGGAGGCGAAGACGAAACGGTGCCTAATCCGCGCTCGCGTTATATCCGAACGAGCGACGGAACAGCGACTGGCTGAAAAAGCCAGTGTGTGTTTGTGTGTATCTATATGATAAAGAAGGAGAATGGGGGGGGGGTCGGTATGGCTGCATGCGGCCGACCAATTGCGAGCAGGCAGGCTCTGTGTAAGAGCCAATCTGAACAACAGAGAGAGCCGGTTTCCATGGAGATGACGCTGGAATGATGTTGGTGCCTATTGATTGCTGAAAAGGCAGCGCTGTGGGACAGGCGCACACGAGTGGACACACACGCACACACACACACACACACTTTGTAGGCATTACCATCGAAACACAATGTCGCAGGTGACGTATGGAGACGTGATCGGTGAACACAACAGCAACGGATGTGGACAGAACAGGAAATGACATCACACCATCAACCCAACAACAAACATCTAGACGTCGCTTGCAAGCGCGTGTCTAATAAATGTACATTTATTAAAACCTCAAATCACTTGCCACGAGTTCCAATCGCAGACATCATCCTGTTAATTACTTCCTGCACTCCAAGAGTTTAATTTCAGCGATATTAATTCTCTCTCTCTCTCTCTCTCTCTCTCAGGGTCTCATCGAGTTTTTATCTCTAGCGCGAACTCTGCGGCGCAGGGGAGGGAAATAAGGACGCCACATAATCTAGAACAGGTTTTAGGGTGGGAAATTATGGTGGAAAAAAAGATGCTTCGCTGTGTTGTCTCACTGATTCAATTCAATTAAATGAAGTTTAAGAGAGTTGCTGGCTTTGAATATGCACAAGAGGCCAACTCGGCATTCGCTCTAACCCGAGACGTTCTAGTGTTTGGCTTAAATGAAATTGAAATGCACGATGCTTGATTTGAATTAGTTTGGGGGGGGGTTGAGACAAAAGTGCAGCCCCTGGAATGGATGCCAATTGCATTTAATTGTATTTAATTTATTTAATAATAAATTGTATTTTTATATATATAGATATATATATATATATATATATATATATATATATATATATATATATATATATATATATATATATATATAAAGAGGCACGGTGGCGTAGTGGTTAGCACATTCGCCTCACACCGCCAGGGTCCGGGTTCGATTCCCGTCTCAGTCATGTGTGTGTGGAGTTTGCATGTTCTCCCCGTGCCTCAAGGAGGTTTTTCTCCGGGTTCTCCGGTTTCCTCCCGGTCCAAAAACATGCATGGTAGGTTGATTGGCACCTTGGAAAATTGTCCCGTGTGTGTGAATGTGTGTCTGTGTGTGTGTGTGTGTGTGTGTGTGCCCTGCGATGGGTTGGCATTCCATCCAGGGTGTATCCTGCCTTAATGCCCATAGACACCTGAGATAGGCACAGGCTTCCCCGTGACCCGAGTGAAGATCGGATAAAGCGAGTAGAAGATAGAAGATGAAATGATATATAATATATATATATATATATATATATATATATATATATATATATATATATATATATATATATATAAGCTTTGTTTAATCCATTTTAACTATATAGGGGCACTGTGTTTCCCCAAGGACCATTATTAATGACGCACCCCCTGGTAAACTCCCGGTAAACACCGATTTTTGGGATCATTTCATACTAAAACATAAAGAACACATCGTACCATGTGGTCACCATTTTTAAAGTAGTTTGAAAGGGAATTCAAAATTTTATTTATGCATTTATATTTGCATATTGATCTTCCATGGCAATTAAATGTACTACTTAGGTTTAGTTTTCACAGATAAGTAATTTCAGCAATAAAAAGGTATAATGTTTTTTTCTAAGCAAACAAACTCATTTTCTCTTTTATATTTAGTATTGCTTTTTAATAACATTTTTTAAAAATTACTTTTTATCTCTGCTTAGACTGCTGCCCCCGCGACCCGGTCCCGGATAAGCGGAGGAAGATGGATGGATGGATGGACTTTTTATCCGATCACTCGGTAAATCGATAGAATAATTAATAGATTATTCGGTAAAATAAATCGGGACCCACAGCCGTTCTACTGCCATTAATTCATACTAAAACATACAAAAAACACTGTACCATGCAGTCACCGTTATTAAAGTAGTTGGAATAATGGAAATGGAATAAAAATGTTATGTGTTTTTGTGTTTGCATTTTTGATGTTCAATTAAATGCACTATTCACTACTAAAAGCAATTTCATCAATCCATTTTTTTTCCTAAAAAAGGAATCAAACTCATTTTCTCTGTTATATTTAATATTGCTCTTTAATAAAATGTAAAAGTACTTTTAAAATTTTTACTTAGACAATTAATCACAATCATCACAACATCTAAAATAATCGAGCGCCACAACCGTTCTGTTTGTATCACTTCATACTAAAACTACATACTAACACTAAAATTAAAGGTTTTAATAAATACTAAATAAAACATTTTTTTGCAGTAGTTGGAAATGGAAGTACATTGTGATTTATGTATTTTTTGTCATTTTGATGTACCATTTTTTTTTCTTAAACTCATTTTCTCTTAATATATTCATTGCTCTTTAATAAAATTTAAAAAAGGACTTTTTTACCCAATTACTTGATTAATCGACAGAATAATTACTCTGATTATTAAACCATTAGATAGAATGAAAATGTACTAAATGTCTGTGGTGTAGTAACGCCTGCATTCAATTCACGTCTCCTATGTGAAAGCGTATACTATATCATTTAATATATTCCTCTGCAGGAAATAAAATGAGATATAGAAATCAAATTTATAGCATCGACTGTCTCAAAAAGCAGCTTGAGATTACGTTAGAGCCAATTTTCCTCTCGCTGAGAAATAGATCTGCCCTGTAATGTGTAGACTAGAGAACTAGAGGAGAGTTTAAGGACATTAAGTCATTCATGAAGACGAAGAGAAAGCAATTCATAACTTTATACACAGGGGCACGGTGGCTTAGTGGTTAGCACATTCGCCTCACGCCGCCAGGGTCCGGGTTCGATTCCCGTCTCGGCCATGTGTGTGGAGTTTGCATGTTCTCCCCGTGCCTCAGGGCTTTTTTTCTCCGGGTTCTCCGGTTTCCTCCCGGTCCAAAGACATGCACGGTAGGTTGATTGGCACATTGGAAAATTGTCCCTAGTGTATGAATGTGTGTGTGAATGTGTGTGTGCCCTGCGATGGGTTGGCATTCCATCCAGGGTGTATCCTGCCTTAATGCCCATAGACGCCTGAGATAGGCACAGGCTCCCCGTGACCCGAGGGAAGATCGGATATAGCGGTAGAACTGAATGAATGAACTTTATACTCTGCGTTAAACCTGCGAAATGAAATAAGGTAGATTGTGCTTTCCTGAATTATGGTATTGATTATTTACTTTTTGTATCCTACATTAAAGACGACCCTTTATATATTTGCATCCCAGTTGTCAGGCAATTTTTTTTATCATCAGCTACCACATAGCTCATAAATTTGCATGCACTGGCCACATTGGGGGAAAATGGTGTTTATGACACGTGGATGCACAGCTGCACCTGATTAACTGACACGACGCTCATTTGCATGAAGAAACACCCCCAAAATAACCATATATGGTAAACAGCCTCCTGCACCGCCTTTCATGTCATGGAACATGCAGAAAATACGATCTGGTCTAATAAACAAAGAATCAAACAAACTAACAAACAAATAAATACAAATTTATATCCACTAAAATCTTTAAGAATGTAAAGGAAGCTCGGGAAAAATAAATTAATCGCTACATAAGAGTTTATTATAAAGACTTTTACAGGATGGGGGAAAAGAATCTATGCAGGGAATGTAAAGGAGAAGCTTATTTACATACAATATAATACCAGAATGTTTTTTTATTGTAACCATTCTGGAGGAAAAAAACATTTAAGATGATTGTGATTGGTTATACTGTAGATTCTGAGGGGACCTATTGGAAATGCCGCAAAACCTCGGATCTAAATGATTGGATCGTGGGATGAGAGCATATTGGGGAGATTGGAGGGAAGAAAAACCAACAAACAAACAAACAAACAAACAAGGGATCCTTTTTTTGGCACCGTGTTAAAATGGTTTGACTGGACAGGACTGCATAACATCTGTTTAATTTCCATGTGCTCTTGTCTTATTAGATTCCAATGATGGTGAATGGGACATAATTGGAATTATTGGATGTACTGTGGTGAAATTTTGACTGTTACAAAATGATATATTAAAAATAGATAAGATTGTTGAGTATTTATATACACTCCATTTGGTTTAGGAACTGGTGGTTCTGGTCAATGGAATGTATTATAGTGTGAGAGATATGAATTAAAGTATGACTCGTCATTAATCACCTCGTAGTTAATTAGGAAATGCCAGTCCCGTCCCCAATCGCTTTTTTTTAAAAATACCATCAGTAGCGCGTTATAAGCATTATAACAGACATCAAACACGGGGTAAATGAAAAAGACTGATGACCCACTTCTCACTTTCTACGTCGTTTCCAGCGGTGCGGGGGGAAAAAAAAAGGAGATTTATTTCATCCGCAAAACCGCATCAACCAAAGCTTCAAACAATCCTAATCAATCTTTAAAGGTGCCATGTTGCATAATTTGACTTTATATGCAATGCATCATCTCTCTGCAGCTCAGTGATTACTCTTCTAATTATGCTAATGAGATATACATAATGTGATATGGAAGCCTTGCGTGCTTTCATATGCCCATGAAGGTATTTATGGGCATTAAGGCAGGATACACCCTGGATGGAATGCCAACCCATCGCAGAACACACACAGACACACAATCACACACACATTCATACACTAGGGACAATTTTCCAAGGTGCCAATCAACCTACCATGCATGTTTTTGGACCGGGGGGAAACTGGAGAACCCAGGAAAAAACCCCTGAGACATGGGGAGAACATACAAACTAAAGACACACATGGCCGAGACGGGAATCAAACCCAGTGTGAGGCGAATGTGCTAACCACTAAGCCACCATGCCCCCTTTATATGTATATATGTGTGTGTGTGTGTGTGCGCATATATATATATATATATATATATATATATATATATATATATATATATATATATATATATATATATGTTTGCACACACTGAACCATGTTTTTGAATTGATTCCAATATATATACCTATATATATTATATATATATATATATATATATATATATATATATATATATATATATATATATATATATATATATATATATATATATATATATATATATATATATATATATATATATATATATATATATATATATATATATATATATATATCTCATGAAATGCTGTTTAATTGAACAAGCAAAGTGCATGACCTTCCATTTATATCCCCTGGTTTAGCTCGGAATCTAAGTCAGATTGACAGTCAGCTCACATTCGGAGTCCCAGATAACAGATGGACCGTTTATAAACTGGGTTGGCAAACACAGGTACTGAAAATACTGCATTTTTATTGGATGGACACTGAAACAGCGTGACAGGTTAAAAAGCACATTTTAGCTAAAGGGACTGTTTTTTTTTTTATCTGCTGATATGTGGCAGGCAAAATATGGACTCACGTCTAGATGTAAACCTGGCGGAAACATATATGTAAGATACGCCATAATCCCTATTTCTCTGTCCCTGTTACCCCTCTTTTTTCCCCTCACTCTCTCGCGGTCGAGTTAAACATGCTCCAGAGGTAGCAATAACCAATGTTCCCGTCGCTCTCCTATTCTCGGATCTGCCTACTTCACCCGGGAACTGCCTGAATGGTTTTGCATCGATGACCTGGGGGTCCATGAAATTACGGAGCAACACAGGAGCTACACCAGCTGAGGACTTGGTAATCGTAATCGTCCTCAACAACGTTGAACTGCACCTGTGCCACTTAGATAAGGATGGGTTCCCTCTTGTGTGGTTTATTCCTTATGTCCGCTCAGGGAGTTTTTCTTTTAAATACTGCATTTCATATTTTCTACGGTCGTAAAAAACTAAAAAAATCATTTAGCTGTGGCAAAAATGCAAAATAAATAAATAAATAAATAAATAAAAATACATTTTCTCTGTACTTATTTGCACTATATTCAAATGTTCAGCTGATGAATTGCAAACATTTATTTATTTTTTTATTCATTCCTATATAGACAATTACGATTGACATTCCAGGCACGTCTTTATAAATGGGGCCCTCCCCCCCCCCCCCCCCCCCTTCCTCAGAAGCTTTTCAGGCGAGCAATAAACCATCATATGCCAAATTTCCTGAAAGAACTATTCATGAACTAAGGTGAAGAATGTGACCTCGGATGCATGAATGAAAAACAAACTATGGGTCATAAATACTGCCTTGTTTTCGGTTTAGCCTTCATATCGAGCTTTCAGCAGCTCAGTTAGAGTTTTTTTCTTTCAAGGACGGGAGCAAAAAAAAAAAAAAAAAAAAGACAAACGCAACTTGAATTAGACAGAAGCGTGTGTTCTGGTAAAAGGGAAAAAAAAACACCTGTATGAGAGTAAAGAGAAAAAAAAATCTTTGACTGGGTTTAGAGACGGGCGATGGCAATTGTCTCAGCACTTCAAAGACCCAGTTAATCTCACATGTGCACCGACATACAATTTTTGAAATATTATACCGAGAAAAACCATACCAGAAATCCATTTTTATCAAAGCCAATACACTAAACCCAAGTTTTAGTAATTAAAGAATGTTGTTTTTTTTTTTTTTTAATGAATAAGCTGCAATAATGTAATTGTGGCCAAACTTTAAAGGAAACCACGTCAATTGAAAGCCTGTACATTTCTGTAAAATCTACCAAAGCGCAAAGGACTAGTGAAGTTGCTTCAGATCAAACTTGTGTTTAATCAATAATTGAATACCTTTTGAAGGCAATCTGCCAGTTTTGCGGTTGATAGAGAGAGAGAGAAAGAGAGAGAGAGAGATGGAGGGAGGGAGGGGGGATCACACACATGACCTAGTTATGCCACCATCCGCACCGTCTCCCCGAAATAAAAAGACACACGGAGACTCGCATCCCCGAGCGCTGACGAGCGCTAACCTCAAGAGACCCCAGACTTCAAATGAATTCTAAATAATGCTTCCCGGGATGCACAACACATAGACAGACAAGTGCATCTGCCTGTCTCAATTCAGATGATAATTTTGCGACGTGAGATAAACAAACGTCAATAAAGGGGGGTGGGGGTGGTATAGGGTTAGAGAGAGAATTAAAAGTATTTTAGTCTTTAAACAATCTTCACATAAGAACAAAAAAAATGTTAAGAAATGATTAAATGGTACAAAAATCAAATGCTGCCAGTTCAATTTAGGACTGAAACGATTCCTCCAGTAACTCCAGTCCATTCAGAGAGAATTGTGTTTCATCACGGACCGTTATTACTGACGCACCGACCGCTAAAATCCGGAGTGATTGTTGTAGCCAAAAAAAATCTGGGGTCATTTTCAAACGAAAAACATAAAGAAAAGACTGTGTTCCTGTTTTAAAACTAGTTTTAAATGTTTACATTATTATTAATTTATTTGTATTTGCATTTTCACAGATATTCTTCTATACAATTTCAATGTCATTTAAAAAAATAATTAAACCACTCTTTTTTTGTATAATTAGTATTATTATATTACATATTACATTATGTACATTATATTACATTATTACATTATGTATATTTTACAATTAGTATATACATTAGTGTATAGCAAAATTGTTTGTGTTTACAAACTGGACTGTACTTTGTCAATCAATAAAACCTTGTCAATCAAAATCGGTACTAACCAATCACAGGCAACTGTTCAGTGTCAGGATTACGGCACTGACCTGCGGTACCCTGCGTGGTCACATGACTGTCACATGACACGACCCACACACCTGTTTGTCCTTAATGATCAGCTTTATAAGCCTTGTTTGCACCCCCTTTTCAACGCGACCTTTTGACCTTCCGATTTCATGGTTGGATTTCACGTAAACCCTGATAGCAAGAAACCGGCCAATGGCCAAATTGTACAGGGGAGAAAATAAAAGTACTCGTGATTATTCCTGTAGCTATTCCAACGAGGCCTAAGTTAATCAGCGTGAGGAATTGGGCACTTTCCGCTGATTACTTTTGTCCTTTTATTTGTGCTTCTGTAAATGCTGTTAAAACAACAAAGTGCGCCGTTTACTGACTATTTGAGAGAACAATGTAAAATCAGGAAACACTTGTCCCGGACGCATAATCCCATTCATATAGGGATAATGAGGGTTAAACCTTCCTCTTCGTCGTCCTGAACTGAAACACTGCATGGTCTTTCTTCCTATCTTCATTAAACGAACAGGAGGAATACGTTAATGCGTAAAACACACTTGTAAGCAAAGAACAATGCACACAACCCCGTGAATAATTCCTGATTCACTTTTCACAATTGCATTTCACCATGTATCGTTTTCCTTCCACTTTTACAATCATGTGCTACTTTGCGCCGGTCTATCCCGCTAAAATCCCCCACAAAATAACATTGAAATTTGTCGTTAGAACGTGACAACATGTGGAAATATTCAAGGGGTACGAATGCTTTCGCGATGCACCCCACACTAAAAATTGGAGCGAGCGTATGAAGGTGTGCAAAAAGGAATAAAGTGATAAATCCGTTTGACAGCACAGCTGCGCTACACGTCTGTGAAGCCTCCATTACCTATTCTGACAGCTGTACTACATTCCACCTAACACACCCACACACCCACACCCACACACACACACCAACACACTCATACCCCACAAGAAGCATCAGAACGGAGTACCAATGAACCCAGGCATTAAATTAGCAACCTGAAATTTGTCTTCTTCTCTCCAAAAAACACTTTGATGGAAATAATAGATGCAGAAATAACAGATGCAGTGGAAGATAAATAGATTTTATATATATATATATATATATATATATATATATATATATATATATATATATATATATATATATATATATATAGCATGTGTTGGATTTAATCCCAGAAGAGTAAATAAGCAGTGTTTTGATATTTTGAGACTTGGCCGAATGATGTACATTGGCTGATGGGAATTGCAGTCCGTGATGTACGTAGAGCTGAGCGATATGTTATATAAATTGAATCTCTGTCTTTTTTTAGACATAATTTGATTTTGGATACAGAGGGAAAATGTGTGTTTGTGGAATTTGGTATTTACGAAGTACGGGGGCGGGAGGCGGACAACTACGTAACTATGGCAGTTCACCAAGATGAAACCCTAAGATCAATTTTCGTAATTTCTACGTCAGCATAAACCGTAAACTCGAAACAATCGACGTTTCATCCCCCAGCTCTACCATGACATAATGTGAATAAACCTGCCACTGTAAAAAAGGTCAACAAAACCATGTATGGAAATACATTTTCCCCAAATCATCTGAAAATACAAGTGTTCACTTTTCCCCAAATTTGTAATGTAGTGAATGTAGTGAATGATGTAGACCATCGGCATGAAACTAATGTAAATATAAATCATTTTCAAATTCAGAATATGTTTCCCCTCATGATTTTCTTCTTGTACGAGTTTTTTTTTATCTGCTTTTTCAAGCTCCTTGATTATTATGATGTTTAATGTTGCATAGTAAAATGCTTCCACATGTTTAGGTTCTGTAACCAATTCTGTTAAGCAAAGCGAAACGTTTAGACTTTTAATTAAATTTCACCGAATCCTTAATTACTCGTTTGTAACTACAAAATGACTTTAAAAAAACACCCTTATTAGTCTGTCATTTGTGTAATGTGGTGTTAACTGCTTCAGGGTTGCTGTTCTTTTTATTCCTGTTTGTGCAGGTGCAATGAATGGTCTGATTTTGAATGGGGGCTCGAATCCATAATATACCATAAATACTGCTAGAATCAGATAAAAATCGATTATTTTATAACGTATGATTGCCGAAAATCAAACCAAAATATTCGTACATAATTCCTAGGATAAAGTGCCATTTTCTGAAATCCTTAAACGAGCATTTTGTGTTGTCATTAAAACTATTCATGCAGTGTGAGATTCGAGTGTGAAACAATAAAAAGTCAGACTTTGGCAGAAGAAAAGCTTCAGGGTAGAAACAATAAAAGATTACTCTTCTACTGAATTTTATATATTGTGTTGGGTATCATTTTAATTGAATAGATTCCGCTTATCGAGTACCAGTTTCGATTCCGAACGGTGAACCAACCGCAGATGCTTAGTCATGTTGGTCATGATACCTTGATTACGACATGTTAGTTAGGACAATAATTACACTTAGCTTTGTCTTTGTCCATCTTGTAAACTGATGCCAATTACCACATAAGGACCTGGAAGCGCCAAAGGTCCTGGCAGATAGCCCGGTGGGGAAAAAAAATGCGCCCACGAATTCGATGAGTAATCGAAATGTAAATTTTATAACAAGCATCCGATTCTTAATCTTTGTATCCGATTCCTGAATCAGAATCGATTTTCGATTCACAACCCAATACGTTTCAGCCTGCTGTCTTTTCCAGAACGACGACGTGGCTTGTTATTCCTTGGCCTGCAATGCACTTGCAGCAATGAATTATTCAACAATACGAGCAAAGAGGTGGAACAGCACCAACACATGGGTGCCCTGGACTTCACATAAATATATGCAGGGTAACAATAAAATATTAAGGACCTTTTATTATGAGTCGGATCCAGTGCACATCAACCCCACAACGCACCCCCCACCCCCGTTCGTATTGGACATTTTGATGACCGCTCTGCGAGGGACTATTTTGGGATTTAATAGATGTTTGGTGATACAACTGAGACATCTCGTTAGTCGGATGTCAGCAAGTCTGTGTTGACTCAGCAGGTCAAACCGGAGCTCTGGCAGGCAGGGTTGGAAAGCGCACTGGGAATACATACAGCACCTATCCTCACTATTCTATTTGCTGATTCATTCTCCAAAATTGTATACAGCAGGGGTGGGCAAAAACTACAACCCGAGGGCCACATCCGGGCCCCTTGGTCCTTTCAATCCGTCCCGCCGAAGACTGGTACAGGATTGTTCAAATCAAATCATGATGATTATGTCTGCATTCATTTGACCTTATCCTGTAATACCTGAGGTTCCACCAGGTGGCGCATTAGACAGGGTGATACACAGAGCATTAACATGAATGCCTTTTATGTGTTTATGTTTGATTTGTATGCATCTGGTGCATTAACAGTCAATGTGCACCATGGGGAAAAAAGTTTGTTGTTGTATTTGGATCTCCTTGCTTTGTTTATACTGTGTTTAAATGGAAATAGAATCCTTGGATACATTTCACGTTAAAAAACAGAAAACAGACAAAATCTTCCTACACACACACACACACACACATCTCATATCGCACTCTTGTTGCTAAGTAACCAGCCTTTCAGAAAAGCAGGAGGAACTTACTGTGACTTCCATGTTGTCTTCTAAACATTTGGATGAAGGCAACTTTTCCCGAGGAGGATGAGAACTCCGGAGTCCCACATCGGAAAAAGACTGATAAAGATCCCTCTTGTTGCTCGCTTCCTTCACTAAGGAAGAACTGACAGGGTTATTTCCAGAATCCTCGTTTGCAGGTGAACTGTCCGGTCTCTGTCTGGTTCCTTTCATAGGCGGACGTTTCTGAGATTCTGCGTAGGAATGAGGGACCGGATCCCTTCTCGCTCTGTCAGACTCCTCACTCCTGAAGTTTTTTGACCTCGACTCAGCGGTCTCGTTTGTACTTTTGTCCTTCTTTGCTTTTCCTGGTGAAGGATGTCCGTGTACTTCTAGCAAGTGGCACAGGAAGTAGCTCTTCTCCAGCTCCACTTCCTCCCAGAGGGACTGCAGAAGCCCAGCCTGCTCCTTGTTCGTGGCTCCATGGAGAGTCCTCACTAGCTCCTCCAGCTTACGGTACGTTGCCCCGTTGCCTTGGCATCCCGCTTCTGCCGTCTTGCTCCGTCTTACGATGCCGGTGATCTCATCCGCCAGCCTTTGGCGCAGTGCGCCGGCCTGCTCGAGGTCAGCGTGGCCAAAGTGCCGCTGCCGTATCGCCTTCTCCTCCTCCTCACATCCAGGACGAAGGACGCGCCGGGACAGAGTTTCAAATCTGCTGAGGCAAGTCGGGGCGTTCTTGGCTTTCCTCCTTGATTGCAGAATTGCTTTTTCGGAGAAGACATAATGGTTACTGGTGGCTTCATTCTTGCCCATTGCGATGCGATGTTAGTTTTACAAAGGAGAGAAAGAAAAGGCCTGCTCAGGCCAGGGGACGAAGGCATGCACGAAGGAAGAATGAACAGTGAGAGTGAAGAAATGCGTTCATGCACGAGGTCGCCGTTCAGAAACAGGCATCGCGAAATCTACTCCGGACTGCCACTGGAACGAGCAGAGACGAGCACAAGGTGAGAACAACCATGCAGAAATGATAATAAATCGTATTCAGACATTCAACATGGCTAACAACAGTGTTTACTGGGAATGTCAGAACGTGTCCAGTGAGTAACAGTGAAAACCCCGGCTTCCTGTCAATGACAAAGACAAGGGCAGGAAGCAGTTTCCATTCTTTCTCACTTAGACTGCATGCAACACGGACAGACGGCCAGTACGCCAAGATCTCAAGCATGCAATTAGAAAAACATTTGTTATTTTAATGCCAAAGGAAAAAAAAAAACTACACCTGATTAATAATTGCCTGTAGAATATGAACCAAAATGTCTTAAAAAAACATAGGATCTACGTAAATACATAGGATCTACGTAAATACCTATCTATCTATCTATCTTTCTATCTATATATCTATCTATCTATCTATATATATATAGATATATATATATATATATATATATATATATATATATATATATATATATGTACACACAAAGTGACACATGACTCTCTAATCTATTTTAAATCACTAATATGGCTTTCATTAATATTAATATTGCATTATTATTATTATTATTATTATTATTATTTCATTAATGATTTCTTTTATATTCATTATTTCATTATGTAAATTTGGAAATTGCATTCATTTTCAATAAAGTAGATCAAACTAAGTTTCAATGCAACATTTCGAATACACGTCATACCTCCTCACGTCCAGACCGTTATGCAGCATATCGCACCGTTATTTCTCCTACCCGTTTTGGGTTAGCCCCGCCTCCAAAATCTGATTGGCCAGTTATATATCACGGTCCAATAAGTGAACGGTTAGAGAGAATAAACCGGGATGGGATTCGTCGGAATTGTAAGGATGGAGTCGGAATACGGGTAGGCAAAAAAAAAACTAAATAATGAAATGCATGGGTTTCCGCGACTCTTTAATATACACAACACTTTAAATGTGCAATACTGGAGTTCAGAAGGTATTAAACATTCATGCATGCGGGAATTTTATTTAAGTGAAATGAACACACGCTTACCTCTGACTCAGGGTCCGGTAGCTCCTTGTATTTTCCTATTTGTTTATTTGTTTATTTCTTTATTTTCACAGGCAGCGGATTAAAGGTTTATATCAATAAACTAAAAGCTACGATAAAGACGCATGTCGACGCAGCATTGTCATGTCGGTGTGTGTTTTTGTTTGCGTTGTACGATCCCGGACCGAAGACGCAAAAGCACCAGTTGCTTCCAGCTCAAGCAGAACGTCCGGCTCCTGAAAAGCCCTTAAAACCTGCAAACAGCCCGTTTACCGTGCGACCAGAGCTCTTTAACGGGCCTACACTGACATCTGTTGGTCTTTTCTTGCTACTGCACTCAACATTATATTCTTGGAGCAGCGCTGCCTAAACTACACCCCCCAAATCCTGAGAACAGGCAAATAACACTAACATTTATCTACAAAATATTGAGGGCCGAAAAAAAACATAAAATGTTATTTCATTTTTCATCGGACATAAAAAATGTTTTTCATTATTTAAATTTTAATTTTAATATTTAATTTGTCGGCTTTCATTGATGATTTGACAATCAGAAATTTGAACACGGGCCGCATTTGGGCCCCGAGCCGGACTTTGGACATGTCTGACCTACTCCAAGTTTACCCTTGGCAAGCCCTGATTTCATTGAAGGTGCAACTCACACTTACAAAAGCGGGTTAGCCGTCTGAGGGTCAATGCTGAAATGATCTGGGAAGGCCATGGAATAAAGTTTCTTTCTTTCTTTGGATTTATTTATTTGTCCAGAATGAAAAGTGCCTTTTGTTGTCTGGGTCTCGTTCATTCGCCGACACGATACACTCACATAGTAATGCAGGCTGCGATAATAAAATGAGTGCCGTTAAAGCGAATTCTTGTTAACGTGTCATTAATGTGTTATTAATGCGTTATTAATGCTTTAACTTTGACCTAATAAATAAAAGGCACTTTATGCGACGGGTCTTTGGGGGTGCTATTTGGTGAAACTTTTGAAAAATTAGGACCAGCTTACTTCCCAGATAGCAAATTTTTCTGGGCCGTATTTGGCTGACTTTTGGCAGGTTTTTTTTTGGCCCACACACCACATGGAATTACAGCACAAGATTGGCCGTAAAGGTAAAGGTGTTCGCTGAAAGTCAACCAGACAAATGGCGGATACAGAACAAAACTCAGCAAAAAGTTCACAAGGTCCCCGCAAGTCAGTCAGTCCTAACTGGCCCATAACAGTGGCGATAATAATATATACCCCCCCTATAGGGGATATATATATATATATATATATATATATATATATATATATATATATATATATATATATATATATATATATATATATATATATATATATATATATATATATATATATATATACAGGCTTATATAGTGGCTTAGCACGTTCACCGCACACCTCCAGGGTCCGGGTTTGATTCCCGTCTCGGCCATGTGTGTGTGTGTGGAGTTTGCATGTTCTCCCCGTGCCTCAGGGGGTTTTTCTCCGGGTTCTCCGGTTTCCCCCCGGTCCAAAAGCATGCACGGTAGGTTGATTGGCACCTTGGAAAAAATGTCCCTAGTGTATGAATGTGTGTGTGTGTGAGTGTGTGTGTCCTGCGATGTGTTGGCATTCCATCCAGGGTGTATCCTGCCTTAATGCCCATAAACGCCTGAGATAGGCACAGGCTCCCCGTGACCCGAGGGAAGATCGGATAAAGCGGTAGGGTGGATTTAGAATGATGAATGAATGAATATATATACATATACACATTCATATATTGTGCAAAATAATGAAATGTAATGTTTAGTGTTTTATTGATGCAAAGGGTAAAAATGTCTCAGTCAGAAAACAAGGGAAAAAAGGAGGTACAATAAAATCAAACTCAAAAGTCAAGCCAAAAGCAACAAACAATCAAAATCTACGAGTAATAGTAATAATAATAATAATAAAAATACAACCGAAACAACAAATTATTACAAAGATTACAAAAAAGGACAACAGATGTGCCAACAAAAAAGTATATCACATGTACATCCTTTTTTCTTATGCAATTAATTTCCCTTAAAAAAAATCCATATACTTTCATTAATATCTTGTAACAGTTGCTTCTTTTTCTGCCCCACTCAGCACGTTTAACAGATTATTTAATAAAAAACAAAAACAACTACAGTACAATTATTAAAAATTGTGATAAACGGTCACATTTATAACAAAATGACCCGTGAATCATGTATGAAGTGTTCATTACTACACCTCTTTACAAAAACGGAAGTAACACAGACACAATTGTCCTCTGCACGATATATATAATCTCTTTTTTTTACACACTGTACACTTTTTGTGTGCAAAGATTTTTGTTTTTGTTTGTTTTTTGCATTGCATAGTTTTTTTCTCCTCCTCATAATTAATCTGACAAACTATTGTTTCTGTTTTCCACACTGACCTTTATAACTAAATATCGCAATTCCATTTTTTTTTGTGTGCACTCCATTCTGGATTATGTCCTAAATGCAGCGGGCCTCTCGGCAACGCACGTATTACGGGAATTCACCGGGGAACACTTGTGTCACGTGAAGAAAACGTCATATGTGCCCCAGATTCTCCTGGGATGGATTTGTGAAGTGGAAAGGACACTTCATATATATGTTTAATGTATAGCAATAAATAATTTGCATATCTACAATATAAGGAGATATACGGTAAAAGAGCAGTATATGTAATATGTAGAATATATGATTATTTGAATAAGTAAACAGTATATAGGGGGAGGTACTATAGTGAGTAAATGACATGTATATACACGATACAGAATATATTGATAATTGCATATATACTTTACTCAGATGTACGCTCTTTCCCTTAACAAACAAACAAAAATGTTATCATTATTACCTCACCACTTTTTAGAGGGAGATTAGTGGGTGGGTGGCATTCATTACATCCATCAATAATATTAACGACATTTCTTCACTGTGTCAGCTTTCTTCATGCCAAAATTCCCTCAATTCATTTTTTTCCCCCATAACACAATGGACATAGATAAATTATAAATTATAAGTTATAAGTTATAAAAGCTGGATTTATATTAGTGCCTATATGTGGGGAGATAAGTAGCTCAGTGTTTAAGGAGTTGGACTCTGGACCGGAAGATCATGGGTTCAAACCCCAACATCACCACCACCACCACCACCAACAAGCTGCCACTATTGGGCCCTTGAGCAAGGCCTTTAACTCTCTACTGCTCAGTTGGATAAGAGCGTCTTCCAAATGCTGTAAATGTAATGTAATGTTCCAGTGCCTATAAGAGGATAATTAACTCCACCCAGAAGATCATTGGATTCCTCCCACCCTGGTTAATCCATGTTTGGCAATACAGACGATACTGAACAATTCAAACTAGAACAAATAAAAAGTATTACATGCGGTGAAAAGTGAAATTCTCTGGGAGAATGATCATTTTGTCCTGCAACATACTTGAATCTGTCATTTTATGTGCGATTTTAGGTAACGTATAATAATAATAATAATATGCAAACCTGTTTTGGTACTTATGTGTTTGTGTGTATCTTGTGCTATATGTCTAAAGCACCTCATTTCCTTGGACTTCCCACATGTTCCAATGACAATAAAGATATTCTAGTCTATTCCAGTCTATATTCCACAATGCCTTCAGGCCCTAAGATAGATTTCACTCTCGGTAGTGATACGGTATCAGACATCGCCAGGCTAAAGGCCGTACTACCATCCGATATATTTTTATCAAATCCTGTCAAGCGTTTCTACCGGACCCTAAATGAATAAGTGAAAAAAAGTCGATCTAATCTCAAGCGAAAATGATTTGCTTTCTTATTCACGACAAAGCTCTGTATCGCCTTTCTAATTTCTGTGTCACCGCACAATTAAATGCCCTATCGGTAGCCTCAATTTCATCATTTTTTTTCCTGATCAGGCCTTTTCACACAGCTAGTTTTCTGCCAACTAGAGCGTGTAAAAAACAGAAGAAAACAGAAGAAGAGCAAAGAAAAAACAGTAAAGAAGAAAAGACCTCCAGACCAGGAATAATGGAAGATAAATAGAATAGAATAGCCTTTTTTCTTTGTCACATATGCATTACAGCACAGTGAAATTCTTTCTTCGCATATCCCTGCTTGTTGTTGGTAGCTGGGGTCAGAGCGCAGGCATGAAACGGCGCCCCTGGAGCACAAAGGGTTAAGGGTCTTGCTCAAAGACCCAAGGGCGGCAGCTTGGCCATACCCAGGACTCAAACCCGGATCTTCCGATCAACAGCCCAGCGCCATTAGACCACTGAGCTACCCCCCCCCCCCCCCCCCAAGAAGGATTGAAAGGAAGACATGAAGGCGTAGGATGGTCCCTAAATGCTGTTTTTAATCGCAGTAATTGAATATTCCAATTGTTTTTCTAGGGTGGGTGGCTCAGCTGTTCGCACATTCACCTCACACCTCCAGGGTCAGGGGTTCGATTCCTGCCTCTGCCATGTGTGTGTGGAGCATGTTTTCCCTGTGCCTCAGGGGTTTTTTTTCTCCAGGTTCTCTGGTTTCCTCCCCGGTCCAAAAACATGCACCTTGGAAAATTTGTCCGTAGTGTTTGAATGTGAGTGTGTGTGTGTGTGTGTGTGTGTGCCCTGCGATGGATTGATTCCCCAAGACGCCGGAGATAAGCACAGGTTCCACACGACCCGAGGGAAGATCAGAAAAAGCGATAAAAGATGAATGAAGATAAATGATTCTAGGGTCTATTTATCCCCCCCCCAACCTCATATGCTTACATTGCTAATGTTTCTATGCTAACAAGTCATGTGATTAACAAGTCATGTGCTTAAACGCATTGGCTTTGAGAGTTTGAGAAAGTAGTGTAAATGTGCACACGTGTAAATCAAGTCTGTAGCCTCCGCAGAAAAGACAATATTTCACTTGCGATGCTGGTTAGCAATAAGAAAAACAAATATTGACTCCAGGGATGAAACTCATTCTCTCTCTCGCTCTCTCTCTCTTTTTTTTTGTACCTCCACAAGGATCTATACTCACCAACCTGACACTTACGACCATTACTGGACGTACACGTACTTAAAATTGTAAAAGCTATGCAAAAGACATGTTGGTATACACTGAAAAAAATGGGTAAAAGTGAGGACCTGTTTTCTGGAGACCGTACGTCCCATAGGAATACATAATGGAAATATATGTACGGTCCACCCAACCCCCGTTAGCAAGATCGTCTCAGATGACACGCAGTTCACCACCGAGTTGTTTGATTGCCGCAAATTCGCGCCTTCCGCGCACACATTTATCCGTTATCGTCTTACACATAAACAGAACAGCACTTTCCCGAGAACCGACCTTGAAACTAGAGATGCTCAGGTACTAGTGAAGGGTTGGCTTTCAGCTCTCCCTCTTTCTCCTTTTTTTTTGCCTCCCTTCCTTGCTCGTCTTCATTCTTTGTCCTGAAAGCGACAGGGACCGGGGCGTCAGGTTGTCCGTTAATATATACGACGGCGATGCTTCTTTTTTTTTTAGTTCTTATATGAACCCGGCCGGAGAAATACGTATAGCCTCGGAGATGAAAGAGCTTGGACCGGTGCAGCCGGACGCTGTAGTTTTTCCCCCTCCTTCTCTTCTTATGTGCAACTCCGACAAGTGTCCGAGGAGTTTACCAGCTATCTGAATTCGCACGGCAAAAAAAACACGACTGCCTTTTTTGGTGACCGGTCATTTCGTGCGGATTATATTATTTCATCTTG
Source organism: Kryptopterus vitreolus (assembly GCA_030449085.1). Classification (NCBI taxonomy): domain Eukaryota; kingdom Metazoa; phylum Chordata; class Actinopteri; order Siluriformes; family Siluridae; genus Kryptopterus; species Kryptopterus vitreolus. The sequence continues at coordinate 8,290,466 of JACRUU010000006.1, read as the reverse complement.
AGGAAAGAAGAGGGAGAGGAAGAAAAAAAGCCAGCGATTATCTAAGGTATGTTTCTCCGCTTATTTATTCCATCATAGATATCGTCGTTTTGCAAAAAGGTGTTTTTTGGGGTGGGGAGGGCAATTATAGATGTTTTTGTTTCTCTTTCCTTGACGTGTTGTATTCATTCTCATTGTTTAATATATGACGATTTGTCGTCTGGGTTTAAACGTCTTGAAAGTAACAAATTGATGAAGAATTTCGTCATTCTTTTCACAACATGAGCGACGGACTGGCAAGATTTTTGCGCCGTTTTTCTCCATTTGCGACTTGTTTTATTGGCCGCTATTTGCGTGCGCCTGAAATCTTTCAACCCCGAGTCGGGATGAGGAGGAGAGGAAGGGGAGGGGAAGCATGAGCGACACAAAAGGCAACATTATTCCCCTGTGAATCTATGAATGGCGTATTGAAAAACAAAACACTGGAGACTAGATTATTTTTCATGCTTCATAACTAGAGTGTTTGTCCGCCGGTTTAGAGGGCTCCGCAAAAAAAAAAACCCAAAAAAAAAAAAAAACAGGGAAAATTAGTGCAAGGCCGTGTTAAAAATTAGCAGGCCCTAATTACAGGGGAAAAAGAAGTCATGTGATTGGAATTTAAAAGGTGCATAAAATGTCCAGAGCTGAGGATGTGGATGTGTAGGATTGAATGCATGGACCGTGAAGCTAAAACTACACTATCGTTTGTGTTGATATTGTGTTGCTCATGCTTCAGCTCAGTTGCAAGATTTCAGGTGGACGCAAATAGTGCCCAATAAAACAAAAAGTCATAAATGGAGAAAACTAGCAAATTCCTGCCAGTCCGTCACTCATGGTATTGGTCTTTCTTTCCGTCAAGGATTGTCGAAGTGAAAAAGAAAAGTGGTGAAATTCTTCATACTTCATCACATCATCAATCCATTATTTACAAGGTATCCGTTTAAACCGAGACATCGAATCGGAAGTCAAATATAGTAAACAATGAGAATGAATACTACAGTGCTGGTCAGTCTGTAGCCAATGGCCTGGTAGGACCGCATGATCAAATCACAAGAAAAATACAAATCGCTTCTTTTAAGTAGAATACGTTGAATTTATGTTTATTTGCTTATGTTTATAAGTTTAGAATTTATGTTTTCTGGTGTATTTGAAGTGAATCGTGCTGATTTTGGAGTCTCTAGATGGCATTAAAAAAAAAGAAAAAAACAACGCATTGTTATAGGAAAGCGAAATCATAAATGACTAAATAATGTTAAGTGAATGACACTGTATTTTCAGGTGGAGTAAGCGTGTGCTTACTTTTGTGCATTTGTCCGTGCAGAATTTTCTGGTTTCTTAGAGCTATCACAACCCCCTCCACCACTCACCCCCTTACCCTCATCCTCATATTATTCCCCCTTGATTACCTCCATCACTGGACAGAGGAAGACGAGAGGCGCCCAGGTGGTGTCATCGGCTGCCTAAGCATTCTGGAGAGCCGCAGTGAAAGATTCGCAGGAAGCAGCGCTTAGGTCACAGGACCAGGCAGCAGAAACAGCTTTTTGTGCCCTCGGCCCCCGGAATGTCCACTATCTGCCTGGGCCCAATATCAAATTCTCTGCTCGTCCTGGGATTGCCGCTCGCTTGCATTCCTGTGGAAGGTCAGAGGGGGGGAGATTTAGGAACAATAAATATAAAAGTAAAAAAAATAATAAATTCATCTTGGGGATGACTACTAGACCCTACATAAGTTATGCCACAACAGGTTCAAGATCCAATATTAATTGTAAACAGTGTTAGGTGAGAAACTAGTTACACTAACATAATTCAATGGCATAATTTATTTACAGTTACTGAGATAAAAAAAGACGCACTTAAATTACAGTTGCTTTTGAAAATGAAAATGTTACAAATCCCAAAGAACCCCCCCCCCCCCCCTCTAAAACGATTACAAACTCCAAAGAACCCCCCCCCCCCCCCCCCCTCTAAAACAACAAACTCCCCTCCCCTCCCCCAACAATTTGCTTCTGATATGTACACATTTTTTGCCTCAGGATGTTATTTTCATCAAGTGGAGGAATGAAAGTAATCAAAAAGTAATCAGTTACTTTACTTTTAGTTACACTAATTATTACAGTTTTTGAATAGGGTCATTTGTAATGTGCTATCTATTACATTTCCCAAAGTAATGTATATATATATATATATATATATATATATATATATATAGAGAGAGAGAGAGAGAGAGAGAGAGAGAGAGAGAGAGAGATAGAGAGAGAGAGCTTAGTTTCTCCAATGCAGCACTTAGTCTTGAATATCCCTAGACGCGGGAATACGTCTTTAAAATGTATTATTTAAAGCTAATAATATTGGGAAATATATTCATTTTGTTTTTCGTTTGTTTTTTTGTGGTTATTCAGTAAAAACCTAACACCCTCAGTATCCTGTTGGCATGTCATTTATATTTTTTTCACTAGCAGCTATATGAATCATGGTATCCGGGTGTTGCGTATTACCCCTGGGGTTATTTGGAAGGTTTTCACGTGTTTGTGGATTCTCAATTTAACCAGCACTTTGTGTCTACTGTGAAAAACATATTTACTCTGACCCCTTAAAAAAAGATGTGCTGTTGCATCCAGTGTGTATATACATACATGCATATATATGCTGTATATGTTCGTGTGTGTGTGTGTGTGTTTATAGTATATCCCTGGAGGCTCCTTCCTCGGACTGCCATGCGAGGCCAGAGTGTATTCTATAAAGTGTGCAGGCGCTGGAAAGCCTCTACATGTGTCATCGTCTCTTTACTGGTCTCACTGCTGCTGCTGGCCTTTAACATGCGCCTACCACTTGGTGAATACACAGTACTGTGTGTGTGTGTGTGTGTGTGTGTGTGTGTGTGTGTGTGTGTGTGTGTGTGTGTGTGTGTGTGTGTGTGTGTGTGGTGTGTGTGTGTGTGTGTGTGTGTGGGGGGGTGTGTGTGAGGGGGAGTTACATTTGTGTGTGTGTCTCTTTCTGGGTAATTTTATATGTTGATCTTGAGTTTATGGGCTTTAACTAATCAGAATCTACATGCTCCCATTTCAGATCACAAAGTGCTGAGACGATCAGTACTTAGTAAGTCATTTCCAAAATCATCTCTGTATAAGCCTTAACAGACTTCCTTTATATTTTGCATATTTATCCTATATATTTGACATTCAGTGTTCGGGGAGTAACTAGTTACGTGTAATGGCGTTGGGTAATTTAATTACAAAATAAATGTAACAGTATAATTTACAGTTACAAAAAAGTGTAATTGCATATCCTCTACAGTGGGTGGCAGTGGCGCTCTCAGAAAAAATTACCCCCGCATTCTGATGTAGTTTCATTTTGAAAAATAGAAAATATTCATAGTTTGTAACTTTTTTCCTTAGAACGTTAACTTAAAGTGCCACCTAGTGGACAAAGTAATTGAAACGTTACATTCACATAATTGAAAAATTACATTACATTCATTTGTAATCTGTAATCTATTACATTTCCAAAGTAATCCTTCCCAACACTGTTGATATTATATATATATATATATATATATATCTATATATATATATATATATATATATATATATATATATATATATATATATATACCTAAATGATAAATGATAAATGATAGATTATTATAGATATCCTTTTGATTGACATTTAAATATTTGGTGCATATTTTATACATGCCTTACACACACACACACACACACACACACACACACACACACACACACAGATGCAAATATTCAAAATGTCTTAACCTCATATACAGTACAGTACCGTGCTCCTAGTTTTTAATATGAACCTTTTTTTTAAACCAATTCATTTTAGTGGGTCAATGTCACACACACACACACACACACACACACACACATATATATATATATATATATATATATAATATATATATATATATATATATTTATTTATTTTTCAGATAATTTCCATTATCCATAAATAATAAATATTCATTGTTGATGTCCGACATTGTAATGTCATTCAACCGTCACCTCTGGTCTCACACCTGGTGTACCTCATGCTGAACAAAGGTTATTCTTCCAGATAAGACATGCGTTCATATCAACTAAGAGTGACAGGAAGATTATATAATGACATATTTGACTTTTTTTTTTTTTATCTACACATACTTTAATGCTTCGCTCCTTGTGCCATTGAAAATGCTTTATTTTTTTATTTTAAATGTTGCACTACATAGACTGCAATATATATTTTTTTAAATAAAATCATACTTGGGTGATGCCATGGTGTGCGTTTCTATGTATATGCCTGCTCTGTACTGAGTGTAGCTACTGATGCAGACTGAGCTAAATTGGCTTCCTGTTTCATTGGCGTCTAAAATTACAGGAAAATAGATATAGTAGATAAAGAGTACTGTAAGTATGGAGGGCCAAGAACCTCCTTTCAACAAATAATTGGACTAAAACCTCTCTCTCTCTCCCTCTCTCTTTCTCTCTCTCTCTCACTTTCTTTCTTTCTTTCTTTCTTTCTTTCTTTTTCTTTTCTTTCTTTCTTTCTTTCTTTCTTTCTCAGGCAACTGGACAGTCTACACCCAGAGTCTATGTGAGCCTATTCTCATGCCTCAATTTCCTCTTTTTCTCTAACTCACCTTTAAAACACTTCAGACAACTATTAAAATCAAACACACACACACATCCACACACACAAAGATGAAAGGGAGGTAGAGAACGATAAACAGGAAGGAACACATAAAGATCCAAGGCACCAAAACAAAAAAAAAAAAAAACAGGTCACTTCCCCTTGTTCTCAATTTACATAATCCCTTCTTCTATCACTGCATCCTCTCTGTCTCGTCAACCCCCCCCCCCCCCCCCCCCCCCCCCCCACCCCATTCCCCATCTTATTCCATTCTGGGAGTCATATTTCATATTTAGCCTTATTTTGGGCCTTAAATCAATGCGGATTAGAAGCATTCTTGTTATGGGCTACCATTATATCAGACGCACACATATTGTAGTTTCCCCTCTCGTGTTCCCTCTGGCGCAGACACTAAGGCACTAGAATCGTCATGTCTACATCATGTCGCGTTCATACGCAGCGGGATAGAAGATCAGTTTGAGTAGTTAACCTCCGGCTTTCCCCAGGTTGTCCCTGAGAGGAAAAGCTCTGAGCAAAAGCAAGGAATAGGCTAGGATTAAGTCCCATACAGGTCCTACATAAGTAGTAGGTTACCATAATTCAGCATGACGTCAGTGAAAAATGTAGGTCTATTACTGCCTGAAGACAAATATCATACAAAGTGGTGTGATATTTATCGTAATTGGGGCTCCTTAGTGGTGGAACAAAAAAAAAAACCCTCAGCGTTTAGAAGCATTCTTGTGTTGTATGATAGTTTAGAGCTGGCTAATGGATGGGAATTGGCAACGACTAAAAAGTAGGGCTGTTAAAGTTAACGCGCTAACACAAATACACTTTGACGTCACTAATTGTGCATTAATAATTGCACATCCACTACAGTGGGTGGCAGTGGAGCTCTCAGAAAAAAAGGATGCCCGTAACTCCGCCCCCCTTTGTTTGTGAGAGTTTGTAACTTTTTCCTTAGAACGTTATCTTAAAGTGCCACCTAGTGGACAAATGAAAATAATCGAAATGTAATCAGCTACTTTATAAAGTCATTGAAAAGTTAGACTACTTATTGCATTTTGAATTGGGTCATTTGTAATCTGTAAAACGTGCGATTAAGGTCCGAGTTAACTTGTCCGATTAATCGATTAATCAATTGACAGGCCTTTTATATAAATATTTAATTTTTCGTTTTTACTTTCCAATCAAAATCTTTTAGCACACATTTTTCCGCCCTTGCACCTGCCCTTGCAGTTTTATTCTCTCCGTTCTCCTCATCCTTCTTCAGTGCGGCTGGTGAACGGCAGGAACCGCTGTGAGGGCCGCGTCGAGGTCCAGTACAATGGCACGTGGGGCACGGTGTGTGATGATGACTGGGACATGGTGGATGCCAATGTGGTGTGCCGGCAGCTGGAGTGTGGTCTGGCTGTAGCGGTGGGTACGAGCTCCCGCTTCGGACAAGGTTCCGGGCCCATCCTGCTGGATAACGTAGACTGCAATGGCGGCGAGCTGGAGGTCAGCCAGTGTGGAAATCAAGGCTGGGGGATCCACAACTGCTACCATTATGAAGACGTAGCTGTCATCTGTAAAGGTAACCGCAAATCAATAGAGCTGTCTTTTAAACTTTACATGCTGAAAAAAAATGCACTTTATATAGTTAAATCGCATCTATCTATCTATCTATCTATCTATCTATCTATCTATCTATCTATCTATCTATCTATCTATCTATCTATCTATCTATCTATCTATCTATCTATCTAT
>JACRUU010000006.1:8216573-8279073 GCA_030449085.1 Kryptopterus vitreolus | reverse complement strand
CCTTTCTGTATAGGTGCACTGAGGCTATCAGGTGGACACCACCGCTGTGAGGGCAGAGTAGAGCTGTATCAGCGTGGTGCATGGGGCACCGTGTGTGACGACGCTTGGGACCTCCCCGACGCCCAGGTGGTGTGCAGGCTGCTGGGCTGCGGCGATGCCGCGGCTGCCAAGGTGGAGTCGTTTTTCGGACCAGGCGTCGGAATCATCCTCCTGGACAACGTGAAGTGCACAGGCACCGAGCTGTCACTCCAGCAGTGCTCTCACATACCATGGGACGTACACAACTGCGACCATTCAGAGGACGCCGGCGTGACTTGTTCGCTCCGATGACTCCGCCCACAGACAAAAAAAAATAACGTGCCCCGCCCTTTCCCCTCTTCCTGTCGTCTAAGGATCGGAGGGATTCGAGAATGTAGACAACAGGACATGTACAGTTTTGTAAATATCCATTCACACTGATACGCTAAAGGTATATGAAGTTAAAGGGTGATCCAGAAATGATGATTATGTAGAGAAATTGGCCCAAATCGGTTATTTTATTTATGCACTTTATGAACGTTTGAATACCCAATACATTTCTGTATGTCTAAATACGACACCGGATTTTTCCAGCATTTATTATGCCAAAGTAAATAAATTTCTTTTTCTCGAATGCAACATTTAGATACCGTATGTAGTTTGCACGTACGTTAGCCCAGTCCTGTTCGCCAATCACCTTGTGCAGCTGCTGGGACATTCATTATTCTCGTGTCATTTATGAACGTTTATTTTGCAAAATATTCAAAAGACTAATAATTTTCCCTTGTAATATTCTGTTAAATAAGAAGTTTAAAAATATTACACCAAAGATTATCCAAAAAAAAATTTTCTATATTGCGAAAGGATCTAGAAAAAAAAGTCTCAGGTTTTAAGATCTCTAATTAAGGAAAAAAAAAAAGTTAATATTATTTTTCCTTATCTAACGTTGCCCAAACCTGCCAGAGTAGTTTATATTGGCTGATTGGGTTCTGGAAGAATAAATCAAACGTGGGCATTTGTTTTTAATAATGCTCGTGTAATAATTGACTTCTGTGACTGGACAGCTTTTTAAACAACATGAGCTCAGATGACAAAATAATGACAGATGACAAATTTTTGGTTGCACAGATCAATCTAAAGGGAAAGCATCCCATATATGCAAAGCTCCGAGATGCTCTTTTTTCAATGGAAACCGGCTCTTGAATACTTTTGTGATAAAACTCATCATTATTCTACAATATTGGTGCTTAAACATATTAAAGGTTTCAACACTTTTTTTGGCACTGTTCATACGTGCCCGTGTTTCCTTTTACTTCCGTTCATTTGCATCATGGCAGTAATGGGGAAGAGGTTGCTCATCGGATAAGATGAAAGGTCATGGGTTCAAATCGCCAAAATCACCACTGCTGGGCCGGTGAGCAAGGCCTTTAACTCTCAGTTGCTCAGCTGTATATAGACCCTGATTACCGACCTTGAGGACTGGTATAACGGTGAAATCAGAATCGGATTCTACATTGTTCTTGAATTTGAGATTGGACATATTCTCGACGATGAACCCCAGATTTACAGTACAGGTCAAACGTGTATGATACGCATGAACGAGTGTCGGCTTAGTCACAAACACTATCGATAGTGGATCAGCATTGCATATTGGCCAGAGCGCTAATATTGCTAGTGTTATTAAGGAAAAATGAAAATATAAGTAATAGCTCAGTGATAGTAAATAATTGATTCGATTCAACTTTATTGTCACTACACATGTGGGCAGCGAAATACAGTTAGCATCCAACCAGGAGTGCATTTCACGGTGCAATAATTAGTATATAGTCAACTGAAGACAATGTGGCTTTGCAATTAGTAAGTTGCAACCATATGCGTGTGTGTGTTTGTGTGCATTGATGACTACTATTCTGGTGGCATGTTTGATTTGTGGCCTTCTCTTGCTAACCATTAGGCTGCTGTAAGAAGAGATTCTTCCCGATTCTTGAGATCCTGCAGCCACGTTGGGGTAAATGGGTGAAAAGAAAGGAAGCGTCTAGTCCTCAAAACAGCTGCTCACTGGTGTATCATTGTGTAGTGAGATGGGACAAAGGGATGGTGTGGGAGAGACAGACAGATGGAGAGTGTGAGAGAGAAAGTGTGTGTGAGAGAGAGAGAGAAGGGTGTGGACTAGACAGAAAGAGGCAGGGAAGCAGATAGCAGAGATGGGCTCGTCCAGAATTCCCACTGCAATGCAATAAAAGTGCGCCACCTTTATTCCAGAAATTTCTTAACGTTTCCTTTGTATATCCGTGCAGCATCTCTATATGTCTATACGGACCGCATTATTAAGGGAGCGTTCCTAAACCATGGGCTGGCCTGAAGTGTAGTCTCTATTGCCTCCTCACAATATCAGGGGTGTGATACAACCATCTAGAAGATAATAATGGAGGTATCACATACACTACGATCCACAAATCGTGCTTCCAAATGTTCAAGACTCCAAATGCCTTCCAAGACTGCATTTCCCTGCCTGCCTTTCCCGGCATCCAAATGTCCATTCTTTGAAGTGCACCTAGTGTCACGCCCACACACACACACACACACACACGCACACACACACACACGCACACACACACGCACACACACATTAATTGTGACGGCACCAGGACGTTTGAAAAAAAAATTAACCACGCCCCTATTCGCTCGGCGATGACGCAATCGGAAGAAAGTGTAGGAGTGGGAGGGGCGTCCTGTCGGCACTAGCAGAAAGCACGGAGCAGCTGCAGTGGCAAGACGGAGCGCGGCGCTTTACCGGACCGCATCGTGTTTAGAGACCGTATATAGAGCTGTATATACCAATATATATATATATATATTTAAAAAAAGACAACAACCAGTCTTCTAACCAAGACACTGACTCGAAAGCCAAAATGGTGGACCGCGAGCAGCTGGTTCAGAAAGCCAGGTTGGCTGAGCAGGCTGAGAGATACGACGATATGGCAGCTGCCATGAAATCGGTAAGTTGCGGAGCCGACGGTACTTTTTGATCGCTGACCGACTTCTACGTGATCGGGAGCAATACGCGCTTTCACCTCCCCAACCCTCAACCACCCCAGCTCTCCCCCCTACCCCTTCACCTCCACCCCCCCCCTTCATGCACCGATCATGTTCCGCCTGATCGCTAATCACTAAACTGGGACGTGCATTTGATTTCTGAAAACCATTTCTTTTTAAAAAGATACAACACTCCATCGTTCATTTCTACACCAACCCCTTTTGCAAAGGACTTATTGGAAATGAATGTCATGTCCGAAATCCATCATAGAATGTCTTTATTTCCCCCAATTTCCTTTATTGACACATCTAGATATATTGAATCGCGATATGGGTGTGTGTGTCGTGATCGAGTCGAAGCGGGTGCGGTGTGTTTGATTTTTGGGGCGGTGCCTTTCGCCACATCCCCTGTGCACAGCGGACCATAGAAGGACCGAGTGTCAAAAAAAAATAAATCATGCAGCGCATATGCAAGCCGGTTAGTGTGAGATGTTTGATGCATTGGGTGAAATAAATAATCTAGAAAAAGACGATTAGTTGCTTTTTGGGGTTTTCGGACAAATCTGCATGACGAGCCAAAATGTCTAAAAAAAAAAAAAAAAAAAAGCAAAAAGAGTTGGAGTAATAAAGGAGGTGGAGTGTGTGTGTGTGTGTGTGTGGGGGGGGTGTCCCGGTTCTGCTTTGGGACAGTAGGGATGTTCTAAAAATCCCCCCCACTGATGAGGATGAAGGATGCGGCTTTGTGTCTGTCCAAAGGCGCAGGGACCAAATACTTACTTGTGCCTGATTCCTAAACCTCTATAGTGATTGTGGGTAATCGGACTTGTATAATCAAATGCTTAAAAACGATTATCCCGACACACACCCCCCCCCCACCGCTCCCTTTCTCCCACACTGAAAGGCGTGTACAGGTTTTTTCTCACTAGGCGTGTCGCAGCGCGTGCCAAGGTGCAGAGTCCGTACTGCACCATTTCGTATAATCCATCAACCCTCACCCCCACCCAACCACCACCCCGGAAACAGCTACGGCCAGGCCACATACGATTGGGCTTTTCCAAACGACAAAAATGATTCATGCAGTCTTTGTAATACCTTCAACCCCACCCATAACGCCCCACCCCTACTCGGAGGCAACACCTTGAGAATCAGTCCAACACTGGAGTTAAAGCGTGTGATAAGTCATGCATGCTGAAGGCTACACCCTCCTGATATCACCGCCCCGTCCTGTGAGATCTGTAGAAGGCCGGGCCCCCGGGGCGCCCAGTGGAAGCTGTCGCGCTCGAAATAATCGTTGCTACAATAAGTCTTATCTCCAGAATCGCGTCTCCGAGAGGTCACTGTGAAGACTCGATGAGTCATATGTACCTCATGAAATAACCGAGTAATCAGGAAACCAGACAACAGCATCTAATGTACGCTGTTATTCTTTTGATTATGTCGCCGTAAACGCATACTTGAGTTGCTCATCGTCTTAATCTAAATATATATTATATATATATATATATATATATATATATATATATATATATATATATATATATATATATATATATATATAAAACGAGGGGTAGATTTCATAGATGCAACTGCAAATATGGATTGATGTCCTGAGGATGACCTCTATACTTTTATTGTTTTTTTTTTTTTAATGGACGATGTGAGAGAACAACGAGGTCCTGGCTTCGGGCTCTCAGTCCCCGGTGCTCTTGAGCGGAAAGAGCATTCGTCCATTAGCAAGCGAAACAGGAAGCAGCGATCTACTGGTGAAAAATGCTCTGTCATGGTTGGATTGTGTCTTTAGTTCGAGGAGGTGGTGGTGGGGGTTGTGGGGGTATTGCCCACGGTGTCTTATCTTTGGATAGTGACTAAGGGAACTTAATGGAATATGACAAATCATGCTGCACTCTGGGGCATCATCCGATATGCCAGGCTGCGCTTAGATTTATGTCATCCACTTTAACCTTTTCGCATGCGGTGATTGATCACATAAACGTCATAGATATTTATCTGCTGGCCATATAGTCTCTGAACCGAGACTCGGTAAAAAGCAACGGTAGATTTCAGTTTTGGATTCAACAAAAAAGAGAAACAGGATTGGTCCCAAACCGCACCCGCTTTTCCATCCAGAATCCTTGGTTTCTCAGTGACCTAACAAATCCTCATAATCTGCTCCCACAGTGACTCAGTAAAATGGCACAATATTAATCTCAGCAAGGTAATAAATTAATCAGAGTAACGGAACAGGAAATGAACATTAATGACCCGTTATAACCAACGACTATATATATATATATATATATATATATATATATATATATATATATATATATATATATATATATATATATACACAAGGACTTTTTTGTCTTCATAAACCAGATGTTTTATTTCTGTATTTGTCTAGGGAGGGAGGACAACATTTTATCTTTGTGTGTTTGTGTGTGTGTGTGTGTGTGTGTGTGTGTGTGTGTGTGTGTGTGTGTGTGTGTGTGTGTGCACACCTAGTTGTGGTAGAATACCAATTTATTTTTGTGTAACACAGGTCAATTATATTTATCCAGCATATGAAACATGGTCTCTCTCTCTCTCTCTCTCTCTCTCTCTCTCTCTCTCTCTCTCTCTCTCTCTCTCTCTCTCTCTCTCTCTCTCTCTCTCTCTCTCTCTATCTCTTACCCTCAGAAATGGAGGCAATTAATGATTACAGGAAATTGCAGTCTCCACCTTGCAGGCATGAATTGTAATAGTGAATAATGAATCATCTGGGGTTTCATATTGACGAATTTAATTGCCTGTCCTGAACATGGGGACACACTTCTGAATTGAGATTATGAATGTAATCATTATATATATATATATATATATATATATATATATATATATATATATATATATATATATATATATATATATATATGGTTTTATATGTACTATTACAAAATCCCAATTGTTCTAGATATCATCTCAAGACACTCACCGCATTTAATCAATCCTCATCGGGGCGACTCGTTGTCATGACGTCATGTTGCCTGTAGCAACCCACCACTTATTATATTGCAGGAAAAAAATCATTCAGCCTTGCAGTTGGCAAATTCTATGTGTAGTCTTTTCATACCGGCACAACTCCAGACTAATGCAAATCTTGCCCGCCTTTACGAATTGATGTAACAATTGCTTTATGCTTATATAAACCATTTTTTTTCCAATCCGTTCTTATGTCACACATTATTTAGCGTCTTATGAAGGCTTATAATAACTCTGTTACATTGGAGGGAAAAGAAAGAGAGACCATTACAACAAAGGAACGACTGAATATTGAGACGGATAAAGCCATGTATAGGCAGATAATACCTATTTATAACCGTGTACTGGGCGATCAGATCACAATCGGATATAATTCGATCATTCGCATCATGTCCACTTCCTGTAGCTGATATTATGTGTTCATGTACAAAGCATGCTCCATGGTCGTCTTGTTCTGAATTTACACTACTATACAGTAAATACCAGTTGAAAACCCATGCAAAACTCCAGACGTAAAGGTTATCCGCTCCTTAATATTCACATCCAGAATGCCACACTCATGCAAAGTGCTCATACAAGCAGCTAGCATGTACACACCCCTGCCTATTCCTATAGTGAATAGAGCTACAAGCTACAACCCTATTCGTTTCCAGTCATAGTCTATGGTTATTTATTAAGAGCCGGGAGATTCATCATCATCAGTTAATTCGAGTTTATGGTTGATATCACGAAAGTTTGCGATTTCACCTTGGTTTGGTACTGCGAGCGTCCCTAGCGCGCTCTGACGCATCCAAAAGAGCTTGTTTGCAAGAGGGGCGCGGTTTCAACAAGCCAAAGCCCCGCTGTAAAAATTTGCCTGCGGTTTTGTGGCAGCTAAAGGAAGTCGCACGACTTATTTATTCCAGCACCTCAAACAAACACACTGCTGAATGGGGAGGCATGTGTGGCGCTGCGGGATAAACACGACAGCGGCAAACCCCAAAACACCGACTATAAACAGGTAAAAAAAAAAAAAAAAAGTGGACACATTTTCCCCACCGTGTCCAAAATCTGAAAAACAAATCAGGTGTTCAATCAATATATCAATATATATATATATATATATATATATATATATATATATATATATATATATATATATATATATATATATATATATATATATATATATATATATATATATATATATATATATATATATATAAAACACTTAAGATAACAAAAAATCTCTTGAAGACTGAAGATAAAGTTTCATGAATTTATTTAGCACTAATGGGATTGATCCTTAAGGGATTGTTGCCTTAATTATTGCCTGAAGATATATTATAGACACCTGAATGATGGGTACAACTTCATTAATGCTGAATCATGCTAATATTTTGCTTTCTTCAGCCATGTATTGGGTAAAATGCAGCCACTTTCTGTAGCTGATATTAAACATCGGCGGTAAAATCTTTCTTGCTTGGTGAAGAAAAAAGAAATAACACCCATAACACACACACAGATATATATATTTAGTGTTTAACCTGTCTCTGGATCCCCATACCAAGACTTAATGTGCTTCCTAGCAATCATAATATCCTAATGCGAAATGCATTATCTCCGTGTTACTGTAAAACCATAACGATCATTAATGTAATTTAGTTTTCTGCCTTATCACCAGCTATTTCCTTCTTTCTCACCTTGCATTTTATGGCCTCTGTCTTTCAAAACATGGTGCAAAGTCCAAAGCTTGCTCATTTAACAAGTAAGAGATTATAGGCCTCCCAGAAAAATTATATACCAGTACAAAATGGTATATACCAGTAGACACGGTGGTGTGTGTGTGTGTGTGTGTATACATCAAAACGACTTTAAAAGAGTTCATAGACAGTGCACTGCTTTATTCTTGCCCCATTTTGCAATACTGATTGTGAAACACTGCCAGCAATGCGAGTCTGCAGCTTCAAATTCAACATTTTAAAGAAGTGCACTTTTTATGACTTTTATGGTGTGTGGTCACATGATGAGCCAAGCACAGTTTTTATTATAATTTTTTATTATTATTATTTTCGATGTAGGGACTCAAGAGATACAGATACGTAATGAATAGGAATCTGGGTTCTTTGCTTATTTTTTCATTTTATTGCGTAATGGATCGAAGGAGGTTCTGGAAATTGGAGTCGGGTCAAGTGAACTAGGTTGTAGTTTTAGCTGTACTTTTACTCTTTTCCTGAAAACACAGTAAAAAGCCATTGTCATGGCATCAGTTAATGTACTGGTAAGAAGTACAGAAGTAAGAAGTACTACTTTAGTTTTTTTTAATCATTCTTACACAAAGCCTTCCTTCGGTAATACGATTCATTCTTCAGTTGGCATGCTGTTCATCCAGTTTTCTTAAGGATACAGTGTGTGTGTGTGTGTATGTATATATATCTATATATATATATATATATATATATATCTATATATATATATATATATATATATATATATATATATATATATACACACACACATATATATATATATATATATATATATATATATATATATAATAAACTTTTTTTTTTTGCCTTTTGAGCACAAAAGTCTTGTTCTACTATTATTTCAAGGTTTGCGACAGGTTTATATAGATCGGGACCCCGAAGCAATTTCACCCTACACGCCAGTGACATTTGTTCTTCCCCAGCTCGTCCTAAATTTTAAACCCGTCCTAACTATAGCTGGTGCAAACAAACTGGTTGGATAAAGTTGGAAAAAGGATAATCTTCTCCAACATGCACAGCTGCTGCGATGAGCAAGCTGGCTAGCTGCAGCCTCGGCTTCATTCCCAACCCCCACGCTGCACACCCACCCACACACTCACTACTGCACTTGTGCCCTGTGCTCTCATCCACACACACACACACACACACACACACACATATGCCTAAGCAGATCTCACGTCAACACATACCCACACATTTAAATGCATCTTTTTTTTTTTTTTTTTTTTTTTTTTTTTTTTTTAAACCTCATCTTTTTTTTTTTTTTTTTTTTGCGCATAATATGGACACACATTTTCTACTCTAAGCATATATGGTACCCCATCACAAAGACACACTGTGCATTGCCGCAAATGCACTGTCAGTGTATCCAGGTCTGCAGCAAAAAGAGAAAAGAGAGAGCGCGCGAGAGAGAGTCCTCTGCAGCCAAACAAAGACGATCGCCTTGTTTCTATGGAAACTGAAGATTGTGTGTGATATAGAGCTTACATTTGCAGCCTGAATAAGAAAGGCGGCACATGTGGAGCTAAGCAATAGGCCAAGGGTAATAAGGCGTGCATACCGATTTGCTAACGATTGGTAATTAAGGTATATTGTGTATAAAAATTCGTCAAACCGGCTAAAAAATTTGTAATGGGTTATTTTATTTTTTTATTCCTCCTTTGATAGTCAAAAGGAAAATGCTGCGTTATTCTATGGCGCAGTAATATGACACATAGAGCATTTTAAAAAAGTCTTCTACGCTAGAATCGTTTCACCGGACAGAATGTTCCCTGTAAAACAAAAATATATTATTAACATCTTTTAAGTTGAATGCGTATTCTGTATTTTTTTATACTCATAACCATTCAATGCGGTAATGGGTGCGAATGGTTATCTGGGTATCAAAAAATGTGTGTGTGTATATATATATATATATATATATATATATATATATATATATATATATATATATATATATATATATATATATATATTTTTTTTTTTTTTTTTCCATACATTCATAACGGGTATGAGCTACTCACTTTAGTAGCATATATTACCGTATGGAACCTTACTGAAGCGCATTGCATTCCCAAATCCGTATTTATCCGTATTATTATTATAACCTTAAACGTATCAGCAGTTCATATGGAAAGGAACCGGGACAGAATTCTAAAAGGGGCCACGTCCCATATTTTACAATTAAAACAACCACTAAAACAGTAACATTGAAATGAACATGAAATTAATGAATGAACAAGAAATTAATTTCAGGAGTTATGTCACCTAACCATGACATGTCTCTAGCAGTGTATGCAACACACAACATACAGCTAATATGTCCAAAACATTCACTTTACAAATCTCCCTGCAGTTACCAGTAGCATTCATCCATAAAATCTGCCCTGGCTTTAAAAAAAAAACCAAAAAAAAGCTTCATTCACCATGAGTCAGTATAATTCCTTCACCCTGTAATACCCCCCCCACACACACACACACACACACTCCCCCCGTTGCTTCTCCCTTCATGTGCTTTTATCCGATCCGTGAAAAGCGTGTACTATTCTTACAGTTTAATTCTTATACATGCATTACACACATCAGGACATTGTTGCTCTTGGGTCACTGCGTAAGATCAGACTGTTGTTTCCATTCAGAGTTTTTCATTAAGCGTCAGAGTGAAGGCAGAGCAGATTACTCAGGAGATGACCTTAATGCTTTAGCATTGCTGGCACAGCTCAGACACTGCATCGTAGGGTGAGGTGAGGTTAGTGTGCCTCAGGATATATGTAAAGAATTCTGTACAAAAAGAAAATGTTAATGCTTTTTTTTTCCTTGAGGAAAATTATCAGATTAAAGACCTACTTATGTCAATGATAGTGATTTTAAATATCCTAATGTATTCAAATTGCTGCATATAATGCATGCGAAACATACATTTATTTATATATTCACGCAAACGCTGGTTAAAACTAATGATAATATGAAGATGGTATATTATAGATGGAATATGAAAATTATTGATGACTAAGGAAAACGAGTGATCATAACTAATATGAGTTCTAGTCGAATCCGGCTGATGTTGAATAGCAGGAATGCAAACGAATTCAAATCCTTGAAGAAACCATGGACGGAGTGCATTTAAACCCCTTGTAGACGATTGTCGCGAAATCGCATCAAACTTCCTCCAGCCTTAACACAGCCAATTTACTGTATGTATTCCTCCAATGCCAGTTGATGCTTATTTGACACGTACTATAGATTGTTTTAGAGGCGCTGATTGCGCAGTTATAGTATCTGCTTGAAACACAATACATACGGTCCACACTCAACTTACAAGTTACATTCCAAGAGTTAGTTTTGTAGTATGAATTTGTTCATAAGCCGTGCCCCTTGGCATTCGCTAATGTCCGCTACCGCTTTATCCGATCTTCCCTCGGGTCACGGGGAGCCTGTGCCTATCTCAGGCGTCTATGGGCATTAAGGCAGGATACACCCTGGATGGAATGCCAACCCATCGCAGGGCGCACACACACACACACACACACACACACATTCATACACTAGGGACAATTTTCCAAGATGCCAATCACACACCCAAAAAATCAACCTACCGTGCATGTTTTTGGACCGGTGAAACCCGGAGAAAAACCCCTGAGGCACGGGGCTCCAAATCCACACACACATGGCCGAGACGGGAATCGAACCCGGATCCTGGAGGTGTGAGGCGAACGTGCTAACCACTAAACCACCGTGCCCCTTGTAACTTTTCAATTACTTTATAAAAGTAAAGGAACTGATTAAATTTGATTAATTTCATTTGTCCACTAGGTGGCACTTGATGAAATTACCATTCTAAGGAAAAAACTAATTCAAACCCTCGTAAAAAAAATGAGGGTTTATGTCTCGAAATTGAGCTGCTTCAGATTAAAACTGTATACGGGGGGAGGGGTGGTGGCTTGGGGTGCGGGCGAAATTTGAGGATTTGTACACTTTAACACTTTCATGAGTAACTGTAATTTAATTATGTTTTTTTTCTCAGTAACTGTAACAAATTACCGTTACTAATTAAATTAGGTAATGCCGTTACATGTAACTAGTTACTCCCCAACACTGTGTATACAGTTAGTACTGTACTTACCATGGAATGTAGTGTGTGTGTGTGGATGGTTGGAGGAGGAGGAGGTGGTAAACATTACATGGGTATTACACTTGTTCTCTATGCTCTGCGTTCGCTACGCTCCGTGACTAGCTAGCGGAATGTTTTTTTTTTTCGAATGCGAACATATTTTACTTTATGGACAGGTTTGTTTGTATGGGTGAAAGTTGGTAAAGTCCAGAGCGTTTGTAATTTTTTTTTTTTTTGTATGATTGTATATGCATTCAGGCAACAAGGGGTTAAGGTGTGTTAATGGGGTTAACGTTACGGCTATCTGAAACATCTCGTCCCGTCTGTCCTACAGGTGACCGAGCTGAATGAGGCACTGTCCAACGAAGAGCGCAACCTGCTATCCGTGGCCTACAAGAACGTGGTGGGAGCGCGCCGCTCCTCCTGGCGCGTCGTCTCCAGCATCGAGCAGAAGACTTCGGCCGACGGCAACGAGAAAAAGATCGAGATGGTGCGCGCCTATCGCGAGAAGATCGAGAAGGAGCTGGAGGCCGTTTGTCAGGATGTGCTCAACCTACTCGACAACTTCCTGATCAAGAATTGCAGCGAGGCCCAGCACGAGAGCAAGGTCTTTTACCTGAAGATGAAGGGCGACTACTACCGATATCTGGCCGAAGTCGCCACCGGCGAGAAGCGCGCCGCCGTCGTGGAGTCGTCCGAGAAGGCCTATAGCAAGGCGCACGAGATCAGCAAAGAGCACATGCAGCCGACGCACCCCATCCGCCTCGGCCTGGCGCTCAACTACTCCGTGTTCTACTACGAGATCCAGAACGCGCCCGAGCAGGCGTGCCACCTGGCCAAGACGGCCTTCGACGACGCCATCGCCGAGCTGGACACGCTCAACGAGGACTCCTACAAAGACTCAACTCTCATCATGCAGCTGCTGCGAGACAACCTGACACTCTGGACAAGCGACCAGCAGGACGACGAGGGCGGCGAGGGCAACAATTAAAAAATGTATAAAAAAAAAAAAACAAAAACAAAAAACAGAGGGAAGGAGATGGAGAAGCAAAAGAGGAGAAGTCCCTCAAAGAATCACCCGTTTCCTAGCCGTAACACACACACGAAAATCACGCGTGCTCACAAAGTAAATTAAAACGAAAAATTTAAGCGCAAGTTAAAAACATTTTACGTAAAAAAAAAAAATTTAATTAGGGGGGGGGTCTGGTGGAACGCTAGCAGCCATGTTCGCCGACGGGTCCAACCGCAGTTGATTTTTTTTTTTTTCTTTCCTGAAAACAAAGCGAATAAAATATATTGGCAAAATCCGAAATTACATTTTAAAAAGCATCAAAATTCGAAAATAAATAAAGAAATCACTTCTGTTGCGCCGTTCGACCAAAACAACACATTCGACCAAAACGATTCTTCGAAGCTAGTCAATAAGTCAGTAAGCACACGGTCGACTAGGATTGAAACGCACCCCAAACCCTGGCGTAGGGACTGTTCTTGTAGTGAAACATGACGTCAAGCTGCTTATTTGTCAAGTATATAGGAAGGGTTCAGGAGCTGTCAGGGGAAGCGTTAAAGCTTGAAAAAAAACAAAATGAAAAAAAAAAAAACTTGAATGTTGCAAAACAGTAAACAATGCTCGAGTGTGAAAGGATGTTTTGTTTTTTTGTTGGGGGGGTTTGTCTCGGTTAAACATAATTGTGGATTCTGATGTACGCTCGACAGCCATTTCTTTAAAAAACACAACAAAAAAAAGCAGACACGGCGATTCGAACAACGTTCCAAAACATCACTGTGGTTACAGGATCGAGAAACGGTAGTTTAGGTGGACGGTAAATTTCCAGGTTTCTACCCATTCGAATATTTCTATTGATAGCTATGAAATTGTTGCCCTTCCAGTGAAAACTCTTCTTATTATCATTATTATTATTATTGATATCGTTTGGAAGTTTAGGGTGTCAAGGGTGACCCGCACTACCAAAATCTAGGTTTTTATTATGCTATAGTACCATAAACCAGAACATACACCATATATATATATATATATAAACCTGCAATGATATTACATTACATTATATTTAATGTAATATCATTGCAGGTTTATATATATATATATATATATATATATATATATATATATATATATATATATATATATCTATATATATATATACCTATATATATATATATATATATACCTATATATAAACCTGCAATGATATTACATTATTAAAATGCAACCTGTAAACAAATAAATAAATAAAAAATTCCCTGAGCTTAAATCCTGAAAATTTTAATTCTCTAAAGTAATCCTTAATCACTTGGATCCCTGTCGCGATACACTGAATGGATTCAACTGGAACCATTGGCTGTTTTTCCTTTGTTCATGAACTGAAAGTACAATTATGGACACTGGCACTGCCAGTGATCATCTTAAAGCAGCTTTGAGGTTTGTGGTATTCTTTTTCTTTTTTTTTTTTTTTTTTTTTTTTTTGTTTTGTTTACTTTTTTAATTTTCCGAAGGAAAAAAAAATGCACTTGCCTAATACTGTTTCTCAGTGTAAGATGATTACTGCTCCAATATTCTCGATAATACAATATTGTGCATGCTGGTGATGTATTTATATACTGTAGCTTGACTTTATTAACTTAAAAAAAACAAACAAACAAAAAAAACCACACACACCTGTAGATGTTATGTATTCATAGGAAGAAGAAATGGCTAGAATTCAATCTGATTCTTATTTTCTATTTATTACTTTGTTTAAATTGAATGATTTTATTTTTCATCTTTATTCGATTGTTTTTTGTTTTTTCCTCGCTGAAGTACGCGACGCCAAAATGGTGAACTATAAACATGACACTATAGTGACATGCAATTCTTGTACATGGGTTTTATGAAAGGAAAAAAAAAAGGACAGATAAACACCGTTGTTAGCTTAACACTCTCTGTCTCTCTGTCCAGCGACAAAAAAAAAAAAGATAGAAAGAAAATAATCAAAGATCGCATTGTAAATCGAATTTGTTGTTCTTACAATGGCCTTTCCTTTTGTGCTTTTTCTGTCACATTACACGGTGTTTATCAATTCTTTGGAAAAACTGCATTTCTGTATGGAATTCACTCATGGACCATAATTTCTTCTTACTGTCTTTTTTTTTTTTTTTTTTTTTTTTTTTTTTAACTTTTAGCTGTCTCTCCTGATATCTTAAATGTGAGTCATGTAGCGGATGCACACGAGAAAAATAATAATAATAATGATGATAATAAAAATGAATTAAAAAAAGAAACCATCGCTACATCCTTCTAACCACACTTCAGTGCCACTGTTGTATTGTAGATCACCCTGTCAGTGGAAACGTGTCTTTGAATGTGTTTCAGATGAAAAAAAAAGAAAAATGAACTAAACCCTGGCAGAATGTTTAAAAAAAAAAAAAAGATCTGATAAAATGAAATGTGATAAATGCATAGTATAGTATTATATAGTATAGTATAGTATCGATAGTAGCTGAGATGGGAATAGAAGCCACTTAGAAAACATGATGTGTTCAGTCTGGCCAGCTGTAATTTATGACTTGGATAGAGGGTACACTGTTCGATTCCCAGTGTCTCATTCTGTGCCATCCTGTACCATCATCCAGGCTGCCTAAGAACCCCGTTTGCTGAGGCTGAATGTAATGCAACCATCTGGCTCTTAATTTTTGCCAAAAGTTTTTGGTTTGTGGTTCGCTTTACTGAGCAGTCGATGCTATTGCATACAGGAATGTACTGGGTAAACATATAGAGAAATTTTAAATAAAAAGAGAGAAAGAAAGAAAGTCACAGCTCATAGTAGTGGACCGTCAATGCCTTTTCTTATATCCAACCCTACAACAGTGTTCATAACTGACGTTATTGGGTATCAGAGGTGTCAAGTACAAATATTTCGTATATATTTTTCGTATAAATATATTATATATATCTATACTTTTCATTCATTCATCTTCTAGGGGATCCGATCTTCTCTCGGGTCACGGGGAGCCTGTGCCTATTTCGGGTGTCTATAGGCATTAAGGCAGGACACACGCTGGATGGAATGCCAACCCATCGCAGGGCACACACACACACACACACACACATTCATACACTAGGGACAATTTTCCAAGGTGCCAATCAACCTACCTAGGGACCGGGGGAGAACCGGAGAACCCGGAGAAAAAAACCCTGAGGCACGGGGAGAACCTGCAAACTCCACACACACATGGCCGAGACGGGAATCGAACCCGGACCCTGGCGGTGTGAGGCGAACGTGCTAACCACTAAGCCACCATGCCCCTTGGTATCTATACTTTACTGGAGTAATTATTTTTAAGTCCTGCTCCTTACATTTTTACGCAATTATCTGTACTTTCTACTCCTATAAACATGTACCATTCTGACACCCTATTGGTTTGTACGCGATCCATCGCACCTGCACACGATACAAATCACGTCACACTCCAACAAGGACATAATCAGTTTTGGGATCATTACTCAAAAAAACGATTATTTCTTAAAAGTGTTTTATTCTACACTGCTGGCTCATTTATCAAACGAGTGTTTTCTCTTCGTCCTCCACAAATGAAGCTACAGTATGGAGTTCGCTAGAGAGATGTTTGAATAAATTAGCGATTGTGATCGGCGCAGCGCTTTCGTCCTTAATGGCATTTTTCCCCCTTGCATTACTTTTACTTTTAGACTTGAAGTAATTTTTGAAACCAGTACTTTTACTCTTTTACTTGAGTACTAAAACCTTGAGTTGATACTTCTTGAAAACTTCTACAGAAGCCTTTTTAAACCCTAGTATCTATATCTCTGTGGGTTAAATTGTGATGGGATAATCAAGGCCTACCTTCATTTCCTATCTGTAGTTTCCCCTAATGATAATAATTTATTTAATTATTTATTTAATTATTATTTATGGCAATAATATTTTATTCCTATTATACCAAGGAAATTTGCCAACTATTGCAAATAGGGTTTCGTATAATCAATTAACTGTATAAAATGATTCACTTGCAGCCATACCAGGAGATTGACGCAGGACTGAGAATTGCTAATAATAGGTTTGTATGCAAAAATGTTTCCTTCTTTAAAAATCATCTGACTAAACATAAATGTTTCTGAAATGGGTAAAAGTGTTTGTGAATTACATGAAAATGTGTTGTTCTTTGGAAAACAAAATAAGTGATTGAGAGGTAGTGTATAGACCCATATAAATAAAATTATATATATATATATATATATAATCATAGTATAATCATATAATCATAGTTTATAATATTAGGCATTATATGTATTACATTATCATGTCGTGTTCTTATAAAGACAAAATGGGAAAATGAATATGGTATTGCTGTTTAACTCCTAAATGTTCTAGCCAAGGACTTCAGTGAAGTGTATTTCATTTTTATATTCATAAGTGCTTAGCTTATGAATATAAGCTAAGCTCACATTTGCTGACTAATGGTAAATATTTGGCCGTTAAGATTTCTGATAGCAGCCCTCAAGGTTTATCAAGTAGGTGTGACAAAAGGAAAGTATCAGTCAGACCGACTTGTGGAATTATATTGTTGGTCTTGATTGAGGAGACGTGATTAGTTTCTGTTGTTCTTAACCTGTAATACTTTGCTGTACCTTTGCTGCAACGGGTGGAGATATTTGGAGGTTGACTTCAAGAAAAAGACAACTGGTAATATTTCCTACTAGCAGAATGATATTGATTCAAAGGTCAAAGTGCTCTGTTGGGGCTTTCATAATGGCGGAAACTTACCGTACACAGCCATCTGAACTCCCAGAGAGAAAGAAAGTCAGCAGGGCATGTGTGAGCAAATTTTTTTTCTAGCAATAAGCAGATTTGAACCTGGTCTAAAAGATGTGTTTTTAAATAGTCGTTGATTTTATTTGTTGATTACAGGTAACGAACTATCCTTAAAGGAAACAGAGCCAATAACGATGTACTAGTTTTATTATACACTAATTTCAGATCCCCTGTTTCTACAAACAACAAAATCTAATGACTATATTTACAAGAAGGTGGTTATCAGTTGTTTTGGGAAAATAGTGGTGTCATATTGGCTCAGTACAGTGTCACTGCTCCTGAGTCCCCAGTTTTTTAATTTTGACTTAAAAATATAATTAAAAAGTATCTCACTACAATGCCGATTCAGTACAAGCTTAATCTATTAATGTGAAAAATACGAATGAAAAAAAGTGTTAAGGCAGAAGTTATTAATTTATTTTTAATAAAGCACCCTGCACCCTGCAGACCATAATATATATATATATATATTTTTTTTTTTTTATAATTAAAAAAAAAAAAATAATAAATAAAATAAAAGTTTTTATTCTTTCAGTGAAGCCTGGCCCTAAATATCCCTGATTTATGACACCTTGATGCAGGAAAATTTAGAAAAGTGCTCTTCTTTCCTATCTTTGCCATATTAGATGAACGTCTTGAAGCATGTCTTCTTTGTACAACCCCAAATCACAGAACAAAGAACAAACATTTATAGAATGTAATAATCTCATACTTCATTCACAATAAACCACAGCAAATGTATAAACTGAGGAGATGCACAATTGTAAGGAAAACTAATTTATATTTGATAGTCACAAGACATCGAAAAAATGTTAGCACAGAGAAAGGTAAGTGTTATTGAAAAAACAGCTGGAGGAAATTTTTGCAACTTATTACTGTAGGTTAATGGCCACAGGTCAGTAAAATTCATTCATTCATTCACCTTCTAGCACTTTATCCGATATTCCCTGGGGTCACAGGGGAACCAGTGCCTTTCTCGGGCGTCTTGGAGCATCAAGGCAGGATGCACCCTGTATGGGGTGCCAACCCATCACAGGGCACACATTCACACACACATTCATACACTATGGACAATTTTAGGGACAATTCCAAGGTGCCAGTCAACCTCCCGTGCATGTTTTTTGACCGGGGGAAGGAAAACCGGAGAACCTAGAAAAAGAAGAAACCAGCGGGGCCGAGAAAAGGAAAAACGGGAGAAGAGAAAAAGCTCTGAGGCACAGGGAGAACATGGTCAGTAACATGATTGTGGCTCTTTTTTCAATCATTTTTTTGTTTAAAAAAAAAACAAAAACAAAATAAATATAGAAATATAGAAATCACTGCATGGGCTACGAAGCACCTACAGAAAGAAATCAGTGTCTGTGAACTCTCCTTGAGAAGAACCAGACTCTGGAGGAAACTCATCCTCATGTCTCAGGCACCCAATGTACATCCCTAATCATTTTAGCATTGTTGAGGTGTCCTGATCGGTGATTGGTTCTTAAATGCAGAGCTCTTTATGCAAATTGTAGTGCTAAGCCCACACCAAGCCCCACCGCCCCCACCCCCCCCCCCCCCACCCCCCCCCCCCCCCCCTCTCTCTCTCTCTCTCTCTCTCTCTCTCTCTCACACACACACACACACACACACACAACGCACGAGAGAGAGAAAGAGAGAGAGTGTGTGTGTGTGTGTGTGTGTGTGTGTGTGCGCGCGCGTCCATGTCCTTCAACGTGAACATCTGTTTTCAGGCTGCGTGCCGCATCAAATCTGTAAATAAGTCCGTCCGGTTCGCTTCGGTCTGAACGCAATGACCAATAAGAACAGCGCACGTGCGGCAGAGCCGTCCAATCCCATCTCTGTATCTAGGGCTGCGGAGGAAGATTTAATACCCTCAGTAGCTCATCATCACTCAGTGGGCTTGTGCTCAGGTAGATGCAGGAAACGTGTGTGTGTAAAGCCAGACAAACCCTTATGTAAGACGTCTGCAGGTGTAAGTTTGCTTCACACACACACAAACAATTACTGCAACCAGAAATCATGGTAAAAAAAAAAGGACGGCTAAATGAAATAATTGTATAATATGTATTGTAAAGATCTGAATGCCTGGTGCAAGCCTGGATTTACTGTAACCCTGGGCATGAAAAACAATAGGAAGATAAACGGATTTGTTATTTGTAATTACATCCTTATTAGAGAAAAAAAAAAGTTTATTAGTAGCAGTGATACTGTATTGCTGGTCCATAATCCAAACAGTATCTGATAATTGCTCACCCTGGTTGAACCCTTATTTGTCATATTTCCCTTATGCTTGAAAAGCTGGACTGTAACATATATATATATAAGTTGTTAGTGAGCTAGACGCCTTATAAACTGACAGTATGGACAGTGTGTCTTGACAGTGTGACACACATGCGTCTGTGATTGAAGTGGAGAAATGCAGAAGCTGTTCAATGGGCCAGACTGATTGTGTAATTACGCACACACACATTCACAAACACACACACATAATGTGACTGCCAGCACCAGTGACCAGATGCTCTAAATATGCCACATCTCAAGCTCAAAGGCAGACTGGTTGGATTCTCTTAATGCTTACAGTTTAATTCATGCCCGCTTTGGTCTCATTTATACCAATAAGGAATTTTTAATTCTATTTTTTCATTGCTTCGCTTAAAAAAAAAATTAAAAAATTAAAAAAAATTTATTAAGCTTTCTGCCACAGGACCATTTTCATTCAAGAGGGCTTTCTATGCTACAACATTTAAATCCATGTTATTCTTTTTTTTTTTTAATGTCCCTCTAAATTGTCCCTCTAAATCTAAAATATCAAGGCCACCAATCAAGCATAGCATTATGACCACCTGCCAAATATATTTATTTAATAATAATTCACTCTTGTTCCTTTCTTAGACCATTTTGTATGTATATTGACCACTGCATACCATGAACATTCATTACAATTGGTCCTTGTCAAATTCAGAAATAGCTTTATTACCAAGTATGTTTACACATACAAGGAGCTTCCAGTGCAGGTGAAAGTACAGACATAGGTGGGATATAACAATATAGCAAGACTGAAAATAAATAATAATTCCCTGTGTATGGTGTGCAGAATGTACAGGTATGGTATTTACAAGTGTGTGCTTTACAATTGAGCCTTCCAGGTTCTGTGTATAAATAATGTCTCAGGGGACAGTGTGTATTCAGTATCCAGTTATTCCATGTGTTTAGTGTGTATATTCACTAATGAGGTGTTTTTCTGAAGACTTTAATTGTTCAAGCCTGCAGGAAAAAGCTATTTTTCTGTCTGGCTGTTTTGGTGGACAGTTGCTCTCTAGCACTGAAGAAGGCAACAGAAGAGAGAGAGAGTGGGCTGGGTATGTGTAGTCCAGAGAGATCTTCTTAGACCTTTCCCTCACTCTTGAGGTGAGAAGGAGGTTGGGAAGAGAGTCACCAATAATCCTCTCAGCAGTCCAAACTGTACGCCGTAGTTTCTTGATCTCTGATTTGGTATCTGATTTGGTACAGGACAAAACTGTTTCAGCAACTCATGTGGCAGGTTGATTTTCCTCAGTAGGCAGAGGAAGTACATCCTCTGCTGGGCTCTTTTAGCTAAGGAGTCAATAATTCACTCAAATAAAGTCAACATCTACAAATATAGAAGCTCCAAATTAGTCAGCGAACAGCAGCGTACAGCAGCGTACGCTGAACAGACTCATTACAACAGTGATACATAAATTCCATGGAGGGATTAAAATGACTTGCGTATTAGGAAGTGAAAGAGAAAGAGGAAATCAGAAAAAGGTGAAAAGGAGAAATAAGAAGTGCTGGAGATACATGAAAATAATTGTTGATGAGTGTCTTTTTTTGCTTAAGTCAATAAATAGGTAAATAAATAAGCAAATCAAATAGGCAGATTTTATGTTGTATGTTATATCAAAGCATAACGTTAACTAAGGTGCTGTTTTTACTCTTGTACAGTAGAAGGTGTTCACAGTGTCTAGACTGAAAAGACTAATACCCTACCAAACCTATGGCAAGTTTCAGGGAAAATAAGTGCTATTAAATATGTGAGTATATATAGGATATATATATAGGATATATATATATATCTATATATATATATATGTTGTGTGTGGTGTGTGTGTGTGTGTGTGTGTGTGTGTGTGTGTGTGTGTGTGTGTGTGTACTGGAATCACCTTTTGTGTTGTATGTCTGGTGACCTGTCCATCTGTATTTTCTCTATGCCTCTATGCTGAATTCTGGAGACGGAAAGAAAAAAAAGATAGAGAGATAGAACAAAATATGGAGCCATGCTTCGTTTCTTTCGTGCATCTATGGGTCTTCTATGTCCTTCTTTGTGTCTGACAGCTAGCTAAGTGTGTTCAAGGATCAGCACCGGTCAGCTGGTGAAAAAGAAAAGTATTTAGCCGACGGATGGGTGAAAGAGGGCTTGAGCAGATTAATCATTTGAATACGCATTAAAAAGAGGGGGAATGGGAAAGGTGATTCATGGATTTCTGACCCTGGAGGTACACAGACAACCATCTTGCATAGAACCAGACTGGACAGGACGTTACATAACTAAAATAATAATGCTTAAATAATTATAAAACCAGCAAGGCTCTCGTGTCGAATTTCTTTCCTGAAATATTCTACCGCTGATTGACATTCAGACTGATCTAATTATATAGTCTAAAAAAGCAAAAAAAAAAAAACACCATTTCCTCAGCTAAGGTTACTGTCTGAGATGAGCTTAGGATGCAACCTCTGACCTCCGACTGCCCTGTATTTGTGTCTCTCATCCAGCATGAATTCCCAAATTGCACCTGGTGTTCCCAGATTAAATCGTGTCCACCTTGTCCACCTCAAAAATTTTATACACACACACATACACACACACACACGTGTGTAATATATGTGCAAATTATACTTCGACCATTACCTACTCATTGCTTCCTAAAGATAGTACACCCATATCTGATATTTTACGATTCTGCGATTTAAAAAAATATTACTTTGTCCCTATGTAACATACACACAGAGAGAGTGCTCATCAGATTTTCACTACTGCAATGGAAGATGCTGGAAATGCAGGACATCGTATCCTGTCCTATAAATAGCATGCCTGTGCAGGCAGAGAGAGAGAGAGAAAGAGAAAGAGAGAGAGAATGAGTGTACATAAGTGCTGGGCTTGGAGCAACATGAACACACATATGGATAGAGATTATGCAGCTGTCTTTCGCATGGCCTTAGGCCTAAAACATGGCTAATGGATGGAGCCTATAAAAAGCAGCCTCATTTTTCTACATTTTGTACATCTCTGAATCTGATTATAAGCTTAAGGATGGAACAACATGACACAGATGCTTTATCTGGGATTGCAAATGATTGACCTTCTTCTTCATTTTAATCATCGTTCAACAAAAATGATGACAGTGTATGGCACATTGTTGGAATGATGTGGGTAACTCTTCATTTTTCACATGTAAATTCATTTTGTTCAGGGGGTCTGAATGAGTTCCCAGAAGGATTTTCTAATTGTTCATAAAAAAGTCATGAAGTAAGCCCCGGTCCTGGAGAATTCCCGCCATGCATATTTTAGTGTTTCACTTATGTTTTAATACCGCCTTGTCAATCGTGGAGGGGGTTGGTAGTTAGGAGTGGGTTAGAGGAAGGATGATGTGGAAATATACAGCGTCTAAGGACACAAGGAGAATCGAGATTGTGCCCTGATTTGTCTATCGTATATTATAATAGACGTAATAGTACCAAAAGAATTATAGAAAGAAAAAAAAAAAAAAAAAAATATATATATATATATATATATATCTATATATATATATATATATATATTATATATATATATATATATATAGGCTTTGTGCCTATATATATTTATAAACTGAAGTAAAAATGTATTAGTATTTTCTGTTATTTTCTCTGTATCTGATGATCAGGGAACACTGGGTACGAACAGGAATGCAAGCAGGGTGGGACAAAGAAATTCTCATTTCTAGCTATTCTCTTATGGACGTGTCTGTAACTATATTCACAAGTAAATATTTGACAACTATTTGAAAGAAGAAATCTCTGTCGTTGCTCATAAATGCAGTAGCGGGTCATCAAGGCCATCCATTCATTCTCTACTTGACTAAATTCTATCAGAATTACTGACCATGAATATGTATTAATTCATGAATATTAATAGTCTATTTTATTCTTTTATAGCATTTCTCTCGGGTGAGCTGCTTATGTAAAGCTGTAGCTTTGACAAATCAGATTGTGATTTGCTCACTCTGAGTGCACACATTAAATGTATACATATATTCAATTCAGTTTTATTATATATTTGTGCACTGCAAAAGTACTCATACCTCTTAAGTATTGCCATGTTATAACCACAAAGTTAAATGTATTTTATTGGGATTTTATGTGATAGACCAACACAAAGTATCTTCTAATTGTGAAGTGGAAGGAAAATGATACAGGGTGTTAAAGATAAAGATAAGAAAGTTGTGGTATCCATATGTATTCATCCTCTTTTACTCCCTAATACATCCCAGTGCAATCAACTGCCTTCAGAAGTCAGCTAATTGGTAATTAGGGTCTGTGAAGTCCTCAGAGGTTTGTTAGAGAACGTTAGAGAGGTGGTGATGGTGGTGGCAGCATCATGCTGTGAGGATGCTTTTCTTCAGCAGGGACAGGGAAGCTGGTCAGAATTGATAGGGATGGAGCTAAACACAGGGCAGTCCTGGCAGAAAACCTATTAAAGGCTGCAAAGGATTTAAACCTTCACCTTCACCTTTGCGAAGGTTCACCTCCAAGCAGAACAACAACCCCAAACCATACAGCCAGAGCCACAACGGAATGGATGAGATCAAAGCATGTTCATGTGTTAGAATGGTCAGAAAGTCCAGATCTACATCCTATTGAGAAGCACAGCCATTCTCCAGACACTACATTAATGGTAATAAATTGTAATATCATGTTTTCTTTTATCAGCACCCTAGTTATTAGCAACGATTTTAAGATCATGTTTCACGCGTTACCATTTCGCGTTGTTTCTAATAAAACTGTCAAATGTAAAAATATGATGGTATATATGATGGTTTTGATGTAGCTTTAAATAAAACATAGAGCAATTTAAGCTCTTGTGTGAAACATTACAACAATATACAGGAAATAGGCAGGTTTGCTGTTAAGAGTTTATTCAAACGTGCATAGCATGGCGTTCTGGTGAATCACCTTCCAAACATTTCCCTTTAAATCATTATAAGCACATTACACAGCCTGTACACCCTTTTCATGCTGTTTTCTTTTTTCTTGTGCCAGTGGGAGGGGAATAAACAGCTCGGTTGGGGATCAGAGGTGTGTGAGTGGTGTCAAAACTGTCCCTCTGTGTGTACTTCTGTGTTTATGCGTCGATGAAACCAACAACCCTCTATTAGCATGTTTGCAAACTGCTTTCAGTTCCCATTAACAAATGGTATGTGTGGGTGTGTGTGTGTGTGTGTGTGTGTGTGTGTGTGTGTGTTTGTGTGAGTGTCCAATATTCTAAGGAAGTGTGTGATTACAGAACTAACAAATGGCTGCAGTGTACATGGCCCTGTTGACACACACACACACCAACACAACAAAAAGCGGAAAACAAGAAATCAATCCCTTGTCATATACTAAAGCATGCACTGACAAGGCCGAGACTAGAGCATGCAGTCTTGTCTATATCAAATGCAACGCTTGGAAAGATTTCTTCTTCTCGTCACTTCATCACTTTGAAGCACCATGCTTTGCCCCGATCGCGCTGGCCCTGTTCACGGGGATGCTCATCTCAGAGGACTGCAGGGCAGATTTGGGGATCTGTGCATCCACGGTCAGGACACCCTCGGGAGAGAGAGAGGAAATGATCTTCTCTTCATCGGCACCAGGGGGCAGTCTGGAGAAAAGGAGAGGATAAAAACAGGGCAATAAATGACAAAACCATTGCTGACAGGGACAACAAATATATATATATCAAGAGAAAATATATTCATGGCCAAATTTCTAGTCTTATCAGCAAATTATTATTATTTTTTCTTTTATATACTTTATTGGTCTCATGAGGGAAATTCCTTTCTTCGCATATCCCAGCTTGTTTTTTTGGAAGCTGGGGTCAGAGCACATGGTCAGCAATGATACAGCGCCCCCTGGAGGGTTAAGGCCCTTGCCCAAGGACCCAAGGGGGCGATACTGAAGCTCGAACCACTTAACCACTGTGCCTCTAGAATTAGAACCTAGTGCAGCTCTGAATAGACCCCAAGGTAAAGACTGAATACTGCTAAATGTCTCTTTTGTCTAATGCTACAGTATCACATCATTACTACTAGAGTCCCCTTTATTGGCAGAAATGACCAGCTGTATTCTTGCCCATTGTTCAAAATGACACATCTAACCACATTAGGCAGCTGATGCATTTAAATAACTCATTGTCAATGCATCAGGCTGCCACTGCTGGGCCCTTGAGCAAGGTGCTTTAATGCTCATCTCTACAACTGTAACTTGATGGTGGTATCTGCCAAATTCCTTAAATGGAAGAAAAGGGGAAAAAAATGCAAAGCAATCCCAAAATTATTCCCAGCAGTCAGTTTTCATTTGCCCTTCTTTTTCCAATATATGATAAGAGCTGATGTTCGTAATATGCTCATGTACACAGCGTCCTAATGAGTTGGCAAGCATAGCTGGAAGCAATAAGTGAAAAGAGCCTGGAGACACGTACAATTTATGCCATGACGATTTCCCCAGACACAACTAGTTTGTTTGCTGGTGGATACGCGAGAAATAAAAGACAACGGGGAAGGCTGTTGCGAAGCAGAGAATCTGCCATTTCTGTGCGGCTTCTGGAGATGATTTAAAATAATGATGAATACTTTGTCTTTATCTAATGTCACTATTTTGTTGTACCCATTTCAATGAATCAGAGCAGTGACAAATCCTTGAAAGGGACAGGCAGAGGCTTCCTCTTGGTGGCGACAAAGATGACAATTTGTGTGTGTGTGTGTGTGTGTGTGTGTGTGTGTGTGTGTGTGAGAGAGAGAGAGAGAGAGAGAGCGAGAGAGAGAGAGAGAGAGATAAAGCAGTGGAAAAAGACAAAGACTCGGAATGTGAGACAAAGAGGGTAGCTGAGGCACACAATGGCTATAATCAGGAGGCAGAAGACACTACTATATATGTTTCAGACTGCATTTACTTTGTTGTGAGCTGTTCTCTCTATTCTCTCTCTCTGTCTTAGAGTACAAAAAACATGAAAAGTACTCATTTATGGTACATTGAGAACATATATATATATATATATATATATATATATATATATATATATATATATATATATATATATATAATATATATATATATATACGAATGTTCTCAATGTACCATAAATGAATACTTATTCATTTCTATGTACATGTACATTTTTCTGGTTCCTTGAAAATATAGTACGTGGTGCCTTTAAGAATTGTGTTCCTGTTTTGGATGCTTTTGATATAAAGTATAAGTTTCTCCATACACTTTAGGTTACATACAGTAAGATAGCTGTGTTGTGCAGGTATTAGGTGTATTTCGGGGAAATTTAGGAAATTTTTGGGGTGTAATTTAGTGGGAAAGCTCAAGAGGGGGCTGTGTTAATTATATGGCTGTGTAACATTTCCCCCCTTTTTTTTTGGCCCCCTCAGATGTGAATGCTTTGTGCCATTAATTTCCTTATATGCTGCATTATTAACATTACAATTATTTAAAATGTACGCACAGATAAGAGTACTGAAGTGAATAATAATACTAATAATATTCGCTGTTCAAGAGAATATTAACGATTAATAAAATATCTTATTACCGGCTGTCATGTACTAGTCTCGTATACACATGGGTATTAAGCACTCCTTGTTTTCAAGGACAGTAATCAGTTCGGATACTTACGTGTACTTCCTAGTGAACGATCTGGATATGTAGCCATGCTCGTCCCTCCTCTCATCGTGTCTTCCTGCAAAGAAAAAGCAAACACATTATTGCGAAGCAGTTTGTGCTTACTGGTTGTTTACGAGAATCATTTTCCGTTGTTAATTTACATCCATTGTGAATATACACAAGTTTTTTGCTTTTTATTTATCTCGCAATCTTTTATGACTTTCCTCATTAAAAAAACGAATAAACAGTCGGTGTTCCTATGCTGTGGTAATGTGTATGCCTGTTGTGACAACACCTCCAGTAATAGAGACACAGGCCCCTTCAATCCTGCAGGCTGTGATAGCTTAAGTATAAAACCTGACATTAATATCTCCAGGCATGATTACACCGCGGATCGCTTGATGCAAAGTTTATTATAGGGACTATAAATTAAGTGACATCTGTAGTCCTTTACTTGGGCATGAAGCATCATATTATATAACTAATACCAATGGCTATAAATTACACGAATGCACATGCTATAAATCATGCTAATGATATAGACTTGTGTCTTAATCAATTTCTTCACGCATTTTTTCCCCCCAGAATTTAATTATAACCACTTGTTATTAAGCTTTGAACAATGGCACTGAACAGCTTCATTTATGAAGATGTGCTTCACCAGTAAGGCATGTTGTAAACAATGAGCAACAAGAGGAAAATCTAAGCACAGAGGGACGAGTTCAGCTCTGGGCCATGTTACAAAGAGCTTATTTTGTTAAATATAACTGTTACTTATCCTATAATGTAAGTCTGCGTTGAGACTGTTTTATTCATAGTATACAGTATATTTCCCTTTAGTGGTATATATCCCTTTAATCTTGATATAGCACAGTAGGAACAGATCTAGTTGACGTCCCATAGGCTGCAATCTAAATTGCGATTGATTTATGGGCCAATAACAAAACCCTGTGCTACATAAATACAAATTGGCAAAATTGAAAAGCACTTCATCTCTGACTGACATTTTTTTTTCTGTCTGTCTCTAAAGATTTTGCAAAGGATGCAAATCGTCTGGCCTGCACTGTAATATCCTAAACTTCTTTAATTGAAGTCAAAACAGTTTATTGTGTATTTTTCATGAATTTATACTTCCTGAAGCAACTCATCAGCCAAACGCTAATAGGAGGTTTGGATAAAGTGTTACTTTATCCCGCAGGAATGCCGGACTGCAGTCAACAGATGAATTTGGGTTATGCTAACATTAGGAAACTCGTTAGGAATTCTCTAAACTGAATCTAAATCAATCGAGCATGCAATTGTATGAAAGATTGAAAGAATGGCACATCAAACTTACCGCTGATCTCCACCACGCCATCCTTGGTCTTCACCGTGAGCTCCTCGGGAGCGAAATGGTTGACGTCCAAGCACACTCTCCAGCCTTCCATTGTCTGCTTGATTTCAGACAGCCCGGAGCTGAACTGGCGTGACAAGGCACGGGCGTAGCTTGCTTGGTAAGGCATGTAGGGTGTGTGCATGCTTGGTGTAGCAAACTGAGAGCTTTGCATCAGGGAGGCCATCTCGGGATTAAAGGTAGGGCGCATGTAGCCAGGCCAGTGGCTGCTGGGAAAGACATGCATCTCCTCAGTAAGCGTTGGCATCCCGAATGCCTGGTCAAAGAGCCTGGTTCCCTGGTACCAGTCACGGAACGGCTCCCAGGGCTGGCTGCGAAGGAAGGAGAAAGGGATGCGTCGCTCTGCCATGGCTGAAGAATCAGTTGCCTGATGTTGATCAGAAACTGTTGTCCCGAGGTGTACAGTCCCTTTTTGGAGGCAGCAGGCTTTTATAACAAGCTGGTTACTGCCCACCCTTCTTAGCCCCCCCAAACTCCTATTTCTTTCTCACACTAGATCAAACTTTCTCGCGCTGTCTGAATCCCCCCCACCCCTCCGATCTAAATTATTTATAGAAATGGCTAGGAGTTCTATTAGCAGCTGAGTCAGCAGAAGAATGGAATCCGAAGCAAAGCCTGTCCAAAGTACAGCTGACCAGTGGTGTGTTTAAACTCCCCTTACACTCACATTGACATACACTTGCCAAAATCCCTCCTCCTCCTCCTCCTCCCTGACATTATAGAATTACACAGGGTTCGAGCAGAGGAACCATAAAAAGAAGATATCCAGACAGCAGAAGACAATACAAACACAACAAGGTCTAAAAACAACAATGACCACGCAAGTAGATCTTCTTATAATCTCCATGTAAATCTTACTGGATGATGTTCAACATGGCAGGAAACCCATTAAATAAATAACAACATAGACTTGTCATTAACACGAAATACCAAATCACTTCAAGATAATAATAATAATAATAATAATAATAATAATAATAATAATATAATATTTAAAAAACATTTTTGCAAAGAAAATGTAAATGCCTTTAAATCTTAGTGTTTGCTTTTTTAAATTGATAAATTTTATTTAAAAACCCTAAAAATCTACATTTATATGCTTGTTATTACCATTTTTAAAGAATAATGTTGTTTGCTTCCGTGAACAAATTGTAGAAGTCGGCTAAAAAGACTTGAACAATTCAAATTTAGGGACATTTCTTTTTTAAATTTAGGGAAAAACAAGATCATTCTTTTGTACACATGTTTTTTTCTTTGATTTATTTTTTAACAAAATTGACAAAAAGAACCACTATTTATAAATACAGTGCAATATTCTGAAGCGTTGGAACCTTGCGTGTGTGTGTGTGTGTGTGTGTGTGTGTGTGTGTGTGTGTGTGTGTGTGTGTGTGTGTGTCTGTGATTCTTTCACTGTACACCATTTGTATCGAGGCAGAGTTCAGACATAGGAGCTAAATTTTAATTGCATCAAACATTACAACCCTGGCTACACCTGATAAACAAACCAGTACACAAACTAAAATGTAACACAGACGCACTAAAACAACCCAAAGAACATTGTTTCTCAATTTAAGGACCAAATATAACATAACTTGAAATAAACATGTTGTAAATTTGAAATTGAGAATTACACTTGACACATAACTGATCACGTGTGTCACTGAGCCTGAAGGCAGCGAATATTCTGGAAACTTCTGAAACTTCAAACCCTCGATAGAGATCAAAATAGCACTCAAATTGCGCGCCCCCTAGTGTTTAATGTACGAAGGGCATGCTTATGGTCCGCTTTAATTGGGACATTCTGAAGCGTTGGAACCTTGCATGTGTGTGTGTGTGTATGTGTGTGTGTTTCTTTCACTGTACACCATTTGTATCGAGGCAGAGTATATAAACCTTAAATAGAAAAAATAAGTTCCCAAAGTGAAATTTGTTCACCACCATTTGTTTTTCAATAACTAAAATTGCTTAAAGTGATAGTCTTAAAATGTTTTATTAAAGACAATTATTGTGTTTTATTGCATTTCAGAAACCTTATGAGTTTTCAGTTTGAATTCTTTACATATGTTTTGTAATCGTGTACAACATTAAGGGAATAAGACAGGAAATGCAGAGTTTCTAGAGAGCGAATCCAAATATTATCGATTTTTCAAGAATGACAATTGCGTAAATGATGTCAGTCAAATGCAAATATTGAAACAGGAAAATTGTAATGTTATATAGAATACAATCCCCCCCCCCAAATCATTTCTATAAACTGTTCTAATGATAAATATGATTATTTATTACATTTATAAAGCGCTTTTCTAGACACTCAAAGTGGGTTACATTATGAGAGTCGGATCTTCACATCCAACACCAATGTGAAGCATTCACCCGGACCATGCGACGGCAGCCATATTGCGCCACAACGCCAGCATTACAGGATTACACAGGAATCTATGAGACGAGCACAGGAATCTGTTTGCCTTAAAAAGAAGATAACCAGACAGCTGAAGACAATACAAACACAACAAGGTCTAAAAACAACAATGACCATACAAGTAGATCTTCTTATAATCTCCATGTAAATCTTACTGGATGATGTTCAACATGGCAGGAAACTCATTAAATAAATAACAACATAGACTTGTCATTAACACGAAATACCAAACCACTTCAAAATAATAATAATAATAATAATAATAAAAATATTTGCAAAGAAAATGTAAATGCTTTTAAATCTTAGTGTCTTAGTGCTTTTTTAAATTGATAATTTTTTATTAAAAAACCCTAAAAATCTACATTTATATACTTGTTATTACCATTTTTAAAGAATAATGTTGTTTGCTTCCGTGAACAAATTGTAGAAGTCGGCTAAAAACGCTTGAACAATTCAAATTTAGGGACATTTTTTTTCTATAAACAAGATCATTCTTTTGTACACGTTTTTTTTCTTTGATTTCTTTTTTAACAAAATTGACAAAAAGAGCAAGCAGAAGGTAGGAATGTGTGATATTATATTGTCTACTGCATGAATATATAGGGCTTACATAGTGTACAATATTATAGTAAATACATTGCAATATTCTGAAGCATTGGAACCTTGCGCATGTGTGTGTGTGTGTGTGTGTGTGTGTCTATGATTCTTTCACTGTACACCATTTGTATCGAGGCAGAGTTCAGACATAGGAGCTAAATTTTAATTGCCGTCCAACATTACAACCCTGGCTACACCTGATAAACAAGCCAGTACACAAACTAAAATGTAACACAGACGCACTAAAACAACCTAAAGAACATTGTTTCTCAATTTAAGGACCAAATATAACATAACTTGAAATAAACATGTTGTAAATTTGAAATTGAGAATTACACTTGACACATAACTGATCACGTGTGTCACTGAGCCTGAAGGCAGCGAATATTCTGGAAACTTCTGAAACTTCAAACCCTCGATAGAGATCAAAATAGCACTCAAATTGCGCGCCCCCTAGTGTTTAATGTACGAAGGGCATGCTTATGGTCCGCTTTAATTGGGACACAGTTGATCAAAATAGTTCCTTTATAGAAACTCCGTTTTATATAAACCTTAAATAGAAAAAAGGAGTTCCCAAAGTGAAATTTGTTCACCACCATTTGTTTTTCAATAACTAAAATTGCTTAAAGTGAAAAAATGTTTTATTGAAGGCACTTATTGTGTTTTATTGCATTTCAGAAAACTTTCCATTTTTAATTCTTTACATATGTTTTGTAATCGTGTACAACATTAAGGGAAGTTTCTAAAGGGCTAATTTAAAGAAGTATCGATTTTTCAAGAATGACAATTGCGTAAATGATGTCAGTCAAATGCAAATATTGAAACAGGAAAATTGTAATGTTATATAGAATACAATCCCCCCCCCCAAATCATTTCTATAAACTGTTCTAATGATAAATATTATTGTTTATTACATTTATATAGTGCTTTTCTAGACACTCAATGTGGGTTACATTATGAGAGTCGGATCTCCACATCCAACACCAGTGTGAAGCATTCACCCGGACCATGCGACGGCAGCCATATTGCTCCCACAACGCCCAACACAAAACCAGGACACACCTCTACTCTACTCTAAGGACATCCATTTTTAATGACCACTGAGAGTTATTAATCAGTTTAACGACTCAATGAGTACAGTGTCCCCATCACTATATTCGGGATCTAGGACCCGCACAGACCACAGGGCACAGGGTACGCCCACTTCTAACATTTCAAATCTTATGCAATGCAATAGCACATTTCGTCCATTAATATAGACCTGTGATCTGACCTGCAGCCAAGACTCCCTCCGGATCTGCCGAGTCGTTACATACTGGGTGGAAAGAGTTCTCCGGTTTCTCCACACAAACACATGTTCTCACGGCCAGTAGTCTCTGGCACTTTCAGCAACGTTGGGGTATTAATCTACGCATTTTTAATTTCTGAGAATGAGAATAGGCCATTAAATAATCCATAACACAAATCCCTTGAAAAAATGCTGTTGACCAAAATCCCACAATCCCACAAAGCTTTAATGAGTGGTTTTAATAATCTGTTGTCTATTGTAGCCAATAATCATGACGCTATTAAACACAGCAACTCATTTCGAAGTGGACCTACTGTACAAGAAGTGGTACCAAAAAAAAAATACACAGTCACATTTCAGGTTTGGACTGGAATATACTTTATTTTCTGTAGAATAATAACTAGTACACTACATCTATTGACTTCTATACAGTCCCATGATAAGCGCTGTATTTTCATATTACTGAATTGGGTATTGATTCACACGAATGAAAGATGACTCCGAGAACACTGACAAAGGTGAGAGCAAAAGAGGAGAGGAAGACCGCGACTGTGTTTCCCTGATTGCATCATCAACTCAGTTTGTCAACTTCTAGTGAAAAGTCATACAGGGATCGAAATATGAGCGAATTGGATTCATGGCGAAGACTTCAAATTCGAGCGATTGAGGGGCAGGAACTGTTCTTTTAAATGTCTGATAAAAGATTCCGGGCGATTAAAGTCGGTGCAAAATACTTCCAAAAATTAGGGAAAAAAATAAATATCGATAACTATCATAAATATCGAAGCTCGCCTTAGAATTCATGCGTAGGATTAAAAAACTCCACTGAAATAAATACACATCCAGTCCAGTCGTTTCTTTTCATAATTTCATTTTTGGGTGCAGGAAACGAGAGAAACTTCGCCGTGAATGTTTTTTTTGTTTGTTTTTTTTTTCCCGAACAAATAAATAAGCACAGAATAAATACGTAATAAATATCAAATAAATAATGAATAAATAAGATCAATAATAAAGAGTTCAATATGAGCAACAACAACAACAAAAAAAAAGTCGTGTGGTATGTGCATGATGGTTTTTGCAGCCTGGTTTCAAGGACAGGAATTGACAACAGCAATGATTATTATAATAATAACTGTACAGAACTAATGCACTAAATTATTCAAAGCTCTAAGTAGCCGATACAACGATTGTATGCAATTCCCACA
This sequence comes from Kryptopterus vitreolus, assembly GCA_030449085.1. NCBI lineage: Eukaryota > Metazoa > Chordata > Actinopteri > Siluriformes > Siluridae > Kryptopterus > Kryptopterus vitreolus. The sequence goes on along the minus strand of JACRUU010000006.1, from coordinate 8,244,488 downwards.
GCTGAGGGAAGTGGGATAGTGACCGTTATCGATCGGACGCTTCTAAGCGGTCGGTGCATACAGGTGTATCCGTTATGAAACGGTCAAGGAGACCCAAGAAAAAAGGAGGAGTAGAAGAGAAATTTACAGCCGTCTAATGTGTTTGTGTGTGTGTGTGTGTGTGTGTGTGTGTGTGTGTGTGTGTGTGTGTGTGTGTGTGTGTCAGGTGTTGGCCGGGCGTCTCCTCTGCTGCATCATGCTAACGTTTTCACACAAAGCCTTATGTCGTATAGGTTTGGATATACAGTGCATAGTTTACAGCCAGAACTTGCAGTTTTTTTTTTTTTTTACACCTCCACATGTCAACATCCCCCGGACTGTATAATACATATTTTAGAAAAGCACACAGTTCTGTTTTCCACTAGCAAAACATGAGATAAATATCATTAATATTAGGAATATCATTAATACAGGCTGTGTTTGTTCGCGCCTTTGTTCGTTCGCGTGTCAGTCTTTGGAAAAACGGGACTTTTTACAGAATGCGTTCGACCGGCGCCTTCGCCCACAGCTGCGTGCCTCTTCCTCGTCGTCCTTTGAAAGACTGTTTTATGTGACTTTGCTCGTTCCTTGTGACTTGGAAGAATTTCAGGCCTATCAAAGTGCTTGGTTTTTGTTCTCCCGGCTCGTGTTCTCCTGGCTTGTTTAGCATATCGTGTATAACTTGTTCAGCTGTGTGTTCGATGTCCTGTAACAATGAATCTGGGCTTTGTATATAGAATAAATCCCCTGTAACGTCCTCACTGCCAGTAATACCTCAATAGTTACTATAATTCCGTGTTTTTCTTTTTACAGCAGATATGAGGAACGATAGTCTGAATTGTTTCTTTCTTCGATTTTTCCATGTTAGAAGCCAGGGCTCTCATAGCTGCTGTGGCTGTAGTAGCTGTGAGCCTGACTGGGGCTCCGTGACTGACTGCTGCTCCTGCTCCTGCCCCTGCTCCGGCTCCGAATTTTACTCCTGCTTTTGCTCCGATTTCTGCTCCTGCTCCGGCTGTAGCTGCTGTAGCTGTCGTAGCTCCTGCTCCGGCTCCGACTTCGGCTGGAGCTACTGTAGCTGCTCGTAGAGCTGGAGGAAGACGGACTAGGCCTGTAGTATGGTATCGGCCTCTTGCGTGCACTACAGTGCGAGAGAGAGAAAAAAAAGAGCTGTTTATTTATTTATTTATGGTTAATTAGATTGGTGTTAGATCAATTGTAGATGTATATACAGTATATAATGTAGGAATATATATATTATATATATATATATATATATATATATATATATATATCAAGCATATATATCATAACAACTATATACTTTTAAGACAGGCTACCGAATTAAATCTAATTTGCATACATTTACATTACTTTACATACAACTGTGAAAAAAACTTCAATGTCTGTGTTATGCAGTTTAATGAACAGGGAACCCCCCCATGGTTTCCAGAAAGTTAAGTAAGCAGGTTAGAAGAATGGTTGCATCCAGTGCTAAGGACTAAGCAAAGTAAGGTTAATTTGCTATAAATATTAGAACGTATAATATTTGCCATTCATGTTAGGCGTACGTGTAAAGGTACGTGTTAATGCACAGTTTCCCTTCGGCGATTATTATATTCAGTAATGACGCTTTGAGACAACTGTCCATTGTGAATGCAATAAATCATTTTTTTGCCATGCCATGGGAGTTTTTCCCTTTCTGCAGGCACCGCTAGGCTTCCTCGTTAGGAACAAACTTACAATTACAAAGAATAAACTTTTAAATTTTTATTTGTGTAAAGCTGCTTTGAGAAAATGTCCATTCTTAAAAGCTCTATACGAATAAAAAGGAATGGAATTTACCTGGTTTTGTTACTATTGATATTATTAGGTTCGCGTATTACGGAAATATAATCAATGACCTCATGCAATATTCGGAATAATATATTGAGTTTAGGAGAAATGAACAAGGAACAGGAAAGGAGACGAAGGTTTTAGACAATGCTGTAAGAAAAAGCCTGCGATAAGAATCAAAAAGTGGTGGAGGTTAATCAGGGTTAATGCGGTCGCAACTCTAGAGGTATTTAAAGAGACAAACAGGTTAATACTGTACAATGAACACACATAACCATATGCACGTAGACATTGATGGTCACCTCGAAGCATCCACACCGCTCGTGTTGCTGCCAAGCAAAGAGCTGTTAAACAGGACGGACAGAGATCTGTTAAACCCTTAACAGATGTGAGTGGAAAAACAGACTCTTGGGGTTTATCAAGAGGTTTCGAAAGAATTCTCCAAGAATATCCTGCATGTGCCAATCAATAGTTTCTTCATGTTCTGATTTACTTTCATTTCAACGTGTGGGTTTGAAATGAAACACCCGAGACCTCTCGACTTCAACATTATCAGTGAATCATGTTATGACGTTAGTACAAGTGTTACTCAGATGACAGAAACCGCTGTAGCAGCTTTGATTCGAGAGAGAGAGAGAGAGAGAGAGAGGCAGGGTTAGGATGCCGCTTTCGGTACGGTAATGACTTTGTTTGTGCGCCGCCGCTTCACCAAACAGGTTCACAAGGAGGCGAAGGCCGAGGAGAGTCTTGCTGCTCGGCAACGGTTACCACGGTAACCCAGCCTTCTCGTTCCGATGCCCGAGGTCTTCTGAGCACCTTGGTACAGGAGTGAAAGTGTGAGCTTGACTGCTTCACGCGCAAAATCTCAACATATTGCAGATGTGCAGGACGCTCCTTTACCCTGAGGCACTTTCAACACCTTGACGAAAGACCAAAGCAAAAAGCAATGAATTATGTTTATTATTGTCAATTCATTTCAACACGCCATGGACATCATATTAGAGCACTTTTTTTTTTAGATACCTTTTTTTTTTGTATATGTTATTCTGTACAGCTTGATTTTACTATATAAGTCAGACATTTATATTTACATTTACGCCATTTGGCAGACCTGAACCAGAATCACTTCAAACTAATCAGTTAGGAGTTGACCAATAGCATAGACACCTTCTGTGCAGGACGACAACACAAAATTGAATTGTATACGGTTCTTATGAAGTGACACTAGTTATCAACTTGCAAGCGCTAATGGCTAACATAGCTCAGTTTGATAAACCGTTCCAATAAATGAAATAATTTCAAATAGTTTAATATAATAAATTGCTCCCAAAGCACAAAGTGATTTTAATCATTGAGGGCTGCCAGTTCTTGCTTGCGGCTAAATTCACCTGAGAGGATCAAAGAAAAGAGACTTTATTATGTTATTATATATTATATTACAATTTTTTTTACACAGAAATTCTGTCTCTTTCAGTGCATCACAAAGAATATAGGTAAACCAAAGGATTTTATGACAGATAATACATTTTTAGCAAACAAAATAGAAATGACATTCCTGATATTATCTCAGCAAAAAACAAAAGAAAAAGGCGTCGCACATTTTCCCGTAGTTTGTTGGTATTGAATCGCTACAGCGTGAGCAGGAAGTGGAAATGTACCTGGTGATTCTGCGAGCTTCCATAAAGCTGGGTGAGTCTCTTCTCCTCTTGCGAATGGGAGAGTAACTGCGAGAACGTCGGCGATTTCTCTCGGCATCAGAGTAGTGAGGACTGTCCCTCTCTCTTTAACGCACAAAACAGCTTAATGATTAAAGTTTATCCATGTTTTTCTGACAATAGTTATGTCCGCAAATACACAAAAAACTGAAGTAAATTCCTGTTCCTTTTGAATACAAAAATGTTTCTTTCCTAAGAAAAAGTACAGCACTTGTACATACACTATAGAGCCAAAAGTTTGTGTTTTGTGAGCATCGCAATCCACATTTAGTCCCAATTTTCCCTCATAATTCCATCCACTCTTCTGGAAAGACTTGGGAGTGTTTTAGTGTTATATCCTATGCAATTGTGTGTTTCCAGTTCTGTGGTAAAGGTTTGGAGACCAACTGCATATGGTAGGAAAGGTCTGCTGTCCCAATATTTTTATCCATATAGTGTACATTTAGAAGTATTTGGATTGCTTTTGTGGTCAAATATGTGTCTTTACCGTGTCACTAATTAGTGTAATTCAAGAATTGACTGTATTGTACGTATCTTTTGCCTGCTTGTACATTTAGGAGATGATGGTGCATTTTTGTTTTACACCACCAGAGGTCGCCAGAGTGTTCCCAAGTCCTTTGTTAGGTCTGATTGTTTCCACCTAGGTTTATTTAGGCCTTGTCCAAGCTAATACATATAGACAGTCTATACATATAGACAGCATGCCAAATATGCCAAGTATTGCAGTGCAGGCAAAACCATAATGAGCAGGAAATTATAATCCCGAAAAGAAAAGAAAGAGTAAAGAAGGGAAAAAGGGGCCTTGTCCACGCTAATACATTTTGTTTGACACATGTTCCTCTCTCCATTTTGGCCTTCTGTAAGGCCTTCTGACATTTATAATTGATTTGCATGCTGTTTTCTTTTTTTTTTGGAATATTTGGAAAAACTGGCTTTATTTTTGTCCACATAGTATAAAACGTATGTGTGTAACATGCACGTGTACGTATATACACATTGATGTATACATGTACCTGGAGTTATTCTGGCGTGCATGCGGGGACTTGGCCTTGCTTTGCGTGCGCTCTCTTGATTTGGAGCGCGACGAAGAGCGAGCACTGCTCCACGAGCTGCTTCTCTGCTGCAAAGCCGATTTGCTCTTTTTGCGGCTTGACGTGCGTCTGTGTGGCGCTGGAGACGCCGACACGCTCCGCTGTCGGTTCGCAGCCCGACTGTGATGGTGCCTCTTAGAAGAATGAGACCCTTTCGCTCTGCGAAGCACAAAAACAAAAACAAACAAAAAAACAATTTAAATGATGTGGGTACAGAAAAAAGGAGAGTTGAAAGCCAAAGCATCATTAACATCATAGGCCTCACTTCTTCACATGCGTGCCCTTGGATTTAGACTGGAGATCGAGTTGGGAGTCACTGCTATGGGCAGGAGAGTGGCAGCTCCGTCCTGCCTGTTTTCCTAATGACTCAGAGGGACAGCTTGCCACCCCGCTGATGCTTCTCTTCTCCCTTTCCTGCCTCTCCCATCTGGGCATGGCTCGGTTGTCGTCCAGGGCTCCTACAGAGGGCGCTGTGGCTCTTCGCTTCCCGTAGATTAGGCGGCGTCTGCCTCTGCATTTCATTCGGCGAGGATGAAGCCAACGACCGTAGCTTCTGTATATGTATAATAACCCAAAATAAAATAAAAAATAAATAAAAGCAGGGAAGGGGGGTGGGGGTTGGGGGACGAGGGGGAAAAAAATGACACAAATACACAAGTTAGAGTCTTTTTCACTTCGGTGAGTGCGATGGTGTACTTGCCAAAATAAAAGAGCAAATATCTAAAAGAAAAGAGCTAGGAGTTTTCTTGATATGGCTTATAGACAGTCCTCTATGGTGCAGCGCATGCAATACTTGGCATGCAAAACCATAATGAGCTGGAAATTATAATCCCGAAAAGAAAAGAAAGAGGAAAGAAGGGAAAAAAATAACTGAAACAAATCAAGATCGGAAGAACAGAGAGTGAAAAGAGAGAGAGCGGAAAAAAGACCAAAGAGCTGAGTGGAAAAGGAGGACTTTGTCAAAATCTTTTTTTTTTTTTAAGAAATGGCTACAAACGGAAAAAAGTGGAAAAAAATAGAACCAAAACAAATCAAAAAAATCAGACAACTTGACAAAACATCACAGAAATGGAAGGAACAAAATTAAAGAGTCACAATTATAGAGTCACTCGAATTAGAAAACAATTGGTCTTCTATTCAATAGTATAAAATTTCTGCTTGTGGATTGTTTTTCCTGCAGACAATTGCTGAGATGTGAACAGCGACCCATTTCCTTTTTTTTTTTTTTTTTTCTTTTTTTTTTTCTTTTTTTTTTTTTTAATGGCTACTCTGTTTTAACTCCCTTTTGGTTAACATCCACTTACCAATAAAGTGGTATTCCCTCCTTTAGTAGGTAAGGTATGAAGAGAAGGGAAAAGTGGGGCAACATAAGTGCATCATTAGATTCACAAAATGCAAGAGAAAAAGACACAACACCCTTCCCTGGTAGTGAGCATGAGACAATACATGAAATCAAACTCGAAAAAAAAGAAAGAAAGAAAGAAAGAAAGACACACCAAATAAAAGATAGATTGATAGGTAAATAAATAATTGAATAATTAAAAAAGAAAAGAAACAAATAAATAATCATTTAGACCTCAAGTAAAGAAATAACCCTATGACCTTGGACGTCCTTTTTTTCCTTTTTCGATAGCAATGGATCTGATGTATGTATATAATGTTAGAGTAAAATAAATCTATCCATCAGCTGATATTCATTTGTCAACTTTGTCAACAATTTTGTAAGCAGCACACCCTAAAAATAATCATTTGACATTGTTTTTTTTTTGCTATAGCATCATAACTGGCCTTATTTTATACTTTAGTTTTATCTGATAAAAGACTTTTCTGCATGAAGCCCATACATGACCATTAAAAACAATTCCCTACTTCCATTCCACCCCTCATAGCAGCGTCCCTATTTTACTAGTTGGGTATTTGTATACTTTAATGCATATATCAATTAAAAGTGCACCTGCGATGCTATTTCATAACTACCAATACCAAGTTTCAAGTAGACAAAGTGTCCCAAAGTTTTTGATTTTCAGGCCAAAACTGAGCAACTACATGTAAAAGGGACAATTAGTGATATGAAGAATGAGGTGAAGAAAATAAAAGAGAAAAGTTCTAAGAGGAAATCGTCTTTTTTCCTCAGTTGTAAATGCATGTAAAACATCGATGCTGTTATTTTTTGTTTCTGAATATGTTCCTATTGGCAGCACAGCATTGATACTCTGGTGCGGTGCTGTGGCCTTCGATGTCTTGCCATTCGACTTGCTTACTTAAAAGTCATTAAGTAATATGTTGAATGTTGAACGGTTTCGTAACCTGCTAGTTATACGCGAGAGCTTCCCTTGCAGAAAACTCTACAGAAGAATATTGGTTTTGTAAACATCCTATAGTCCCAGAAAAAGCCTGACAAGAAAGAATGTCCACTAGTATCCAAAACACAAATTGATGTGTCGGAGTAAACAATTGCCCTTTTCGGCCCTTTTGCCCTTTAAGACGCAAAGTAAATCAAAATTCGCACAACTATCAGACGTTTCTTTTGCCGTTGGACGCGACGTTTCACTTTTATACGTCGGAAAGTCAAATATAATGAAAAAAAGGAAAAAGACGGAACAAAAAAATGTGCCAAAACAATTGTAAGACGAATGTACCAAATCACCAAAGAGACAAAAAAAGGGGATGCGGCACAGACATGAATGCATTCTAGTTAAACGAAAGACGAACAGAGAGAGAGAAAGACGAGAAATGGGACTTTTGAGGGGAGGGCAGTGTACTGAGACTTCAGCAATAGAGCAAAGCTAAATTTGAATGTTGGAAAACAGCTGTTGAATATACTGCAAAACAATAGAAAAGAAAGAAATAATAGAGAACATATTACTAACAAAGAAGAAAGAAGAAGAAAAAAAAACAATGAAAATTACTTTGCCAAAGTTTTTTTTTTTTTTCCATCATAGCTAAAATGAGAAGAAAGAGAGAGAGAAACAGTCAAGCTAGGGTGCTTGTCACATTCTCATCTGCATAGAGACCACGTGCGTAGGCAGAGCATTACCTACCTTCCATTTCAATCAGAGACACGTATGCAATATTGACAGAACGAGATAGGAAGAAAAAAAAGGAGGAGGAAGGGGGAGGGGGGGAAGGGGGGGATAGGGGGAGGATAGGAGAAAGGAAAATTCTCCGCAGCGAAATGGGAAAAAGACAATGAGTTCTTTTTAGTATCCCTGCTATTTACTTGGTCCACAAAATAAAAATTAAAAATAAAAAAAAGAAGATCAAACCCAACCAAAAAAAAAAAAAAAGCAGCCAAAATCAAATTTAACAAATAATTGAGAAGGAACCATCCCTCCCTCTCCCAAAACAAAAGAAAAACAAATCGGTCTTATTCGCCTGGACACACATGTACAGCTATGTTAAGGATAAGATGTTAAGGGTAATCTACAGTCCCAAAAAAAAAAAAAACTCAAAACCTGTCGGACAAATTCGATCCTGTGTGAAGGAATGGAGAAGGGGAATGAACATGCTGTGGTCGATGGGGGCAAAAGCATGTCAGGACGACAGAGACAGAGAAAGAGAGCCACACACACCACGGATGGAGAGGAGGAGGTGGAGGGGTGTCGAATGCTAGGATGGAGAGCTAAATTCAGCACACCGAAAAGGGACCCCAGTCACATTTCCGGGATTGCGTATGAAAAGATAAAGCACTCTTTGCAATTTTCAGCAGAATTTCTTTTTAAATATGTCGTAATAAACATTTAGGATATCAGTGAGCGTGCATAGATATGTGTGTGTGTCCTATATATATATATATATATATATATATATATATATATATATATATATATATATATATATATATATATATATATATATATATATATATATATATACAACTGTTAAAATGGCTTGGGTCCCTTTTCGTAAAACACCGCTACAATATGATCCTATTTAATTCCACATTTTCCATTTTACTCCTAGACAGATGAAGAAAGAAAGAAAGAAAGAAAGGAAAAACCCCAGTACACATCCAAAAAATAAGTGGTGGTGCGAGAGATTCGGGATTAAAGATGCTATAATGAATTTTGTAGCTCATTAAATTTCGTAATATGAAACGTCCAACCCAGAACTGCGTCTACTACATCTGTACTGCATGTGACATTACCACAGAGACATTTGGAAAAAATGTATACAACAAATGTATAAACATATATATATATATATATATATATATATATATATATATATATATATATATATATATATATAGATTAAGCTCCAAAAATCACCCTGCCAGCATGTCATTTTATTTACATAGAGATAGTTAGAAAAAAGGGCTACATGTTGTTTTTGTATAAAAAAACTGTATATTCCAGAATTTAAAAAAAAATCATATCTATCATTTTGTGAGTAATGGAACAAAAAAATGTGTATAAATATAGGTCAAGAGGCAGCGATTACAAAATAAATCGGATGGTGAATATTTAAGTAATTTTACAGCAAGGTTCAGTAAACAAGTAACTCATGATTACAACACTTTTACACAGGTTTCACTATTGTTAGAGCTTCTCAAAGCAGATTGGCGCTGAAGAAAACGCATTAAATCGCATTAAATAGCCATTTCTAATTATGCATTCGTGTTACTTTGATTATGGGTCAGTTGACTATTTTCATCATAAATTTTTGTGTGTGTGTGAAATTGCTCTGGCACATTAGTAATAAAAACGGATAAATGTGTTAATTATACACGCCGTACACGCTTTAGTAGTTTGTATTCGCATGGGAATGAAACTTAAAAAATTGCCTTGATAGAAGTAAGGAGGCCTAACAAATCTCAAAAAGCTATAATATTCGCTTGTGCAAATCATTCTAGCATCACATGTAAATTGGTTCAAACCCTGGTTTTATTTTGATGCTATAAAAGCCTGCTATTTATTTAATGTGGCGTTATAACCTGTTTGTTTGTTGTTGTTGTTTTTTTTACTGAATTCTGAATCTGTCCTGAAAGTGTAAAATTGGAATCTTTATCGATTATGAAATGTTTATTCAACTTTATTCTCTTGGTTTTTTTTCTCAGGAAATAAGGTAATGAGACATACAGTACAGTCGTAGCAGATAAAGTTAAAGTAGGTTGGAAGGGGAAAAAAAAGAAAAAAAAAAGAGCTGTAAAATCCCTTTAACAAATGACATCACTTTCAACCAATCGGCTGGACACCACATGTTACGAATGCACAGCCAGTTGTTTAAAACCCCTAATTAAAAGAGCAAATCGTCGCGCGCTCGTGACACTTCCCTTTAATTCAAACACATTTATTTTTTCACCTACTGTACAGCGAAAAAAAAAAAGAGAGACAGAGGTGACGCTGCCACCCGAGAAGGTAACATGCAGGTCAGAGTGATAGTCCACAAAGAAGCAAAGTCAAAGAAGCTTGTATTCGGAAAAAAAAAAAAAAATTAAAAAAAACCCAGCTGTCAGGTTTGTGATCAGTCTGGAGGAAGAAGGGGGTTCTTACTGTGATACTCGGAACATGAGCGTTCAAACTGTGTTGACAAGAAGAAACCAATACACGTACCCTGTTAACCTACTTGGTTCCCGTTCCAAAGCATATGAGTGCTTTTTACACAAACAAGACAAGAAAAGGTTTGGGCATTTATTTATTGAATTCCTTTTTTTTTTGTCGTTGTTGTTGTTGTTGTTGTTGTTTTTTTGTGGGAAGACATCCTAAAAAATTCGATAGAGGCAGAAATGAAAAGAGGAATGAAAGCAAGCAAGTGAAAAGAGACAGCACATTAGACCTTCTGGAAAGAAAAAGAAAAAGAAAAAGAAAGAAATAAAACGCATGCAGATCACTTATGAGGAGCTTGTAATTTAGGCATCGTTAATGACCAGGCTCACACTTCGGAGGCTTGCGTTCGAGAGAACCAGGAAAGAGAGAAAAATCAGTGCTAAGGGGCAAAAGCCTGAAAACATTAACCTGTACAACCTGACGGGGTTAAAACAAGAATAAATTTTTTTTCACCAGCACTGAGGTTAAAGATTCATGGCCTAGGTGGCAGTCTTCAAGTGTTCGAGCACTGCTAAGGCATGTATTGTGTCTAAAAATATTAGGGTTAATATACTGTACATTATGGCATCTTGGGCCAAACAATCTGCCACATAGCATCACATTTTGAATTTTTAATTATTATACTTATACTTACTTCATTCCTATGCTATTTTACACACAATATTTTCATTACATTTTATTTCTCTTTCCATTGATTTATTATAAATGTCTGCACTATTTCATTTTTCCTATGTTTACATGTTGGACGGTCGTAAGAAGCATTTGCCTGCATGTCGTATTATGGATGTATGTATTTGAGAACGAGTTACTGCTGTAGTCTTTCCAGTATCGTTGAACAACAATCTTGATCTCTGACAAAATTGGACCATACCACACAATAATCAGTAATTAAACTGCACTTCTATAGTTCTTTTAGACTGGGGAATGGTAAAAAACGATTGCTCAATTGTAGCACTGAATTGATCCGTATTCGTCAGAAAAACCTAAACACTCGTCAAGCCAATGGCGATTGTTTTTTTTCCGCTAAACATACGAAAACATACCTAGCACAAAATCCAGCTGAGGATGCTACATAGTCACGGACCTGAGCCAAAGAAAACAATCGAAAAAAGAAACGACTAGCAATAAATGAAGGGTTTTGAAAAAAAAAACAAAAAAGAAGAAGTGTGAGAACGAACAGTAAGGTCAGTTATGGGCGCAGTGGCAGACAGAGCAAGAGAAACCATTTTGGGTGAGGGAATTGGAGTGAATGGTGCAGGCGGAGGGCACAGAGGCGAAATAGAGGAGACTACATACATCGTTGCTTTTCTCGCCGTCTAGCTGGCCGAGTCCCAAGGGTTTGCCGTTGCGAACTCGTTCGCTATGGTGGCCGTTCTCCAGCCCGGGAATCAGAGCTGCGCCGGGACTAGACCTCTTCTGTCGCTCCGTCCTGTACTTAGTGTTGGACCTGGGAGAGAGAAAAAAAGAGCCCAAAGTCATACGGATAATCATTATTGTGTCCTTTTGGAATTGTTTCCTGTACTTGTGTGACTTCATTGAGGTCACCTGACCTATTTAACAATATTTAATACACATTCAAATGTCATATATTGTTAGAATTATGGACACTTTATATACATATATATATATATATGCTTTTAATCTGGAAATTATTCTTTTAATATTCATTTCTTGTTCATTTTTGGTGGATGTTTTAATTGTGAAATATGGTACATCGCTCCTTTAAGAATTACGTTCCGGAATAAATGCTGGAATAAATTAGTCACGCTGTAGTTGTAGCTTTACTTAATACCTTTAATTGCTATTAATTGAACATCTGAAGTTGCAAACCCGAACTGTTTCCATACGACTGATGAAACTGCCTATCTTGGAAACAAGCTCTTTGGATCTGTCACAGCGTTGTGTTTCGTATTTCTCAAGTGTAATGTGCTGCGGAGAACTACGGAAGCTCGCTGTGTCAAATCGAGGTGAAATTGAATGGATTTTTTGACATAAACCATAAACTCGAATTAATCGATAATGATCGTAAACTTTTTCCGTATAATGCCATATTTTTTCCATATGTCAAGTTCACTTTTCTTTAAACAGTTTCTAAACTAAGTAGTCAAATCATATATGTTACCGCTTTAATTAGGAGTTATTTTGGGAGTTTCACTGGTGCTGTACTTCATAGCCTACTTTTAAAGCCACTGTTTCTTTTTTTTCACAGCCTTAGAAATGGACTTTTGGACCTCTAATACCTCTTGAAGAACAATATTTATATATCACATGCATCTGAACAAGCACTGAATGGACGCAATATAGAAACTGACTTTAAAAGAAGCTGCAAATGAACTCCCAGAGATGTTTTACTCGAGATGTTTTACTCCCACAGATCTTTTAGATCCAAATGATGAACAGAAAACAGAATGAAATGGTGAAGAAGGAATGTAGAGCCACAGTTATTAGAATGCTATTATCTTGATGGCCTGTAGAATAGACTTTATTTGTTACATATACATTACAGCACAGTAAAATTCTTTCTAAATTCTTTCTTCGCACATCCCAGCTTGTTTGGAAGCCGGGGTAAGAGAGCAGGGTCGGCCATGATATGGTGCACCTAGAGCACGAAGGGTTAAGGGCCCTGCTTAAGGACCCAAGGGTTGCGATACTGGGGCTCAACCTTCCGATCAGCAGCCCAGCGCCTTAGACGACTGTGATATACCCTCCTCAGAGTACAGGTTCAAGCCATCGACTGGAGCAAACAGGGATTAAAGGTTACAGTGGCAGCTTAGTGGTGTTGGGGCTCGAACCGACAACCTTATGATCAGAAACCCAGCGTCTTAACCAATAGATCACCACCGCCCTGTAAGACCACTGGCCAAGTAATAATGACAGGAAGGCTGAAGGGATTTTAAAGGAATAGATTTCACTGGCAGCAGAAGCATCGTTGCACTGCAGCATTTCCAAGGCTTTAAATGAAGATTTATTTGTTTTTTTTTTTAAATACATTTATGCCTTGTTTATTCATGAAAAAAACCCGACCCTGACATTGCGAAGGATAAATGTTCCCCTGCTCAGGACCTGTATTGTGAAGGTGAGACTTGAAGCAGATGGCTGATGTTAACAGAAGCGTACGCAGGGCCAGTAGTGTGTGTGTGTGTGTGTGTGTGTGTGTGTGTGTGTGTGTGTGTGTGTGTGTGTGCGTGTGCGTGTGTGTGAGCGCGCTTGCCGTCACCTGCTGGGGGATCTGGAGATGGTGGCTGTGGATGAGACAGAGGCACTGCGCGAGCTGCAGCAGCTTCCCCTGCGCTGGGGCCTCCTGCTGGTACACTCGGCTGGAGATCTGTAACACACACACACACACACACACACACACACACACACACAAACACACGCATAAACCAAACCAAAAAGCGTGCACACGCATGAACACAACCACACATGCACGCAGAGACAAAATGTGCACAAAAGAGTCACACAAATGTGCAAACACACACACAACACACACAAAACCTAATAAGATGGCAGTGCTAAAAGCCAATACGTGTCCTTGGTGCCTCCTTGACCATTAATCATTCTATTGATCGAAGTTTTTTTATTTATTTATTTTTTCAGGAGCAAGAAGAGGAAAAAAAATAAGACCAACACAACACGCAGGCCGTGTAACATCAGCGGTAAATGTAGTATTTATTTCGGGCGGAGGTGAACGTGACTCACTTCTTTCTCAGTTTGCTCTTGTCTTTGTGTTTGCTTTTTGGCGTGCCTGATCTGGAAACAAATCACAGCAGCTTGATCATGATGAGGCTCAGAGACAGATTCCCTTTATAAATAAATAAATAAATAAATAACTCTTGGGAGGAGAATATACATTTCTACCTGTGTCTCCTTTTTCTCCTGGACCCAGATGTGGACCTAGCAGAGAAAGAGACAGAAAGGCAAACAGGAATGTGTATCAGATATGACTTGTGTACGATTTCCATTCCAACTAATAATGTAATATTATTACGGATTAGACGTATCTTTAGGGACAAACGCATGTTGTTTTTTTCGCCCCTGCAATCTGTGTCTTTTTAAATACAGACCATTGTCCTGGTTTTACCCAGAAACTGTATGGGGAGGTGCCACTGAGTCGTCTGCCATACTTTATCTGTGTGTGTGGTGTGTGTGTGTGGGTGTGTGTGTGTGTGTGTGTGTGTGTGTGTGTGTGTGTGTGTGTGTGTGTGTGTTTTATGAAGCTGTAAAGGCACATCCGAAGTGAAAAGCCCAAGCAGGTCACAGTCATTCGGTGTCTTTATGAGCCACAGGAAAGTGAAGCAGAAACCTAGATAAAGCTGTCAAAGTGACACAGGGTGTGAGATAGAATTGCTGAAACGCTCCTGCTGTGTTTTGTGTTACTAAGTGTGTGTGTGTGTGTGTGTGTGTATGTATGTGTGTGTGTGAGAGAGAGAGAGAGAGAGAGAGAGAGAGAGGTCTTTTGTTATAGCCTTGAAAAATAATCTACTGTTATATGAGCAGACAAAATTTAATAGTCCACAAAAATAATAATAATAAACCCTCAAAAACACACGCCTCCATAGCAGGGATATATGTTGTCTTGCTTGGTGGCCCGGAAATCTACACACGCTACATGGTTGGTTTTTAGACCATTTCATTTGTCCCCGTTTGCTCTAATATTTTCCTTCGCTGTCTTGGGACGATGTTCCACTTTGATCATTCCCATGGTTTTTGCAGTGTGGACATCAATGAGATCATTGTTGGCAAAGTCAGGTACTGATAGAGGAGGAGGTCTGGGGTGCAGTCAGTGCTCCGATCCATCCCAAAGGTATTCATTAGGGTGTAAGACAGCGCCTTATAGAGGCCACTTTAACATGACCCCCCCCCCCTCCCCCTCCGACGATACAAATGTGGGCGTCCAACGTTGTAGAAGAGCCACATATGGCTGGAAAAATTGTACTTACCGTGTATTTACTGTCGTACTCCAGATGGTATTCTGTCAGAGCCATGGACATTTTGTGACCACCAGATGTCGCCACTGGCCCCCTGCTCCGTATGCCCTATTCCCTGTCCCCTAACCCCCTTAGTTGTCCCACCTGATCCTTGTTTCTTTTGTTTACTAATTGTCCTTGTTGGACCATTATTTCTGTTGATTGTTTTGTCGTTCGTCTCGATGTTCATATTGCTGTTTGCCTTTTTTCTTTGTCTTTTCCAGAGTTTTCGAGTTTTCCCTGCATTCTCCTGTACATTCTGTGTTTTCCCCCTCAGTCGCCTTCTCTAGTCTCCTGTTGTTCCTAGTCCTTCTTTACCTCGGTTTTGCATTTGTGTTTTGTTTTGTTGTTGTTCTTTGCCCCGTCTGGTGTTGCCTTTCTTTTGTGCCCTCTCGAGTTTCCTCTTCTTGTTGGTCCTGGTATTATTTTATTGCTGGCCGTCTTTTCGATAATTCTTTTGTTTCTCTTCCCCTTTGTCCTGTTGTTATTTCTTATTCCTTTTAATTTTGTCTCTGGTTCCCATTGTACCCTGTTCCCAAAGTTTTTAGTTTTTTTCCACGTCTCCTGTCTTTCTCTAGCCTTAGACCCATCCTTTCGGGTGTTTTTGAGCATCCTGTCTTTTCTAGTTCTTTCCTAGAGTCTTTCCTTGTTGTGCATTTTACATATTATTAGGTGTTCAAACACGTAGTAATTATTATTATTTTATTTTTTTATTATTAATATTATTATGCCAAACCGTAAGTCCTGGAGATTTGAAATTTGGGCAGATGATAGAGCTCAAATTGGAGAGAGGCTCATAATGTCTCAACCCATTTGGGCACAGGGGGGCGCTATAATAAAAAAAATGTGCAGATTTTTGCTAATAGCTCGTCGAAAATTTATCGCACACTCAAAACCTATATATTTACAGAATCCTTAGGTCAAAACAAAGAACATTCTCATTGACAGTGTTATGCTGCAAAGTTTGCATTTTCCATAAAAACTGGTTATGTTAAAAACATACTTGTGCGTACTAGTCCTAGATTTTTTGCGGCATCAGAACAAAACCAGTGTAGAAATGTTCAGTAGATACAGCTTTCCAATAATTATCCAAAGAACATTGCACTTTCGACTCACCGTTGCAACAGCTCACCTAAAAGTTCAAAGTAGGCGGGGCCACATTGATACAAATTCCTGAATGCAATTACATTTCCTCATTAAACTTGGCACATCTCTGTATGTCCTGAATCCTTGGTCAAATCCAAAAATTACATAGCTTTGCCAATTAACAGCTCTAAAGAAGAACAAAACTTTTCATTTTCCTTTGGCAAAGGCATGCAATAGCCACTGGGGTTTGCGGCTATATATATTATTATTATTATTATTATTATTATTATTATTATTATTATAAAAATAATAATAATTATTATTATTATTGCCTCCTTGCCTCCTAAAAAAAGGTAAAAAATAAAAGCCTACTCTGCTTTTTTTTAGCTTTTTGATGAAAAATAACTTTCCAAATGTTTTTTGATCATATTTTTCATATTTTTAATATTTTTTCAGAACGTCAGAATTTTAGATTCAGAACCTGTCACAATAACATTTAATTTTTTTTACTCATAGTAGATATGTTCCCTTCACTTTTACTGGAGACACATTTGACCAGGGTAAGTACAGGAATAGCGCACTTTGTCCACGGCTGATTATAATATCATCTGATTCATTTGTATGGAAAGCTGCTTTGCTGTGACCTGGAATCCTCACCTTGACTGTAAGTGGCGTTTTTAAAAAAATAAATAAAAGCTTGGCATTTCACCCAGACACTGCTCCCCTCTATTTTCTTCTTTCTGGGAAGCTATCTGACTCAAGGGACTCGTCTGCTCTGTCCACCTCCCTCTCTCTTTTTTTCCTTTTCTTTCTCAATCCATAATTGATTGGGGGATTTTCAGCGAGATGAGAACCACTGGGCCCTGTGCAAACTCAATACGAGAGGCCGAGGCAGACTAGAAGCGGGGGTGGAGTGCGACAGGGAAGAAGGGAACGGCTAAAGAAAGGATGGAGACGCTGAGGACAGGAGGTAATTTGCTGAAAGGCTCGTTTTGCTTTGACACTTTGAAGGTCACGCGTTGTCATATTTTACGAAGCAGTTCCAAGGGATAGATAGAGAGAGAGAGAGGGGGGGGAGAGAGAGAGAAAGAGAGAGAGAGGGAGAGAGGATTGTTAGGATAAAAGCTCAGTGAATACCAATGCAATGGAGGCAAAGCATGAAGTTCTATATTTCAGCCAGAAGAAACATCTAAGGCAAAGCAACCATCACGGTTTATCTGGGAAATAGCTCTTGCTAGCTAAGTAGGACCAATGCAGCCTGGGATTCCTGTAACTCATCTGACAAATATGGAGCAGTCTCCTGCTGGTTCTCTTCAAGGTTTGACCTTCAGTGAGAGTTTTTCCGCTTCACCTTGTCTCTCAGCATGAAACACTGTCAATTACCTGCTTCTAGGAATGTGATTCTCGGTTATATGGGTCGGAGAGCTCCTAATCCTACCTGTGACTGTATACAAAAAAATCTCCCATAAAATGTGCCAGAGTTTGAGAATAATGGAATATAGATAATTCTACACATGGACTTTGGACAAATGTCAGTAGATTAAGCCATTTAAAAGTTTACCAGGGTCGGGTTTGATATAATCCATAATGAAAAAGTTATTATAAAGAAAATAACCGATAGGGTTTTAGTGGGCTGTTGGGGAAATCATCTACCCACAGATGGATTTATTCCTAAATGCAATTATTTTAGTATTAAAGTATTAAGTATTAAAGATTCATCCTCTTTAATCATTCATAGTTACATTAAATGCCTTGTATTAATTCCCGTTCTATCTGCAGTCTCTGATTGTTTCTTACTCTTGGAATTGTTTTGCAAATGCTTTACTTTTGTAAATTTGTAAATAAAAAAATTCCATTCCTTTTTAAAAAAAAATTGCTTTAACAATTAGAAACTTGCCCTTTTGCTCCAGAAATACTACATGCAAATCTCCTCGAACGAACCCTCAATATTAGTGATCACTGATCATTCATTGTTGAGAAAGAGATACGACATGGCGACGTTAATTGTCGTCTCCTTTTTCTTCCGGCTGCTTCCGTTAGGAGTTGCCCCCTGAACCCTTCTCCGTACCGCCCTGTCCTCTAAATCTGCCTACTTTCCACCCTGCATGTCTTCGAAGTCCATTAATCTCTTATGTTCCCTCCTGCCTGGCACCTCCATCCTCAGCATCCTTCTACCCATGTTCCTCCTCTGCACATGTCCAAACCGACATCAACATCAAGCTATTAACTGTTTAAATCCGAAAAAGACCCAATATGTTATGTTTATGTTTATATATATATATATATATATATATATATATATATATATATATATATATATATATATATATATATATATATATATATATATAATTCGATATTATTATAGAGTTATTATTATAACTTACATAAATAAATAATTGGATATATGACATCATCGTGATGAGAGAATGCAAACTATATACTAGGGCGACATGACCACACACCTCACACACACACACACACCTGGTCTCTCTTGTGCTTTTTGCCACTCTTCTTCCTTTTTCCTCGCCGTGTAGCAGACGAGCTGTCAACCCTGCGGATCACATTAGGACAGACGGGGAACGGAAAAAAAAATCAAAAATAAAATATGCCACCACCTTCACAACACATTTACATTTATATATATATATATATATATATATATATATATATATATATATATATATATATATATACATTGTAAATCTATTTTAAATTGCCTGGAGTTGTTTGTGCACTGTGTAATCTTATAAAAATATGTTTCGAGCCTCTCCGCTGCGCTGTCACTTCTACCTTCGCTTGGCACTTTTGCTCGTCGTCTTACTCTTAGCGACACACAATTCTGTCTCGGCCTCCATCACCGTCATGCACTGCTTTTTATTTTCCCAGCATCCTGGTTTTCCGGCTCATTATTCTATCACTCACAGGCCTTGCCTCGCTGCAAATACAACACTAGATTGCTAATATCCAACAGTCCTTAAACCATATTCCTTCATTTTCTTTTCATAAGCAACATAAAAAAAACAATAATACTTCGTTAAAACGCTTGCAAAAACCTTGTGCCATATGTAACGTTTTTTTTTTAACAGTAACACATTTCCTTAAGTAATGTTTAAGCAAGTAACAGTCGAGAAAAAAATCTACTGTCACCCGTAAACACATGGTGACGCTTCATCCAGAAGCTAGCCAGCTGCTGTAATGTATAACATTACACATTTGTAGAAGGTCTCTGGCTCTTCCTCCAAACCTATTTGTATTCTTACAGTAGATTTGCACACGTAAACGAGACTCTTCTTAATATTCATTACATAACCTGATCAGCCGACAATAACATTTCTGTGGTGTTGAATTTCAATACCTATACATTTAAGATATAGGCCAAGATCATCAAGATATATTGATTTTTTTTTTTTATACATTTTTTTTCATAATATGTAAAAGAAAAATAAAAGAGTAATATTTTAATTATTCTGTTGAAGTAATTCCACGATTAGTCTTGCTTTACGGTAAAGCTGACCTCAAAACAAGGACGAAAAAAGAAAAAACAACATGTTCATGCAAAGAAACTGACCGACTGTGTCTTCTGCCCTTCTTCTTCTTTCTTTTCTTGGGTGGAGGAGAAGGTGAGCTACTGGACTTCCTCTTGGGTCTAAGTGAGAGGAAGAAACAGAAACTATTCATGTCCAGTTTGCTTGCGACTTGTGAAAACCTCAAATACACCTTTCTGTGTATATCTGCTGCTTTGTTATTGGGCCAAATCAACTGCATACTGATTTTCCGCGACAAGGCGACGTAATTAAAAAAGAGCAACAGATAAATGGATATAAAATCGCAGAGAAAACGAGATCCACAAATTAATTACGTTTGCATCAAACATAATCACGCCAACTGATTACCGAATACTAAACCTTGGAATATAAAACCTAGTTTTTTATCATGCATTGCATTCTGTTTTTATTTACATTACAGGAATAATTTTATTAAGCAGTTAAACACCATTCAGCCAAAATAAAACCTTTGTATACTTCGTATAAGTATTGAATACTTATGAACTTGTGATATTTCGGGGGGGGGGGGGTGGGTTGGGGGGGGGGGGGGGGGGGGGTGTATGTGAAAAATGTATAGTCATGGGTGTTAGTCATAGGTGTAAGTAAAGGCCATAGGGTACAATGTATAGGTCATCGAGTATTAAGTACAGATCATAGGGTGCTAAGTATAGGTCATAGAGTATTAAGTAAAGGTCATCGTGTACTAAGTATAGGTCATAGAGTATTAAGTATAGGCCATAGGGTACTAAGTATAGGTCATAGAGTATTAAGCATAGGTCATATGTTACTAAATATAGGTCATAGGTTACTAAGTATAGGTCATAGAGCAGGGATCACCAACCTTTTTGTAACTGAGAGCTACTACATGGACACCGAGTCATATAAAGGGCTACCAGTTTGAAATACTCCTCTGAAATAACAAATTTACCTTTAGTTATATATTATTATTATTATTATTATTATTAATGATACTCATTTATCTATGTAAATACACTTGACAGTGACTATCAACAACGAATTAACTACATTTTACATTATAGACGCATCTCACTGATGAGTTGTGCACTTTTTATAGCAAGCCTGAGAGCTACTCATGTGCTCCTTGGGGGCTACCTGGTGCCCACGGGCACCACGTTGGTGACCCCTGTCATAGAGTATTAAGTATAGGTCATGGGGTACTAAGTATAGGTCAAAGAGTACTAAGCATAGATCATAGATTACTAAGTATAAGTCATAGTGTAATAAGTATAAGTCATAGGATACTAAATATAGGTCATAGAGTATTATGTACAGGCTATAGGGTGCTAAGTATAGGTCATAGGGTACTAAGTATAGATCATAGGGTACTAAGTATAGGTGATAGGGTACTAAGTATAGGTTAATGACTATTCTAAGTGTAATACTATTTGTTCTGGTCTGGTCTATTTATACGTGCGGTACTTTTGGTTCAGTTACTGCTCTTGTTTCCGTCGTTTGACATTTTCATCCTTCTTTTTTTTACTTTGCCTTCACTTGACATTTTTCTGCTCTTTGTCTCTTTTTGCTAATAAGGCACAGTGTTTATACGAACCTGCGGTTGTCTCTACTAGTGTTGTCAAAG
Organism: Kryptopterus vitreolus; assembly: GCA_030449085.1. Taxonomy (NCBI): domain Eukaryota; kingdom Metazoa; phylum Chordata; class Actinopteri; order Siluriformes; family Siluridae; genus Kryptopterus; species Kryptopterus vitreolus. Next base: position 8,223,081 of record JACRUU010000006.1, on the reverse strand, counting down.
CTAAACAATTTGCACATTTGAAATCTGCATAAACACAGCTGGATTGAAATTCCCACTTCTGAGAAAGCAAACACTTGAGATGGTTAAATAAGTCGGTGATTTTGTGCATCTGTGAACACGTTTCATTTTCACAAGCGGTTCTTGAGGCAAGAGCGCCGGGCCTTCACAGATTTTTCTGCTTTTCCACGACATTACAAATTTGTGTCTGTTTGGATAACTGCTGTGTTAAATAATAGAGTACATGGTACAGATGTCATTGTTTTTTTTTCTGACCTCCAGTAGCTGGCAGACCTGAGAAAAGAGTTCAGTGGATCGAACTTGGTACCCAGAAATACAAACAACTTGATCTGAACACCTGAAATCAAAATATTGCATATTATAGTGCGATATGAATACTATACTTTGCCCATGTCATAGTATATATTACACTCTAACACACCACTCTATTATATGAAAGCTTAATGGTATATTACTGATAGCCTGCTGTTATACTTACCGATCATATAGTATATACACTATACCATGCTACAGTATATTATACTATGCTATGCTATACTATACTGAACTACACTACACTAAACCACACTACAATATACTAGACTACGCTACACTACACTACACTATACCATACTACCCTACACTATATCATACTACACAACACTATACCATACTAGACTACAATATACCACACTACACTAACAATATATCATACTACACTATACTATAATATACATAATATACTACACTACAATATACCATAGTACATTACACTATATCATACTGCACAACACCATACCATACTAGACTACACTATACCACACTACACTACAATATATCATATTACACAATACTATAATATATACTATAATACCATACTACACTACACTATATCATATTACACAACACTATAACATACCAGACTACAATATACCACACTACACTACAATATATCATACTACACTATACTATACTACACTACAATATATCATACTACATTACACTATACCATAATAAACTACACTCTATCACACTATACAACACTATATCATACTACACTACACTACAATACATTATATACTACATTATACCATACCATACTACACTATACCATACTACACTACATTACACTATACTATACTACACAAGTAAATGGCAGCTTTATACCATGCTACACTATTCCATACTTAAACATATTACCCTATACTATGCATTATGTAGTGTAGTCTATGTACAGTGTACAAACCTCTAAAATAATTTACTTTCAGCTAAGTTATTTTTTTAAAGATTCAGGAAAGTTAGATGTACATGCTATTAGAATTTATAAAGCAATGCTTATTATAAAGCAAAGGCTATTATAAAGCAAGGGCTATTATTAAGCAAGGACGAGTGCTGCTGAGAGTCTAATAGAATCTATTATGCAGCAATTTGTGATATTCTGAGAAGAGATTTTTAATGGATGTTTAGGAATGTTGAAATAACATCCACACTTTACATACAAGATTTTATTCCTTCTCTAATATAAAACAATGAATGTTATTTTGGGTTTTTGGGTTTTTCTGTGTATGTGTGTGTGTTTTTGGAGTGCCTGCAGATATATTTTGCCTTCGCATGGTCTGTGTGAGCTATAATTAGCAGCGACTCACTATCGTGAATGCAATACTGCAATACACCTCTGTTTCCAATGGAAAATTATTGGTTAAAAATAAAAATCTTACATTTTCCTATGTCCAAACATGTCTGACTAGTGTGTTAGTGTTGTTTTCCAGATGCTGCGTAGGGAATTTAGCTCGCACCTCTACCCTCAGGCTTCGGCAAGCTGTTCACTTGCACTTGGGATTCACAGCCTTTGTAAAGCTTTGTTGCAAGCAGAAATCTCCACATTCTATGTTTATCCTACATCACATATCCTGATAAATGTTTAGATTTCACTATAGGGTATACGGTGTACACTAGAGATGTGCATCTCCATAAATGAGGATGATGCGATTTGCATTTCAAAGCATAGCCAATGATACATTAAATATACATAAGAATCAGCTAACGATACTTTGAGATAATACGATCCGATTTCGATTTCATTCACTGCAATATGATGCAATGGAAAAGTATTATGTTATGCAATTCAGTATGGTACAGATATTTCATTTTTATTTCTTTGGTTCAGGCAGACAGCAAATCTATTTGATTTACAGCAAATTTAGTTAAACTTTTTTAGTGCAAAGAACATGCAACAGCGTGACCAATGCGAATCAGGGAATCTAACCATGCCTATTATACAATTTACGCAGTGTTGGGAAGGTTACTTTGGAAATGTAATAGGTTACAGACTACAAATGACCCTATTCGAAATGTAATTCATTTATTCTACCCCTTTATCCAATCTTCCCTCTGGTCACGGGGAGCCTGTGCCTATCTCAGGCGTCTATGGGCATTAAGGCAGGATACACCCTGGATGGAATGCCAACCCATCACAGGGCACACACACATTCACACACACATTCATACACTAGGGACAATTTCCAAGGTGCGAATCAACGTACCATGCATGTTTTTGGACCAGGAGGAAACTGGAGAACCCGGAGAAAAAAACCCTGAGGCACGGGGAGAACATGCAAACTCCACACACACATGGCCGAGACGGGAATCGAACCCGGACCATGGCGAACGTGCTAACCACCAAGCCACCATGCCCCCTTCGAAATGTGACTTTTCACTTACTTTATAAAACTAACTTTTTTACATTCGATTACTTTTTGATTATTTTCATTTGTTGATTTGGCGATTTAAGTTCTAAGAAAAAGGTTTCAAACCTTTCAAAAAAGGTTGAAAATCTCAGGTTCTCGAGATGCAGCAGATTCTTATCAAATCAAACTAAAACCATCAGATTCAAATCAAAATCACGTTGCAGTTGAAAATCATGCCATAGTGCTGATTTTACGTGAAATTGTTCCGACAATTGTTACCTTATAGCGCCATTCCGTGAACTCACATATCTGTTAAAAGGGGGAAAATGTGCTTTTTAAATGTGCTTTTTACATTGGTTTAGCATTAGTTTCAAACCGTAGTGCTGATTTTACGTGAAAATGTTCAGACAATTGTTACCCTATTTGTAATCGTTAACATTTTCATAAGTAACTGTCATTTAAAGTTATTTTCTCTGGAACTGGACTTGCTAACTTGTTACTCCCCCGACACTGACTATACAGTATGCAATATAATTTTACAACACTATACACATTGTTAGTGTACAATGGTGTAGTGCATCTGTGAATCTATGGCCAGCCTTGCACTTCTTTTTCTATCCCTTCTATCAACATACTATTTCAATGCAGTCCCTTTGGGGCATTTTTTTACTCTTTCAGTTTTTTGTTATGCAAATGTAATATTCCCATGAGCTTAGAGGAGAGTCATTTTCCTGCATATTTGGTCTTGATAATACAGGAACACTGTGAAGAATGCTCCCTGATTCTCACTCAGTAGGAAGATTCTCTCTCTCTCGCTCTCTCTCTCAATCTCTCTATTTTACTTTCTCTCAAAGATATAAGGAATAAGGTCTCCCAGTGTACATTTCACCTTACCTATATTCATCGTGCGCGACAGAATCCCGATCGTAGTAGTCGCCGTGCCAGTCATATTCATCTTCATAGCCATCGGCAAACCCGCTCGCCTCTGCGTCCTCTCCAGCAACATGTGGTAAAACCGTTACCCTGGGAAAACGACAGATTAGATATTAAACGTCATCTGCAGAGATATTTCAACTCCGTTTTAATAATGAGCGTTTGCTTTTTTGCATAATTACCGCATAATAATATAATTGCAGCTTTATTAAAGGGTCACATGAAAACCAACCAAATCACTACACTGATCAGGTCAATGCTTCAGTGGCAGGAATAATGGCAGCTGCAGAAATGACAGCGATTTTTCTTTTTTCAGGTTTTTTCTTTTTTTTGGTTGAACAAAGTACTCAAGAAAATACTGCAGGTGCACAATCACAAGCTAGATCTTTGGTTGCAGCCAATCAACATACCAGATACAAAAACTTGCAACAGGGCTTGTGATTTTTCATGGGCTTTCTTATATATTTCTCATTTTTCCTTGAATAGGAAACTCAAAACGGCCTAATACAAAACATGACTAAATGTCCCTGAAGTACCAAAAAAAACCAACAACTAAACATACATTCTCTTTGAATTACGCCCAAAAACAGATGCATTTATCAAAACTTGATAAATGTATTGATTCTCACTTTAAAACAATTAGTAAAGTGTAAACATTAAAGAATAATGAACACAGAACACTACTGAACACTACACTACACTATAATATACTACACTACACTATACCATACTACACTAACAATATATCATACTACACTATACTATAATATACTACACTACAATATACCATACTACACTACACTATATCTACACTACACAACAATATACCATACTGCACTACATTATATCTACACTACACTACAATATACCATACTACACTACACTATATCTACACTACACTACACTACACTACACTATACACATTTGGCTGCTTAACAGAATTTTGTAAAGCAAAGAATTTGATGAGCAAGGACATAAGGACATATGAAGACATAAACGGGCCTTTCTTAAATTTTCACCACAACCTATATATATATATATATATATATATATATATATATATATATATATATATAGATATATAGCTATTTGGAATGTGTAATCTTTAACATTTCCAAGAGTAACTGTAATTTAATGTTTTTGTTTTCAAAACTACATTTTAATGCAATTGTAATCTATTCATAGGAAACATTTTCCAACAACCATTAAAAACAAAAACAAGGATAAAAGAAAATAGAACTAGATCCCGTTCAACATGCACATGCAGGTGCAATTATCACAACTGTCCATATAGTGTATCGTACTTTCACGTTTTTGCTTTTAAAACTACATTTTAACACAGTGAAACCTGTTTTAGAGATTCATTTTCATCCATACACTCTATAAGCTTTGCAAACTAGAATGATACTGACCATACAATATCTAAACAATTCGACTATGATAAGAATGTTGTATCATATATAGGTTTTGGAAAATTAGGTTACTTATTTAATTATTTATTTAGCCACACCAAGGCCCCCCTGATTGTGTTGTTGTATTCATAGCAACATTCCGTGAACTCCGTAAAAAGGGGGAAATGTTTTTTTTTCATGTAAAGCTGGGCTAGGAATGAAACCATAGCATTGGTTAAGCATTAGTTTCAAATCGGGCCGCGTTTGCTATGTTTATTGATGTCCACCCTCTGTAATTACGCTCTCCAACATGTCTGGCTTTGCCTCATTTGCTATCTATGATTGTTGTTTGTCCTTCCATATAATCAACTATTGTCAGTTTCCTATTTCCCCAGTGCTTCGTTTCATCTTGTATGACAAGTAAGATAGCGATGGTTATCAAACAACAATCACAGATAGCAAAGCTAACACACACACACACACACACACAAACACACACTCACTTGGGATTTGTGCATAAACAGGATTAGCAACAACTCTACCATCTGCATACATATTCTGTGTGTATATGTGTGTGTGTGTGTGTGTGTGGGGGGGGGGGTTCTGTCAGGATACATTAAACAATTTGCATGTTAACATTGCACTTCGCCTCACTTGCTCCCCAGCATCTCTTTCCTCGGACAAACCGGAGGTGTTTTGTATTGCGATTAAACCCTTGCTAGTCTTCCTACAGCAATCGCTACGAGCTCCGTTTCTTTTGATTTTTCAAACCGACAAAGCTGCACAGACGCTCATGGATTTAACTCTAGGCTTTTACGTCTTTAAGAGGTGTATCGTTTTTCGTCTTCCACCTCTTTCCTTACCAATCCACCGGGATTTGGGTAAAACATTTTTTTTCTCAGTATGGCATGCTTTATGCTATTCATTTCAATGTAACTGATTAATATCAAGGCTGAATAAACCCATGTCGAACTGTACACCTGAAGAATGTGCTTACATAAGGCAGCGTGATATTATAGTATTAGTATATACTCGTATACAGATTTTGTATACCTTTGGCCCGTAAAAAAATACAAATTTAACAACATGTATATCCTCTGGTTATGTGGCAAAACATATTCGGTCTCATGAAAGCATTTTTTATAGCCAGTCACCCCCTGGCTGAATGATTTCAAATTCATTTTTCTTTTCATATTCCTGTCTGTTTTCGGATGCCCGGAGCATTCGAAGCGATGAATAACGAGGGCCACCTCAGTTCATACGGAGCTCTTTGCTTTGCTGCAACACAGAGAAATAGTCTCGGCATACTGTATTTTCTGCATAATGCAATAAGCCTAGTCAAAATTGCTGTGTAAACTCAGATCTTTCAACACAAATATATCTCATGGGTAACATCAGCCTCTCATATATCACAGATTAGGCTTTCGCGAGAGCCAACTGAAGCTAAGGACGTGTTCATGCACCTGAATTGATGGAAACGAGATATCAGCACAATAATTC
>JACRUU010000006.1:8206573-8211573 GCA_030449085.1 Kryptopterus vitreolus | reverse complement strand
ATATAACCAGACACCATGTTTAATTTCCAGCAACGATGATTATTGTCATAATTGTTTTCTATTCTATTGTCAAAGAATATTGTCATACAAAAGAATTTTTGTAGTTTGCCACTTCATCGGCAGACCGAACGCGCTCGCAGGAGAGCACTAACTGCATTAGTACATGTACACGCTCATACTGTGTTTGGCCTCTGTTACCAAATCAAATATAGCTGTGCTCTCCTCTTGAACCCCCGATCACAGATGGCAGCGAAACTGTTGGCATTCGCTCGCATTCACTCACAGTTGCTCCTCCACGAGCCAAATAAACCGCATATGAAGGGTGAACGAAGGGTGTCTCTGTTCCTTCCAATATGCTGGAACACATTCTTTGTGCTGTGTGCGTTAAAAACCCGGGTGTGAATTCTGGGCCCACTGTGCTTTCGCTGAGTCTATTTTTACACTGCAAATCATCCAGGAGAGCCGAACTCATTACGCTCGCTTTCAAAGTAAAGGAGGACAAACGCCTTACAAGGCGGGGATTATCTGTAACTAATTAGGAAAACAGGAGGCATTCTGACTGAAGAACGTCCAAGTCATTCTGAATTTTAGGAGATGGTGACTGGTAGTTGCGGAGAAACAAAAATTTAATTAGGACAAATATGGCTATATTAAAGGCATGTTTGGGTACAAAATGATGGAGTCATCAGTAAGAGCGTTTCCATTACCCTTCAAAATGCGCAAATTTAAATAGCGAATTGAAAATACGGCTAATGGACGGATGGATGTAATGTATCGCAAAAATGTTTTTACGCTCAAATGAGGTGGTTTATTTAGACGCTGCGAAAAAGGAATAATTTGCAAAACTGTAATGGAAACGTTTTTTACAGTCTTTAAAGATGGCTTGGTATGTGTGGACTGAAGATAAATTATTTATGAAACTTATTAAAGAAACCAGTTTATAAACTGCAATTGCTATGAGCTTATTTGTGGAAACTGCCTACTTTGGGTATATGATGCTGCAGGTGCTACAAGAGGCCCTATATGCCCCGCGATGGTCAAAAAGTGGACTAGTTTATCCGGAAGTTCTGAATCCACAAGTCGCACTATTGCCTCTCAGAACAAGCGCATATACGCATCCGATTAAAAATAAAAACGCCTAACGCTGCGATATAAATAAGGCTGACGATATCTGTCTGCATTTTTTTTTCTTATCGCGAGTTTTATTTCGCATGACATGATTTAGTTCGCATGATATGGTTAATAAAAACACCGTCATTTCACAACAGTTTTTTATCGACATTTAGAAAAGATTGCAAAAGTTTTATGCAATTTTGTAATGCAAACGCGTCTTGTGACAACAAACTATGGTGTGGTGTATTACCTGGAGGGACTGATATTTGGTTTACTTCAAAGATAAGCACGTTGCGTTTAGTATTTTGATCCAAGACCACAAAACACACACACACACTATAATCCATGTCCATCTACAGCTATAATAATTTTTTTCTTTTTATTAGGAATTTGAATGTTATTTTTTTTTGTATTCAAATTTTATTTCTCACATGCATACATACATAGTAAGACATGCAGTGAAATGCTTCTTTACGACCATCCAGCAGGTAAACAAAAAAGAAAAAAAGAAATAGTGTAGTAATTAATAAATGTATTTAATAAATGGAAACAAAAATGTATAACAAAAAATTAAAATATATATATTAGTGTATAAAGTGTAAAGTGACCATTTGTGCAATGTTGTGCATTAAATTTTGTTGTTTATTCAGTCAGGAACTTTTATTGTGTTCCGCACAACATGATGTTGCAACATGAAACCGTTTGTATATATATATATATATATATATATATATATATATATATATATATATATATATATATATATATATATATATATATATATATATATATATATATATATATATATATGTAAACATGGCAAGAATTTCATTTTTATTACATAACCTCATTCCCTCATGGTTTTGTGCAGCCAGCGAGGTATGTTGAATTATTTTTTGTTATTGTTGTTGGTTTCCCTTTGTATAAGCGGTTCGGTTTGTTAGACACAATGTGCACTTACATTTGTATTTTTGTTCATCATATAGTTTGACGGTGGTCGTAGGGGTGACGGAAGATTTAGAAGTGACGTGAAGTAAACCATCACAATGACACAATGGTGTATTACCGGGAGTGGTGATATTTGGTTTAGTTCAAATAAAAACCCATTGCAATTAATATTTTGATCCAATACCAGGCTTTTAAAAAAATTTATAAAAAATGTATCCACACAAAACCCACATACACTATAATCCATGTAGAAATATTATTAACTCCAAGCTTTAAAGACTATGTAAAAGAAGGACTCCAGCGTAATAAATCACCCTGCCCTCACACAGCAGATTAATCTGGGCCTTTCACCAATAAAATATGGATGTCCATCCAAGAATAAATCCCTTGCGAGCAGGACATCTGTGCGGTTTAATCTCTAACTAAAGAGGCGACCATGAGGACAAAGCCGAAGTCGTTCGTGTAAACATGCGGCTCACGTGCATCACTTGCCTGGAATCAGCTGTCAGCCATGACAGGAGGAGAGAGAGAAAGAGAGAGAGAGAGAGAGAGCAAAGCAGGTCAAGCAGTCGCCTGATCCGTGAATAGATCACGACCTTGTCACTTCGAAAAGGGCAACAGAATTTTTAACCAGCTTATTCAGGATTGTTTTATCCTATTTCATCTCTTACATGACGGCCATATTTTGATATACAATACAGAAATGTACAGACTGCCATAATCTGGCCGTTTTTCTGATTTCAGGAGACGCCGTTTTGGAAACGTGGAACTTTAATAATGTATCATTGAATATATGTTAACATTGAATGAAAGCCATTTCAAAATCAGCTAAAAAAGTCAGATAGCCTATGATGACAATACATTACACTGGCAAAAGTATTGGTACGCATGACAGGTGATTTAAAACGACATTCTTCCACAAATTGTTACCACAAAGTTGGAAGCACACGATCGTATAGGCTGTCTCTGGATGTGGTCCATTAAACGTTCCCATGAAGGCCAGCTCTGTGATGCCGTACATGGGATGGAGAGGCAGATCTTTTGTGGCCTGATACAGAACTCCGAACTCAAACTCTAATTAACAACACTAGTGTCTGATTTTGTAACTGATCTCAAAAACGAAAAGAAAAAAGTGTTGTGGAACATCTTCCCAGAAGAGTTTAATTATAACAGGGTTATTAAATAACAGGGTTTTATGCAGATTTCATCAGATTCAAATTGGAAGACCTTTTAAATGCCATTAGGAATGAAACTTAAGACCAATATCAGAACATCAACTAAGAAATGTAGAGTCAGAAAAAAGCTTGCAAAGTAAATACGCTGGTCCAAAGCACGTAACGTAGGCAGTTTTATCCTTCCCTCACCTGAACGATTTATTCCTCATTCGCATTGTAGGACTGGTGCCTAGACACCGTGTGCAGAACCCACATCATCCTCTGAAATGTGTTGACTCTCATTTCAACACGGACATCATTTACAGGAGTTGTGGAGCTCCTTTGTGGGTCTTGTATAATCAGTGCCGAGACGCTACAGAACTGGGGGATGTCTGTCGTTTGCTGGAGACCCTTAATGGCAGTTTTATGGTTCTCGATTTTTGGACCAGAGTCCGTTGTTTGAGGTGCTGGAATAAATTAGTCGTGTTGCTTCCTTTAGTCGCAACAAACTTTAGACAGATTTTACAGCGGGCTTTGGTTTGTTGAACGTATGAAGGTGCAAACACGAACCATTTCCATACGACTGATGGCCGATGCAAAGCCAATCGGGTAACCATCTGCATCTCTGTCAGACATGAGACTTATGAATATGTAACCTGATCATTACATGATGGAGGCGTATTTAGGGAGGCGCATAGCTCTGTGGTTAAGGCATTGGCCTCTGGACCAGAAGATTGCAGGTTCAAATCCTACCGCTAGTGGGCCCTTGAGCAACCTGTTAACCCTCAGTTATAAGTCACTCTGGATAAGGGTGTCTCCCAAATGCTGTAAATGTAAATTTTGTATTTGATTTTTCGCAAAATATTGGGCGGGACGTGGGAGAACTACGGAAGCTCGTTGTGCCAAACCAAGGTGAAATAGTAAAACCGATTTTCGTATTTGCAAGATCGGCATAAACCATAAAGTCGAAAGAATCGATAAGAACTATTCATCTCCCAGCTCTAATTACACAAACCAGTTACATGAAGATGATTAGTTGCAATGGGAGTTTCATGGGGATATCATTTGTAGTTGCAGCAGACCTAATTACACGTGTGCTAGCGAAAGAACGAACCACAACACCACAAAGCATTTCAATGAGCGAGAAGAGGAAGGAAACAGACCTGCTAAAATAAAGACATGAATCACAATCATTCAGAAAATGTTAGACTATTTAAGACCCTGACGAAACCCTGAAACAAGGACTAACTGTGGAATGAGATGCTCCAAAAGCATATACAATATGCTTATAAATATACATATATACATATACAATATACATATACAATAGTCTCTTTTACACATCTATCTATATAGTATTGTTAATTAAGCGCTCGTTTCATCTTTGAAGAATGAAATGAATGTTTGTTTGAATAGCAAGATCAGCGAAGTAGAGAGAATAAGAGAAAGGGATTGGGTAGACAGATTCATCTGTGATTTGATTCAAGATTGGTGTCTGGGAGGAGAACAGAGAACGTTCCTGCACCAGCAAAAACAGATCAGTTCATTAAGAGCATGTCATGTCCCTTATAACCTCCAGCTACTGCAGCCTGAAAATGCTGCTGATGGAGACTGTGTGTGTGTGTGTGTGTGTGTGTGTGTGTGTGTGTGAGAGAGACTCAAACCTTCGACAAAGATGCTCTCTCGGTCGAGAAAATCCATACAGGAGCGCGCACCGATTCAAGGTCTGTTATTATTATATCAATTATTGATCTGGATAATGCATTTTGAATGCACAGTAGTCTG
>JACRUU010000006.1:8131573-8201573 GCA_030449085.1 Kryptopterus vitreolus | reverse complement strand
GTATTTTCAGTTAACGACACTGTGGCCTCAATAGACTAACTATAAACGTTATATAGGTTTTTCATGTGGGTTTCTCCATTTCCATTGGGGTTTGACCTCCTCCATTTAAATAGTCTAATCCAACCATCCTCCCAATGAATTTTCTATTCAACCACTGATTACAGGGAAGTAAAATCTGCACTACAGGGTGACTAGTGTGAACGTGTCCTGGCCCCTTTGGCAGATGGTCATGGTCTCCTCCCTCACTTCTAGCATCCTATCATACTCATCAACCTGATGGACAGAACTCCTAATGAGGAACATACCATCTGCTGTTCTAAGAAGGGCGACTGGGGGTAAACTAAATGGATTAGGCGTATTAAGTAGCTCTACTCCGTACAAGGGATGAAGGGCAAGGGGGGGGGGAAGCTTAAATAAATGCCTTTCCCGGAGTTTAAATATGTGCGTGGATTATAGAGGTTTCAGTGCATGGATTTTCAATTTAACCACTAATTTAATCCTTTGAAATAGGCTGTAATTTTGCCTTTATAAGGTTCCGAGACCTTACCAAAGCATTAGAATAAGGCATTGTTCTGGCGACATTTCCTCAAAGAAGATAAATGATACCTCACAAAAGGTTATGCGTACACAACAAGAGCGTCCTGATAAACAATCTCTGAGAAACACCCAAATTACACAAGGTCATATCCCTTCTGGATAATTAGACACTTCATGCTACCTGACTTTTTTAAAAAGCCCCAGAGACGTGCGTGTGTGTGTGTGTGTGTGTATGTGTTTTCAGTCTGGCTGCCTGAAAGAAAGCAAACTGCCAGAACAAAGTGTTGTTTTTAAAGATGCTATATGCAACCTGAGCTCACCACAAACAACCAAACTATTTATTTTACAACTAATGTTTACTTAAGCTGGTAACAGTCACACCATTAACATGCACCCAAGCAGCCCCTCACCCCTGTTCCTCCATCATCTCCTGCAGCTCCATGCATTTCAGCTCTACTCGTCTCTTTCTCTCGTGGTCCAGGATCTCGCGGCGAGCTTTCTTGACCAGCACAGGCTTCGGCGGCACGGGTTCTTCTTCTTCTTCTGGTCCTTCGTCGACATTAGGGCGCGCGGCGGCCCCTGGCCCACCGTTCGCACTGGCCTCAGGAGAGGGCACCCTCGCCCCGTCGTACATGGCCAAGGCACTCTTTCAAAAGAGAGAAAGAAAGAGAGAAGAATCATGGTCACTGATTGTACTTAATGGTGTTCTTATGCACAATACTCAATACACAATACTTATGCACAATACAAACTCTTGATTTATAGGGTTGCCAGAGTGGAGTGTTTTGCACCAGCAAGATCGCAAGTGTAAATATCATTTTCAATCATATTCAGGGGAAGTCCTGAGCAAAGTCTTTAAGCAAATCTAATGCAGTTCCGAAAACCAAATATATTATGGGAAACAAAAGGAGCATGGACGTTATGACAATGCTTCTAGCAGTGAAGTTATATTGCAAAAATACAATCGTAGTGAGCCACAATGAACAATGAAATCTGCAATATATATTCGTGCTGTAAGTTTGAGCTTTTGACACGGTTGAAACCCAGCAGCTCTGCTTGTTACTTGTAAATCAATATGACACCAACTGAAAATAATTACTGTGTGAGCTTTATACGTTATTAGAATGTACTGGTTCAATGAATTATTTGATAATTCCAGCCAGTTTCGCGTTGCATCCGGAGGCACTCATCAAATCCTCCGTAAACTCACTGAACTATTCCTATCAATAATTAATTGCTTGCGGCGTCTTAGCTCGGTTGCATTTTTGAAGTATGTTTATCCATGTAGACAGAATGACATTAAAAAATACTTTACGGACGGACAAGATTTTAACTGACGAGGAGCCGACATACCTCGTTATCGTTAGCGCTCATGAAGTCGCCATTCCTCGATTCATAAATCTGTGCTTTTATTATGGCTACGTTTCAAAGTCAAAACGGCAAATTTACTAAATCAGTTAAACCGCTATAAAAGCAGCTGAATGGCTCTTAGTGGCCATGATCTCATATATTTCAACCAAACTTACAAAAGGTGTTTGTGTGGATTCAAATTATGTCAAATTTGATAGCTCACAGAAATAAAGGAAAAATGGTGATTAACAAAACAACAACAACAGAAAATAGAGTCTGTGATATGAGCACACTATATCCATTTATGAAAAAATCAGCAGTATGTGTATTGTATTGTATATACAATTTAATGAATTTCTCTGTTAAACTCGGATTAATATAAAATATTTATATGTATTTAGATATATTTGAGTATTTTATTTGTATTTAAGTTAATATTTGTAAATGAGTATTACTGGATGGAAAGTATGAAATTTCAAGAACAAATAATGAGACTACTTTGCAGCTTTAATTGCAACACATTTTCTTCACTCATTTCGTGTGGAAAGAAGATATATTAATATCATATTATGCTCATATACTGTTTTAAACCATCATACTCTTTTCCATCACCTTTAAATCGCTCCTTAACATTCTTTTAGATCAACTCCAATATTTTTGTTATTGTTATTACAGTCATTCCTTAAACAAGATATCTATCTAACACCCACCAAAAGCACGAAAGCGAAAATGATGGTGGGATGACAGACAGATTAAGGGGTGGATGGGTGTATTGTTTCTCCCTCTCTGGGACAGAAGCCAGAGCCTGCTCCATTAATGGACTTATTATTTTATAATGTCTTGCAATGCGTGTTCCCTTTGCACAGTGTCCCATTAAGCAGTCTAAAACCCAAATCTGTTAGTCAGTCTTACATGGTTTGTTAAGTAATGATGAAAACTGGTCTGTTCTATATTTAAACAGAAAATATACTGCAATGCAATGAGTCTGTCTGAGCCTCCTTTAGTCCAGGTGTTAAACGCGAGAGGCCGAGAGGGAGCATTTAGAAAGCAAGATGTGCATTGTGGGTAAAACCACGAAGCGATGCACAGCCTAACAGGTGGCGCGGCAGCAGGAGGCATCGTCGCAGAATACATTATCCGCTAAATCATCGGCTCCGGAAACACTGTGAATTAGTGTGCGTACGTCCTCTATTCCTCAGGCAGCTCTACCACTACAGTCTTAATAATCAATTCTCCGCCCACTCCAGCTACATACATTTGACTAACTCCATGTCGATTAAGTAATCTACATTTATATTATGGCTGTCATGTACCATAAATGAATACAATGTACCATAAATGAATACTTTTCATGTTTCTAATATTCTAATTAACAATAACAGATGTTATAATTATATACATTTCACTCAAAATCTCTCCCTTTAATAAAATAATTGATTTTGTAATATTTATTTTGCTTAAATGATTCCAGGTTTCGTTCATTCGCGGAGGTCACTATATATAGGTATATATCTATATATATATATATATATATATATATATATATATATATATATATATATATATATATATATATATATATATATATATATATATTATATATATTAGTATATATATATAGTACTGTGCAAATGTTTTAGGCAGGTGTAAAACAATGTTGTAAACAAAGAATGCTCTCAGAAATATAAATAATTTTTCTTTTTACATTTTTGTCAATTTACAAAATGCAAAACGTGAACAAACAAAAGAAAAATCTATCGAAATCAAATCAATATTTGGTGTTACTACCTACCTTGTGAAGAACTAGAAGTAGTGGAAGTGATGGCACGACCCCCACAGAGCCCTGATCTCAACATCATGGAGTGTGTGTGTGGGATTACATGAAGAGACAGAAGGATGTGAGAACGTCTCCATCCACAGAAGATCTGTGTTTACTTCTCCAAGATGGAACAACCTACCAGCCGAGTTCCTTCATAAACACTGTGTAAGTGTACCTAGAGGAATTGCTGCTGTTTTGAATTTCCAATTCTCTTTTGTTCATTCACCTCATATAGAGAGAGAGATCTGCTCCTTCACTCTGTGTCGTTTTGGGCAAAAAAAAAAAAAAAAAAAAAAAAAAAAAAAATAAATATATATATATATATATATATATATATATATATATACACACTATAAGGCAGATCCAACCTCCCCTCCCAATAACACTGGCTTTACCTACAACTGCTATTTCGCCAGAAAAGGTATAATCTGTTGTACACATAAAAACTGTGTTATGTGTCTGAAAATGTCATACAAAACATCCCATAATGATTTTACACAATACAGGAACATCTTGATATGTATCAACTTGAAATAATGGCTGTCGATGATTGGTATTTCTATTCAATTAGTAAGTGTATGTCATTTCAAGGCTGGGAAAAGAACCCTGCTGATTCATCTGGCAATGTGTTTAGTTGCTTTGACTTACCATATCTGGTACAGATTATATGCATCACATGTCATTCACAAGATATTTACAGCCTTGCTCAAGTGGCAGCTTGACGATGGGATTTGATCCTGTGATCTTCCAGGCCAATGCCTTAACCACTGAGCTACCACATACAGAAAACAGTTTATCTTTTATATTTATTGGATTCAATAGAAAACATCCCATATGTTCTTTCAGCTCCCAGTGCCTTATTTCCTGATCCAATTTTAATGTGCTCTCATTTCTATGAAGCCATTCATATATTCCCTTGTATATTTTGTTACTCCTGTACTCATTTTCATATTTCCACGCCTTTGCACAGTGAATCACAGTGAATGACTTTATATCCATACACTGGCAAAAAAAGTGCTTTTAATGCGCACTGTAAAAAACAGCATAAATTATGCTAATATTTTCCACACATTTTCGTTTATTGCTGATCAGCACATTTTTATTCTTTCCCTTTTTAAGACCTGGTATAAAAATACCAGGCTGTCAAATGAATCACTTAATTAAAATAAGTGGGAACAGATCGCTTAAATCCACAGCTAATACAGCTAACAAAGACAACATCAGACATCCTTCAGAATATTGGATAAATTTACTAAAGCAGATATGATTTATGAAGTCTTGGTGATGAACGGTGTGTGTGTGTGTGTGTGTGTGTGTGTGTGTCTCTGCATAAGCAGTAGTACTGTACAGACGGCTTACTATAATCTCCCACAGGAGAACCATCTCTCTCTCCGTAATTACACAGACTGCTATGTCAGATAGTTACTCGCAGTCCCCTGCCATTTCTGTCTTTATATATATATATATATATATATATATATATATATATATATATATATATATATATATATATTCTGCAGTTCACTCATTCGAAAAAACACGACAGCAAAACAATTGTAATAGAAAGAATACTTGAGCCAATGAAAGTTGCGAATGTTTATTTGAAATACACTGCAACGGAATATGCTAAAAGGTTTTAATAACATATTTACGGAGAAGCACAATAATCACCGCGGCCGATAATTACTGAGTCACAAATGGAACAGAATCGTGAACAATAAGCAACATAATCAACGTATTGAATGCAGCAATTTTGGTTATTATTATTTACTCTTCTTAGCTCTAACTATGCATTGTGATCAAACATTTCCTATTTAATATTATTATATTTGCTATTTGCTTCAATTAAATATACATCTCACAAACTCGCACTGCTGTATAACTGTCACTTTCAGCTCTTTGATGATAAAATCTACAGTACCGGTGGAAATGGATGGTCATTTTATTTTTGTGTTGTATTCGATATATAAACTAGATATGTTTTAATTTGATCTTTTTCCTTTGGTCGATCTGTTTTGTTCGATATTGATATCGATATTTAAAAAGAAAAAAAAATTTATTATTTCAAATTCTGTACAAATTATTCATAGACTCATTGAATGATCAAACCAGTGATTGGAGGGTTGTGGTTTAGGCATTGGGTTTGGGACCAGAAGATCACAGGGTCAAATCCCCTGCAGGTTGGCATGTTTGCTAATTGGATGCAAACACTTTCCTATATGAACTTATTGAATAGAATGTCATTATTTATTGTGAAAAAAAACTTCCCATGTGTTGGTTCCTATTGAAAGCAATATAATAAAACAGGAACGAAAAAAAAAACAGAAGGAAAATATTGTGGTCTTACAATTACTTGCAGAACAGAGGGCAAAGAAACAGATAACGAGCCAGAATACTGTCCAAACATAGAGCCGGTAAAGGCTGACAGTGATAAAGGCACTGTAACACAAAGCTTAGCGCTAATTATGCTGAAACAAGTGTTAGCTGGTGATAGGAAGAACACAAGGTTCTGTAACTAAACACGGGCATACTTCTATTTCCGAGGTAACAAAAAAAAAAGAAAAATCCAGCTGTGAGGGTTGATGTGAGAGCAGACTGTAATTAATAATTATAAATAGAAATGGGATTTACTGGAGCTAGAGTATAAGTCCATTTTACCTCATGATCTTGTTACATAATGTACTGTTCTTTCAGGAAAAACTTCTAAAATGCCAGAATGCACGTTGGAACTTAATTCCATTGCAATTAAAATGAAAAATACACATACAAGAGCATACAATTTCCTTCTGCAATTTCGCTATCTCTCTCTCTCTCTCTCTCTCTCTCTCTCTCTCTCTCTCTCTCTCTGTCATTCTCTCGTCGGTAATCTCTTCCAATTCCACGTTTGAAATTTTCTCGCTTTGCTCTCTGTAGGACATATTAGGAGTGTTAAAAATAACCTTGGCCAGAAAATGGCAAGTGGGGATGATAGAGTCAGGCAGTGTGTTATGTGTGTGTAGGATGATATCAAGGAATACAATAACCAGCGCACATTAGTAACACCATGTGGTAGCAGTGCAATAAATACATAAAGAGCAACATCTTCAAGTCATGTCCGCATCAAACATACAGTGATATGGGAAATAACAGATTTTTGGCAGTGTTATGCATATTGGAGCTTTTTTTGTTTTGTTTTGCAAATCGGTTATAATTGTCATAAAGAACAGTGTCTAGAGCACGTGGGTCAAACACAAGGCCTGCGGGACGAATGTGGCCCACCACTGCAAGAGCTTAAAAGGTGTATGATTGTCTTAAATCCAAGCTGCTTTAAAGTGTGCATTGACAATAAGCTACACCTCCCACAATGTATGCGACTATGTTACCCTCGAAATGACGGCATCCCTCCACTAGAGTGCACTGTATCCCGCATCGGAATGTATCGGAAGGCACTTCCAAGAAAGATGGGAAAGCGAATACATGTTTGTGCTTCAAGGAGAAATAAATTATGTGTTATGAGGTGGCGGCGCTCATCAAAGACTATATACTGTCTAATAGTCACAACTGGCTCTTCGAAGGCACCTACAATGCTGATGTGGCATTGTGTTTCACATCTCTGAGCTAGAGTTTGTACAGAATGGTCCAGGAAACATCCATATAAGGAGAATGTATAAATACTGGTGGAAGTAGAGGGGAGCGATACATCGGCATTATCGTATGAATAAATATATTAATGAATAAATAATATATAATGAATATAATAATAAATAATATTGAATAAATTCGATTTTACGATTTCACCTCGGTTTGACACAGAGAGCTTCCGTAGTTCTCCGCCTCCTGTTCCGCATTACACTTGGGAAATACGAAATACTACACTGACAAATCCGAAGAGCTTGTTTCCAAGATAGACGTTTCATCAGTCGTATGGAAATGGTTCGAGCTTCAGGCGTTCAACAAGCCAAAGCTTGTAAAATGTGTAAAATGTGTCTAAAGTTTGTAGCAACTAAAGGAATCAGCGCGACTCATTTATTCCAGCATCTCAAACAGAACCAAGTTGTTGAATGGGTAGGCGTGTGTGGCATTGGGGGATAAACATGACATCGGCAAACCCCAAAACGCCGGCTAAAACTAGGTAGAAACACGTCTCACTAAACCGAAAATCGAATTTAATCGGAGATTAAAAAATCGTAGTTTCAATTCATATGACATATCGCCCAGCTTTAGGTGGAAGTTGTCAGTAATGCAATAAATATTCATTTAGGAGAAAAGCATTCTATAACACACACACACACATTCTCTATTTGCTCTATTCCTGCTTGTATCACCAGCCCAGCATGTGCTTCCAGGAGAGCAGCGTTTATTTCCATAAGCCCTTGCGAGAGATGGCAGCGGAGGCGGGAATAGATTGCTGGCCATGTTCGCTACACTAGTGAGCAGCTCTTTTGGAGGCAATCTGGGGAGTGTAAGGCTCAAGGAAAGATAGAAAAAAAAGCCCGAAATGGAGGGTGTGTATTGAAATGTGATGGCATAGGAGAGCTCCAGTGAAGGATGAGGTTGTGTTGTGTTTAGCTGCTAGCAAATAGAAGTAGCAGGTGAAATCACCCTCATTTTGTTTCCATTCCACTGTTCGCCAAGCCAACCAAATGTACCCACCAGACAGTTAGAGTAGTCGTGGAGGGGGGGGGGAAGCTTTTCTAAGGATCTATTGGCATGGAGCATCACATCTAACCCGAATTCCTTGCAGAAAATGGCTTCCAGGCGAAATAAATAACATTAATTTGATTTGCCAATGATGGGTCGTTGGGGTGCGAATGTTAATTTGCTAAATTCTTGGCTCATTATGTCTTCTAGCCCATAGCGGATTGTGAAATACTTTATTTTGAAGCCTGATATGGTGCTTGATATGGTGAGATTTTTTTTTTTTTTTGACCCAGAAAGACAGGGGCTGTATCAGAGGAATCAGCCTTCGAAGTGAAACACTTGTCTCTAGTGGAAAACCAGTGCTATTGAGCTGCAATAAATCCGGCTTGGCTTCCATTAATTCTAGTGATAGTCATCCTTCCAGAGAGAGATGAGTGTAATGGGAGGAAGTGAAGGCGAGGAATGGATCCCGTATTCTCTTTGTGTTCGATAGTAGTGACGTTATAGTGGTGACTCTTTTTTGTTCTCTTATTAGTGATGCTAACTATAAAACAATTCCTAGACAGGCAAAGAGATTTAGATTGTTGTTTAATGACAATAAGAGTGTTACGTTTTGTGCAATCATGAGGGACTTACGCATAGGAAGGTTTATTATTATATCATGATGCAACAGCAAACGAGCCACTTTATCTGCATCAGGATCCGTCATTATTTATTCATAGTCATCATCCTAGTCATTATCACGCTTTTGCAACAAAGAGCACTATATACTTCTGTTCTCAGTATCACATGTTACATTTTTAATCCAATTAGATTCCCTGCAAAAAAAAGCCCTCTAACCCGACTTCGCTTTATTTATAATTATTGTCTTTAGGTTGCTCTTTGGCTATACTTGAACAAAAGACCATTCTTTTAGAAAGAAAGTCAATAGGAAATACGTCCTATGGTTTATGATGGTATATGAACGATATACATATATATATATATGAAGTTTGAACGTATCAGCATGTACACCTCCTGTTCCTATTGTTTAAGCTATAAAAACCTGTGCGCTTAACAGCAGGGTTTTCTTTCCATCCTGACCTTGTTTGAGCTCAGATTGGTTCATTTTACCAAAAGAACATTTAATACGACTGGGGAAGGGAAGTCAAAGCTATTTCAAGCTTTATTGAACCTCCTAAAAGAGAAGGTAGTGGCCATTTTGCAGGATTAAATCCTCTGTCCTCGTGTTGCCTTGCGCCGCTTCATGGGAAATGGACAGGGACCTGAAGCAGGCGTTTCTGTGCCAAGAGCTGCGAGGGAAATTGGAAAGTAGAGTTGTAGAGGAAGATTAAAAGCTTCCCCGATTCCTCTGGTTCTCTCATGCCGCCGATGAAGGAGATTGAGGAATACACATTGGCCTCGTTTTGCTCCTTACTCCGCCTCGGAGAGGAGAGGAGAGAAGAAGGAAATGCAGCTCCTGCTGTAGTCCATCTGAGAAGATTCTTTATGTTGGGATGTTGAATATTGAATACGCTTCTCCGAGCATATACGCAAATAAAAAGGAAGGTGAAAACTACTGTACCGGTCTACTGAGGAAATTAGGCATAATAAAGAGGCAACTTTTCTAATATACTTTGCCTGCTTCTGCTTGTCATTAGGTACGTTACCGCTACAAATTTGCGTAAAACTTTTGCGATATTTCCGAAACGTCGATTTAAAAAACTGTTGCGAAATGACGGTGTTTCCATTAACCATATCATGTGACTAAAACTCGTCCTCTCGCGAGGTCACTCAAAAAAATAGTAAGGCTTACTTTCATAGCAGCCAATCGCACGTATATCATGTGACCTGGAAATGAAAAACACCTAATGCGAGCGCAATTTTCAATTCGCTATCTAAATTTGCGCATTGTGAAGGGTAACAGAAACACACCTACTGCTGCTCTAGTGCTTAATACAGTCTTTTTTGTAACCAATGCTAATTAGACGGCGCAGCGGTTAAAGTGGCATACCTATTGCTAATCTGGCGTAGCATGAGCTCATTTTATACCAGTCACTATTTAAGACGTGAGAAATGATCACTTCAATGGTGGCATACTGTAAGTGAAAGGGACTCCGCAGGAAGTGAGACATTCAAAATCTGCCAGCACAGTAGGAATTGCTAGATAACTCAGTTTGGTCCAAAAACTGCTCTTGCATTAATCCTTAATGACACCCTTTTTTAAAACGGTCAAACCAGTAATAGCAGACTATGAAGAAAAAAAAATCGGTCCACTTTTATATAAACCAGTTTGGAGGTTACTGGATATTTGGAATGAGCAGTCCCAAGCAAAAAGAGTTCAAACGGATTCATTACTTGCAAATGGAATTTGCTGCTGCAATGCATTCACCGATGCACCTTTAGTAACTGCCTGGCTACTAAAGTCACGGTGGATCGGAATCCGGCCGGTGCTTTTTTGGAAATAAACCAAACCCATTTGTTGGAAATAAAACATAATGACTGTGAATGTGAATCGAATAAAACGCAACACCTCTTTCAAATGATTTACCCCATGTTGAGCGCCATCATTCAAATAACAACAGTCTAACCAATGTTATATTCTTTTTCATCAATGCCTTTACTTCTATAGTCTATAGTATTCATTCATTCATCTTCTACCGCTATATCCGATCTTCCCTCGGGTCACGGGGTGGCGTCTATGGGCATTAAGGCAGGATACACCCTGGATTGAATGCCAACCCATTGCAGGTCACACACACACACATTCACACACATTCATACACTAGGGACAATTTTCCAAGGTGCCGTCAATCTACCGCACATGTTTTTGGACCGGGAGGAAACCGGAGAACCCGGAGAAAAAACCCCTGAGGCACGGGGAGAACATGCAAACTCCACACACACATGGCCGAGACGGGAATCGAACCCAGATCCTGGCGGTGTGAGGCGAACGTGCTAACCACTAAGCCACCATGCTCCTTAGTCTATAGTATTAATATATGTAAAAAAAATATATATATATATAAAAAAGGCCACACCCACTTTAGGTCTAAATCTGAAAACAAATAGTAGGAGCACAAAACAGACACGTATTTTGGCATTATTTTCCTTTTTCAGTATCCACCAAACAATACAGATCAATTCTATATGTGCAATCTTCTGGTGTGGAGGAGACCATGTTCGGCTCATCAAGCACACACACACACACACACACACACACACACTCATTTAGCATAACGGTCTGAACTTTTGCAGTCAGCAGGGCAAAAATATGGTGACCTAACGCATTAATCACACACATGCACACAAATAGGACATATAAAGGGACTTTTATAAATCTGCTCGACGGTGCAGAAATGCAGAGACGAGCCCATTCGTCACTCGAAAACAAAAAAGAAATAAAAGCGATGGCGAGGTTAAAGAGAGAATGTTCGCATAGGCAATATTAATAAGTAGCACACCCCCCCCCCCTTTTTTTTTACTGTGTCCTTTCTCTTCTGCGTTTCACCCGTTTTTGACCCGGAAAGGGTTTAACGGACGGAGACTGACACTGATATGTGTCAAGACATGTAACTTAATCGCAAGCACTAATCGACTGTCCATTCCCATTCCCGGTCTGGTTGGACTCGAATACCTATATTATTTTCTTCACAAAATGTCACCCACGCAATTTCGAATAAGAGAATCACATGAAGACTAATATGATTGGCATAACGTGTTACGTAGTGGCTACTTTTTCAACATTCATTTATTCATCTTCTACCGCCATATACGATTTTCCCTCGGGTCACGGGAGAGCCTGTGCCTATCTCAGGCATCTATGTGCCTTAAGGCAGGATACACCCTGGATGGAATGCCAGGGCACACTCACACACACACAAATTCATACACTAGGGACAATTTTCCAAGGTGCCAATCAACCAACCGTGCATGTTTTTGGACCGGGGAGGAAACCGGAGAAAAAAAACCCTGAGGCACGGGGAGAACATGCAAACTCCACACACACACATGGCCGAGACAGGAATCGAACCCGGACCCTGGAGGTGTGAGGCGAACCTGCTAACCACTAAACCACCGTGGCCTACTTTTTCAACATGAAAATGTCAATATAATACCAACATCTTAAAAGAAGCCAAAAGCACATCCGCATGAAAAGCTAATAATTCAATACTGTCCTATACAACAAGATGGTGCCCTCATTTAATTTGCTTTTTGCCCCCACCCCAAGTCTCAAAGCCTGTACTGTTTTTGAAATCTTTTCAAAGTTCAATTTCACTCCCAGGCTGGTTGTCATGTGGGTCTCGAGAGAGCGAGCGTGAGAGTCTTATGCTAAAATGCTACTCGCTAACCTAATCACCGCCACGAACGCTATAGACGTCTGCTCAATTTATTCCCAAATCTCGTACCACAAAGACTGGAGTGAGCTCATAGTCAGTTACCAACTGATCAAGGATGAGATCTCATATCGCTTCCTAACCCCATTAGCAGGAGAAAAAAACTCTGAAACAAAACACAACCCTGATTTCTAATTACCTTACTTTTAGCTTCATGCTAAACAGCGGCTTTGTTTACAGATACCCCTTGTACACGTAAACATTTTGCTCAGAAATCAAGCATTCCCAGTACACGCCTCACCTCATCACCTTCCCTCAGGCCTATCTGCCCGTCTCTCTCTCTCTTTTTTATTTATTTTTGCCTCTAGTGATTTGTCATGGCTGCATTCTTTGCTAGCTGAGTCATTTGTGATAGCCAGCAGATGTGCTGTTCTTAGCTCAGTTCACAGTCAGGTTGTATAACAGGGCTGCGATTTTTAAAGTCGGGGGAAGGGGAAATACCAAATCTAGATCAGAGAGGGATTAGTCTAGGGGTTTTTTTTGTGTTATGAGCTCATGTACAGCCTTTAACATTAAGCAGTGGGACCGGGCCGAGGAGAACAAGGGGATGCTGAGAGAGGAGGATACCATAAATCCAAAGTACAATACCTTAAAAGAGTTGATTCGATAAATACAAAATAATTCAGTGTTATATTGTTGTTATAATTTGGGATTTCTTCCTTATTTTGTTATATTTTATTTTATTATAAAACTAATAGGAATGTGGGATACTACTACTAATAATAATGATGATTGGAATAAGAAGAAGAACGCCTTATCTCCAAAACGTTACATTTTATCTCTTTTTTGTCTAATTATGCAAAACAAACCTTTATTCAAATAAATCAATTCTGTGCAAATGAGTGTGCTGTACTAATGAAATAAAATGAACTCTGTATCTTAAACAATGAGTCATGTCAAGTCATTACTTCAGCACTGCTGCACATGTGAAGACACAAAGAGGAAACAGGCAGGTGCGTTTTTTTTTTTTCGCAGGGAGACAACACCCACCCGGGCTGCTACTTTGCCCCAGTATAATCCGAGACAGAGCACCGAGGCATAATCAAATAAAACGAGAGCAGCTGATAAAATGGCTGGTTTTCACAGCCTGGAAATAGAATTTCCGAAATATTTATAAACCCGAGCGTGCTAAACAGGGCACTGCTGCAAAAAAAAACTCTCAAGTGGTTTAGACAAGAGAAAACCCGTAAGATAAAAGGGAGACGGTAAACGCTGTGAATGGCATAAGAAAGGCAAAACAAAAATCACTGAATGATAACTATTAATTGCATTGACACATTACGCCTATGTAGATGTGCAATAGTGTAATCAATGTGAAATGTGAAATAGCTTGAGAAATCCCCCCCCCCCCCCAAAAAAAAAATAAAAAATCCCGGTAGATGAAGCTGAAGCCCCTGAGGATGACAGCGATCGTGGTTCAAGTACAATGCAGCACTAAAGTGCCTTTTAAAGCCCCTCGTAAAGACGGCACGTTTACAGCCAGCGTCTAATGACACATTATGGCAGCAATTCGCCAATTAACTTCACGCAACTTCACTCGCTCACCGTTTCTCTCTTTCCGTTTTTTGTTTTCTTCCCCTCCCCCTAAAACTGCTCATATTTAGAAGATGTAATGAGGTGATAAAAAACAGAAGTCGTTGATCAAACTGCAACAACGGCTCGTCGTAAAATCCAGTCGGAAATAAATAACGCGATTATACGTGCAGCATAAAGGCATGGTGACACAGAGTTCATTTCACCAGTGTTTCCCTGAATGCTGAGACGCTTTCCCTGGTTGAAACCCAGACCAGCATCTGTTCAAATTACAATCGAAATCAAATAATGACACTTTGTCAAAAAGAACGGAACTTTAATTTTATAGGTTTGGAACGCAAAATGCAAAAGAATAGAATTCAATACAAAAATCACTGGAGAGAATATATGGTGATTAATCGTCATTGTCGTTAAATTTCTGGTTTATGGTGAAAATGCAAAAATCTTTTTTTTTTTTATGATTTCACCTTGGTTTGGCACAGCAAGCTTCCGTAGTTCTCCGCCTTACACTTGCAAAATACCAGATACAACATGGTGGTGCAATCTGACAAATCCAAAGTGCTTGTTTCCAAAATTGTCTAAAGTTTGTGGCAACTAAAGGAAGCAGAACGACTAATTTACTCCAGCATCTCAAAAAACCCGTCGCTGAATGAAAAGTGGGAAAAATAGCGGACACAAGGTGCGTTTCCGTTACCGTTTCCGTTGTTTTTTTTTTTAAGTTTTATGCAAATTTGTAACTGAAACGTTTCCCCACTGTATCCCAAATGGAAAAATCGAATTTTGACTAAAAAAAGAAATATCGATGATTCAATTTCTATGACACATCGCCCAGCTCTACCGAGAACCGTTCTTTTGTTTGATGACTTTCCATAAAGTAAGCCACTGGTTCGATAATAACATCCTCCTAGTCCACTAGAGCTCCCTTGGCAACTAGTCTGGGCCAGGTACAATGAGTCAGTACAACATATTATATTGGTCTGGGTGCAAAAGAATAAGCTGACATTTTACTACCACGTATTCCTACTCTTTCCGCTGCACTTAGAAAGAAAGGTAGCAAACTGTGCTTTTTGTTGCACCTGGGGTTCAATCAAGCGTTTGAATACGGGCGTCTGTAAGCAGATGTGCTTTTGGACGGACAATGTTTTCACAAATTTGGTCCATCCTGGAAAGAAAACACAGGAGGGAACCTGTGGAGAAAGAAAATCAGGGAGTAAAAGCAAGGTTTTCAGATGTCCAATTAAAAAGTTTGCCGTTGCCAGAGGTTGCCAGGAAACAGCACTTAAAAAGAAAGGTAATCTGGACGAATGGTGTTTCTGTATTCGGTGTATTTTTGGTTTGTGGGCAAAATGCAGGTATCAGATGATATAATATCCGGTATGTTCATGTGCCTTACTATGCTACATTCTCATAAAGGTTTTATCCCTTGAACACAAGATCAGAAAGCTTATGTTCCCTATGAAGGGCGTATGGTATATATAGGAGAGATATGTGTAACACTATCCAGAGGGACGGATTTGATTTTGATGAGAGCGATATGAGATGAGAAGACACTGTACAAACCAAACCAACAGGGTCCGTCCAGAGTACAATCCAGAGTTAGCGACGCATGGCGACACACGACCGAGAGAAACCATCCGATAATCAAGTCGGGGAGTAGTCTATTCATCCCAAGTAGATTCTTTAGTTTCCATGCACCCGTCGTCCTGGATAAATGAAGACGAACGGAATGAATAAATGATATTCGAGTTTGATCGAGTGAGACAAATGAAGAGAGAAGGAATTTCTAATGTGGGATTGAGAGAGCCGGATGGAAAACAGCCAAAGGAAGAAGAAGGAGGGGAGTCAGGGGAGGCAATGCGGAATAAAGGACGAGCGAGATAGGGCGGAATGACTGATAAAGAGATCAGTTGGCAGGCAGGTGAAAGTCAGTGACAGTTTATTCCCTCCAGGATATTCTCCGGCCCTCGTCGTTTCCCATGCGTAAAAACGAACCCTATCACTCTTCTATCAGGGCAGAGAGGGACATGCATGGGGACAACGAGCAGAGGAAGCAAAGGCAAAAGAGACGGAGGAAGAATGGGGGGGTTTGACATCCCTCCTGATCAGACATTGAATGTCAGTGTGACTGGTGAGGATATAAATATCCCTGCCAGGATCTCATAACGACAGTTGAGGCTTCTGAGCTCAAAGACCAGACATTTGTCTGTTCAATTCATTAGGGTTTCCTAAAGAATGTCTTCCACACATAGATTTAAGTTATAATGCTCTATATTTTTGCTTAATTTCATGGTGTGCCAATATTTTTGGAAAGTCTAGCATGCCTTGTAATAGCATCTCACACCAAAGTGTGCTTGTATGTGTGCCTGTATGTGTGTGTGTGTTTCCATTGAAGCAGATCATTAATCACCTCCTGCATCATTATCTGGTGCTGTGTGAATTCACACACACACACACACAATTATATTAAAAAAGGATGGCGCAGTAAAGGTCAGGTGAGCTCCTATGATGGCAAAGGTTTCCATTTTGCACTGATCTCAGCCTGGGTTTGAGTGGTGTCGCTATTTAAGGAGCCAACAGGACACTCATGGACCCCACACACACACACACACACACACCCCTCCACCAAAGACGCATCACTTGCCATTTCAAATGTTACCCAGCATGTCCGATGTCAGGAATACGGGAGGCTTCGGCGGAGAAGTAAAGAGGCAGTAAAGCGCGAGGAACGTGACATTGATACAGACGGAGAGGTCACCGCGGTGACTGGAGCTTCGCCCGAGTCATTGTGTAGAGAAATTGAGAGAGAGAAAACGAGAGCAAGGCCTGTAAAAGGAATGACGTAGCCAATCAGATGAGTAGCCGAGATACTGTCTGATAAAGATCAGAGATGTTCTAAGAGGTTGAGCCCGAACCACCGTCTTAATAATAAATTACAGAGCGAGCTCTTCTTTTATATAGCGTAACATTTCACAAAACACAACAACAACATCTTACAAGATTCATTTGTTCTATTAAATATTTGGCACACTATGCTTTTACTTGTCCTCAATCAAAAGGGATTCTCTCTCTCTCTCTCTCTCTCTCTCTCTCTCTCTCTCTCTATATCTCTCTCTCTCTATATATAGATATATATCTATATATATATATATTATATTATATATATATATATATATATATATATATATAGTCTATATATATATATATATATATATGTGTGTGTAGTATAGTATACAGTAGTACATATAGCTGGTGTAGTGCAGCTCCGGTAATGATGTGTAAGAATAGTAATAATATTGTCACTGTGCATTGTGGTGGAATGTGATGCCTCTAAAAGTAACACAAGAACAATCCATGTGCTTTTTTCCTCATGGAAAGTTTGGCAAAAAGAAACTTTTAATAGTAGCACCGTTAATAATTATAACATTAATGATAACATTACTTTTGAGGCTATAGAATAGCGATAGAGAAGTGGAGATCTTGGTCGGATTAACAAGAGGAGCTTTTTTTTTTTATCCTCCCCAACCACACCATCTCAAATGTCAAGCTCACTCTGCACCTCCTCTTCGGGTTTAAAGTCGCCTACGGCCAGGATTAAAGATTAATAAACTGACACCTTAAAAGGGCCCATAAGAACACAGACGTGAATAAACATCTAGGATTGTCGTCCAGGAATCCTGCCTATCTATCTTATCTGGTCAGCTGGAAGAGATACTGTAACTCGCAAATCTCAGCGGTTCTGAACTCTAATGACATACAATGCCTTGCCTTTTGGATACCGTTTTAGATTTGCCCTCTGTCATATTGTGTTGCACTGCGTTAAACCCTTTTGCCTGAATTACAGGCTTTCGATTGTGCTTCTGGCTTGGTAAGTGTATTTATACTCACATTTCCATACAACTGTATAATCATCACATTATACAACATAGTTATGAAGTCCAGAATATTCCACCATACATATGAAACGTAATCGATTATGCGTTTTAAAAAAATAGCCTCAGCAATATCAGCGCATATGAAAGAGAATCTCTCTTTCTCTCTCTTTCTCTCTCTTTCTCTCTCTTTCTCTCTCTCTCTCTCTCTCTCTCTCTTTCTCGCTCTCTCTTTCACCGCACAGGCATAAACACACAAATCACTGTGAGGTAGAAAAGCTGTTTTTGCTTCTGTCTGCAGTTTTCTTTTTTTTTTTTTTAAGGCTTGGCAGTAACTAGATGCAGCATCTCCCACACGCTTTTTACTAGCGCAGTGCTGGTCAGGAGAAAGGCCAGTGCATCAAGAGTACTCTAAGATACTGCAATACTCTAGTACACAAACGTAAAAGAAGGATTTATAAAACATATAAGCATAAAAAGTCATCATAGGCTTTTTTTTTTATTATAAAATTATTTATTTATTATAGATCAAATTAGCCATATCCAGGCATGTCTTCAACGACAAATGCTATCTATAAGCATTTTGTATGTGTTTCTTTTCTTATTCTGTATACTAGAGACTTTTGTTATCTGCGTAAACAATAAATTAGCATTAAGCTTAATGCCATGTTCAGACCAATACATTTTTTTCTTTGTATTTTATTATACATTTTTCTATACCACTGTGTCCCAATACTGTATCCCAACTCATGGAGCTAACTTTGTGGACCGGTCTATGAGATGTGAAGGGTATATTGACCGGTACTGCATCTAAAGACATCATATACTGTACAAATGCCTGCATCTTTGTGATAAAGGTTTGGGCTTGGAAAACCAACTTTCCCAATACTTTTGTTCATATACTCTGGGTACTGTGTTTTTTTTTGTTTTTCTTTTAAACAAGTTATTAATCATTTCTGATCTCACATCCTTTTGTCCTGTCCTTCTGTCAGACAGCCAGAGGACGCCCAGAGTCTCATCCATCACTCACACAGTGTTTATACCAGTGATATTATCTAGTCTGTTATCATCTTGAAGGTATTTCTGCTCCTTCCTTGAAGCTCCATTCATCTTCCCATCATGAGATGGACTCATACATACTCAAAATAAAGCAGAACAGAGTGACATCACCTCCACCTACTCAATGTCTTATTCACTCTCTTTCTCTCTCGTTCCTTTTGCTTGACTCACTTATTAGATTGCTGTGATAGAATGATTCTACAGTGTTCTGAAAAACACACACACACACACAGAAAAATTTCTGATGGTAATACACTCCCACTTGGCTGGACCACCTGTTTCCGGTTTTCTCCCTGACTACCGTCCTTTGGGACAAACACTTCTGGGCGTCATACCAAACATTAACTGCAAGTCTTACATCAGTACACAGTGTAGAATGGAATAGACTTTATTTGTCACATATATATTACAGGTCAGTGAAATTATTTCTTCACATATCTCAGATTGTTTGGAAACTGCGGTCAGAGCAAAGTGTCCGCCATGATACAGCACCCCCTGGAGCACAGAGAATTAAGGGCCTTGCTCAAGGACCCAAGGAAGGTTGCTTGGCAATTTTACTTTTTTGACCTGTATTCGCCAAAATTTCACTTTTACCGTTGTTTTGGCAATTCAGTTTCTACTATCTAACCCTAGAGGGCTTGTGTAATTGTGCACTGGTTGGTACAGACATACAGTGTATACACACACACACACACACACACACACACACACACTGCTTTAGGTCTGCCAGGAAGCGTTTTCTTTAAGATATTGACATTCACAAACCAGACAGAGTTGGAAGAATCCCAATGTGAGAGGCCTTGTATTGAGCAATGTGTTGTTGCGTGTGCTTGTTTTTCTCTGGTGAAAGGTCAGCTCTGTCGTAACTGTAGCTGCGTGATGTGTGTGTTTATGTGTGTGAGAAAATGACTAAAAGTTAAAATATGGACCGTTTCTGATGCCACGCTGGTCACGTCTGAAACGTGTATACCCTTGTAATGAAACGTGTAATGCAACCTAATGCATACCTAAGGGGTATATTTGTATACCCCTTCCTTAAATTTCTCTGGCCATGATCCACGTCATTTAAATGAACCGGTTTGAAATATAGACCAATTTAGTGAAATAACAATTGATGCAGAAAAGGATTAGTACTGTAATCGTGCCACCGTTGGCAGAAAACAACAATTAAGACAAAGTCTGTTTTCCTCTTTTCTTTCTAGTGTCAATTAGCAACTTAAACCAGTTAAAGCTTTTATCAGAAATTTGTTTTGACTTTGTGAAGAAAAGACCTGTCTGTTCACTGCCGCACAGTGCATGTCATTAAACGAAGTGTAAACTGGACTGACATTGACATTCATTCATTCATTCATTCATCTTCTATCGCTAAAAACTATCAACAAGAAAAACATCGCTTTATCCGATCTTCCCTCGGGTCACGGGGAGCCTGTGCCTATCTCAGGCGTCTATGGGCATTAAGGCAGGATACACCCTGGATTGAATGCCAACCCATCGCAGGACACACACACACACACACACACACACACACACACACACACACACACACACATTCATACACTAGGGACAATTTTCCAAGGTGCCAATCAGCCTACCGTGCATGTTTTTGGACCAGGGGGAAACCGGAGAACCCAGAGAAAAAACCCCTGAGGCACGGGGAGAACATGCAAACTCCACACACACATGGCCGAGACGGGAATCGAACCCGGACCCTGGCGGTGTGAGACGAACGTGCTAACCACTAAGCCACCGTGACATTGACATAATATATGAAATTATAGAAATTAAACCTATATTTATCGGTTAATATATATAGATATATAAAATATAGTGTCCAGATGTACAAAATAATACTGTTTGACTGAATTCCATGAGGTCAGATTGAGGAACCTGACAAAATCCCTTTTAAAAAGTATCTCAGCGTGCCTCTTTTTAGCTAGCTAGCCATTTAGCAATGAAAATGATACAAATCAAAGGGGAAACAAACATGCCATAGCGAGTTGTGAACCACTATAAGTTGTTAGGATACCTTCTTCATGCCATGACATAGATTCTATAAATTCCTAGAAGTGTCAACGCCATTCCTATAAAAGACATTCCCTCAAATGCTACATAGTTAGCATGATTTCCATAGCTACAGTTAACTAGCTAGCTGTATGTAAGGTTAGCTAGATGCTAATGTATTCCAAACTTTACTCTGTAGTAAAATGGGCCAGCTCGATACTTATTAGCAGCTGCAAAAGCACATATTTCTTCTGTGATTACTTACATGAAATACTGTTTGATGTGAGTTTAGTTAATGTTTCAATTTAAAGAGATTTTAGAATGTACCTATACAGTTAAACAATCAGGGATGGGCAGTGTTTATGATAAATCATTTCACATATAAAATTTAGTTTTTGTATTTGATATGGTATTTTGTATCAACATATTTTAATGTTTTGTATTTTGTAGCTTTCAAATATTGTAAAAGACTTTGCAAAAAGTCCAAATGAAGATATCCAGCTTTTAAATTGTCCAATCATTGATAAAAATAAATATTTGATTGCCAAATCAAATCAAATATAGTATATAATATCATGATTTTACAAACCACTGCATGAATAACTGCCTGACATTCTATATTAACATATTTACAATTAACAATCAGTTTTCAAACGAGTTGCTATGAATACAGGTTCCATCAGTTGTCTCCTTATGAATAACTGAATAATCAGTGTTGCTGATGCGAAGTAGCCGTTCTTCACAAAACACCAATTAACTAAGGTGATTTGCAAACTATTAATCATTAAACTGTTGGTTTCTTTCAAATTAACCTTCATCGGGGAGATCACAGGGATGTGTATGCGAATATTTGGTCTGGTTGTATATGTCAGATTTATATAAGAGACAAGCCGTTTCTAAGGATTTGTACTTTTTCATATTGGGAGACATTTTAATATTAACATCATCTACATTTTAGAAAAAAAATATTTAAGAAGTTGTCAAAGACCAAAACTATGATCCCATGGCTCCACACGTTCTTTTAATGTGTGTCTGTTTCATTGCCATTCAAAAAGCTATAATGCATGGGAATGGGACGTTGACGAGCAATAATAAATTATAGAACATCATTCTGATCACGCTCAGTACTTTCTCACTGTTTAGTTTAGTTTGACTTTGTTCTCATTTTCATCGGACAGAATTTGAAATGTTCTTGCTCTCTGCTCTCACTTCTTGACTTGGTGGAGGTAAAAAAAAAAGCATGAAATTTTTCTGATACATGGCAAATCTCAATCACCTCTCTCTCTCTCCCTCTTTTTTCTTTATCTCTCTTCATCTTGCTCTCTTTCTGAAGTAAAGGCGAGCTGAGTGAATACAAATGAGCTTTGAATCAATATTTCTTCTACCTTTTATTTTACAAATACCTCTGCATGTTACATTGAAACTATCAAATATATTCTGGAAAACATAAAGGCTTCTTTTTTTTTTAACTCATCACACACTCGCCACACATTCATCATGGAATACATTATCATGTCTTATTGCTTTAACATATATACAGTATAGTCGCGCTTAACAAAAAAAGACAAACATCACACCAGAGAGAAATGTGTTTACTTCAGGCAAGACTCTCTGATCCCTGTGGAAAACCGGAAGTCATCGTCTATGAAAGGTCAAGGATACTTTTCCCCAAGTACTAAAGGTTTAAAACCTAACCCTCGTTTTGTCTAGCATGCCACCAGCCGCCTAAAAGTCTGTCTCGGGCATTTTCACTCCCCCTTGCCTCTCTACTGCTTTCTCCCTTTCCTCCCGAGTGTGTGATTTTGTGCGTTTCTCAGTGCCGGCTTTCATGCTCACCAGGTGTGTTCAGTCAAGCCTGCAGAACAATCAGCAACCAAACACACACTTACTCCTACAGCTCTGTACAGTATGTGCCATTAGTCTTTAGTATTGCACTAGCAACCGCTATACTACTGCTGATGCTGATGAAAACATCTATGCTAACTCAAGTGAAGCCAGCGAGGAGGAAAAGCTGCCAGCTTGTCTTGTGTGTGAGTGCGTGTGTGTGAGCATGTGCGCGCGTGTGTGTGTGCATGCATTAACGCGAGTCTAAAACTGTTCACCATCCAAGAAAATTGGATACAGCTGCAGATCGGGTGGAGACAAATAGGACAGCTGTAGTGCAATAGGAGTGTTTCAGGAGTGTCACACGGATTGTCAGTTACAGTAAGGTTCAATACGGTCATTGAAGGAAATTGGGAACAGTCCCATTACCACAGCGTAATTAACCCTATGAATTTACATGTATGAATACATATGAATACATTCACTTTAATGTTATTAACGAGTGATTAACGCATTGTGCATTACTTTGCGAGCGATCTGCTCCTTCACTCTCGGCGAATGAACGAAACCCGGACAACAAAGAACCAAAAAAAAGGACAAGTGAATAAAGAAACTTCAGTGCATCCACTCATGCTTTCCCGAATTACACCTACTATCTGCGCATTCACAACAGGCAGTCTTGGGGAGTAACTAGTTACATGTAATGGAGTTATGTAATTTAATTACAAAATAAAAATAACAGTAATTCGTTACAGTTACTGAGAAAAAACCCTGAGGCACGGGGAGAACATGCAAACTCCACACACACATGGCCGAGACGGGAATCGAACCCTGGCGGAGTGTAGCGAACGTGCTAACCACTAAGCCACTGTGCCTCTTGTAAAGTATAATATAATAAAGTAAAAAAAAATCTTTTGACTATTTAATAATCAGGGTGAACGACTCGAATCGGACAAAGTGCTTTCTTTACAAACATGCATAAAATGGAAAGAAAATGTTTTTTTAAGGGTACAGGATTGGTTAGAAGACTGTATAAAATGTTACAGCAACCTTTCATTTTGACGCAGCATTAGTCCATCAATAAACAAACCGGGTGTCGATACAGGAAATTATATTTACTACATTTAAAGTTAGGACAATTCAATGTTTAACTAGGCTTTACAAATGATGCTCTATTCTCAGTACAACCTCAGAATATTTACCTTCAACTAAACTGCTAGTCTTAGCCATTAGTCATCACTAACTGCATTGAGATGCATATTTAAGGCTGTACTTAATTATGAAAAAGACCGACACACAGCGATTGAATAAAAGTGTCCTGCTTGCTCGAAATTGTATAGCTGTCTCTTCTGTACTATAGTAAAAGTGACATAGGCTAGCTTTAGCCAAGTTTTGCTCACTAACTCACCTTTTAGGCTGCCCTGTGTGCCTGTGATGCACATTCAGAACGGAGGGACAAAGAAGAAGAAGAAGAAGAAGAACAGATGTCCTTCACTTAGAAGCGCCCGGCTCTTAATGCTGCGAGGCAGTGAGTGCTGAGCCAGCAGGGAGACACAGCATGTGATACGTCTCCTTTATGTAATTTAAGAGGACAAAATACAGTCAAGTCCTTGAGAGAACAATAAGCAATAACTCTGAGCATGTAAGGGTGTCTATATGTGTGTATGTGCATATTTTGTCAAATGGGAATTCATTTACAGAACATAATTACACAAAATGTTTAGACCTCAAGGAAACGAGCGAATGCAGATAGAGCTTTTGTTATATTGTAATCCATTATTTTATTGTTTTAAAGAAGATTATTACGGTTAAATGTACAGTTATATCAGATCTGGAAGCTTTGCTTTGAGCAGAGTGACATTTCAGAGTATTAGGGCAATAGAATAAGTGCTAAAGTGTGTGTGTGTGTGTGTGTGTGTGTGATGTTGTGTTTGACGAATGATAGTAACAGACAAGGGGATGTAGTGTTTGCGCATGTTGAGAGACGGGATGATGGGGTGAATACATAATTACAATGATTCAGGAAATGATATGAACAGAGGAATACATCATGTCCAGACTCACAAACACACATGGATGGACGGATGGATGGATGGATGGTAGATGATGAATAGAAGAATAAATCAACGAACGAACAAATGAGTTGGAATGGGATGAATGAGGATGAGTGAGTTTCTAGTTGGATAAAGGATTAACAGATAAATTATGCAATTAGGGGGTGGATTAAAGAGTGGATTAAATATTAGAAGATGTCTGAAAGGACAGATTGATGAATGGAATATATGAGAATGGTAGGGAGGAAAATGTATGTGTGTGTGTGGGGGGGGGGGGGGGGGTTCTGTCCTGTTGTACATTAACAGTATGAAATTAATGAAATGATTATTATTAAATGTATTACAGTTTCATTGCTTATAATATTATTTAAAAAATGGGTGTCTGAGTTTAATACACTTATTAGTTATTGTGTGTGTGTGTGTATGTGTGTGTGTGTGTGTGTGTGTGTGCAGGATGTGTCAATGAGTGAATATGAAATAATTAGTCAATCGAACATAAAAGTTAGTAAAACCATTAAGTACTAGCTGTCGGTCATTGTGTGCACGCATATGTGTGTGTGTGTTTGTGTGTGTGTGTGGTGTGTGTGTGTGTGTGTGTGTGTGGTGCGTGTGTTTGTGTGGGTGCAGTCTGTCAAAGTAGCTATTGTTG
This sequence comes from Kryptopterus vitreolus, assembly GCA_030449085.1. NCBI lineage: Eukaryota > Metazoa > Chordata > Actinopteri > Siluriformes > Siluridae > Kryptopterus > Kryptopterus vitreolus. The sequence goes on along the minus strand of JACRUU010000006.1, from coordinate 8,175,882 downwards.
ACTATTCTTCAGTGCAGTAGACATCTGGCCTGGTAACAAAATCCACCCCCCCCACACACACACACACATATACACACACACACACACATACCTGGAAACCTTAGACAAGAGAGATCGGCTGGTTCTTCTTTGTATGTGGTGTGGCGCAGGCAAACCTTTCTATTATTCAATGAGTTCGAACCTAGCCAACTTCCCCCCCTTCCAAAACACACACACACACACACACACACACACACACAAACACCTCAGCAATGTTTGGCTACTACAGTTTGCATCATCAAAAGGCGACTCCCTGTCGAACAGATGGGTCTTATCAATATTTCCATCTATCACCGTCTCTCATCTTGCTTATCTCTCATCTCTCTCTCTCTCTCTCTCTCTCTTTTTCTCTCTCTCTCCGTTTCCTGTCTCTTGTGCCCTCCGTCTTTCCAATGGTAACATCAAAGTCCCTCTGAAGTCTGTCCAGAAGGACGGAGAAAGACGGGTGAAGGCCAAAAAACAATGTTGAATGCGTTTTGCCGTACTCAAAATCGAAATCCTTTATGGCAAGCCATACACACACTCACACACACACACACACACACACACACACACACACACACACACACACACACACACACACACACACACAGTTTGGCACTGCAAAAAACAGAGATCTAAGAAAGGATATTAAAGATTATTTCTAGAAAACATTTTTTTTTTGCCATGTAAGAGAAAAAATCTTTAAAAAAAAAATCACATTGCACATTAGACTATGAATGTTAATAAAGTAAGGAAACTGTACTTGGTCAGTGTAGGAAAGTAAATAAATGTATTATTGTAAAGTTATTGTAAAAATAAATGTATTATTGTATCAATGCTAGTTATAAGAATTCTTACCAAGACAATTTTGTTTACTCCATTGTTGCTTGATTTTAGTACATTTTAACTAGATATAATTGAATTTTGCTCGTTTCAAGGAGGCCATTTTTTTATGACTGGTGAATTAAAAGGTTTAATTCTGGGTCTTTTTGGTTGTCTGATTGATGCAGTTATACCAAAATGTGCCTTAAAATGGCTCTCAGACATGAAATTAAACTGAATTAAAAATCCCCTTGAATATGTTTTTCATATCATATCCTTTACACATGACAATCAACCTACCGTGCATGTTTTTGGACTGGGGGGAAACCGGAGAACCCGGAGAAAAACCCCCTGAGGCACAAGGAGAACATGCAAACTCCACACATTGCCGAGACGGGAATCGAACCCGTACCCTGGCGGTGTGAGGCGAACGTGCTAACCACTAAGCCACCGTGCCCCTATGGCGCTGTGTTATGACTCGAAATTTGTTCCCACAGCCCACAAGCACACAAGCAATCAGCAACTGACAAATCTACGAGTATAAAAACCATTAGACATATACTTCACTCTCAATAAACAGAGATTTTGTGACATCGCCGTTTGTTATGGGAGAACTGGAGCAAAGGAACGTATGAAGCTCGGCCCGCGTTCTAGTATCTTGAGAAACCCCTATGGAGCGACTGCAACGTTTTTTGTTTTTTTTTTGTCAACAGCGATTCCAGCATCAAGCATTTCAAACATGCAGCGAAACACCGAGCGCGGCGTTCACGTTTAGGAACTCGCGCACGGCCCGAGTCGCTGCCACGCATTGTGTTCTCTGGTCATGCTGTAGATGCCTGAACGAACTTCAAACGGCATCCCTACAGTTTCATCATTTCATCCTCCGGGGCACTTCCCTCTGTCCCCTTCAACAAAAAAACCCTTTCATCTGCTCTTGTTATCTTCCTGATTCTCGCACACCCATTCAGCACAGATGTCCTTCAGGCGTCCACCAAACATCGCCTCACACACACACACACACACACACGTTTCAAAACTGCGCTCCAATACTTTATGCAACACTTGATTTATCTCATTTCACTATTTACAGTCGGAAGAATCAGTCACCACCGCTTGTTTATTTATGATATTATTTATTTATTTATAGTTATACCACATTACGGCCGAATGATTCATTTCCATTTGTCAGATTAATATGTATCATCATGTAAAATGGCTGAAACAAGAATGAGGGGGAATATCAGCGAGCGCATTATAACATATTATTATAGTTTCTTTAGTAACAACGTCTTGTTTCCTTTACATAAATTAAGACGTAATATAATCAGACGTTTCATGACAAAAAAAAATGTATGGGGAGATTTATTTAACATTTATAGAGCTTTATAGCATTTATGGTGCATTGTGTGTCTTTTGTTTTGTTTTTTGTTGTTGTTGTTGTTGTTGTTTTTGAATAAGCTAGAGAAAAACAAGTGATGCAATAGTTGTTTATCTGTAAAAAAATATATATATTTATATATATATATATATATATATATATATATATATATATATATATATATATATAGAGAGAGAGAGAGAGAGAGATGAGAGAGAGATAGAGATAGAGAGAGAGAGAGAGAGAGAGAGAGAGAGAGAGAGAGAGAGAGAGGGGGGAAGAATAAGTGAGAATCACAAAACATTAAATCTATAATGTAACTATAAACCCTTAAAATGTTTTGTTCTCTGAAAAATAAACTGTTATGGTATATGTGGAATAACACACGCCAAAGTCTACGCTTAATTAGTGGCGTTGGTATTTACTTGCTTTAATGACATTATTTGACAAGCTACTAAGGACATTAGCCAGCCAATGAAATGGCTTTCAATACATTGTACTTATCATTGGAGGCAAAAACTACACAAAACACCATTAAAAATGATTACAAATCAAATGCCATTCCAAGCAATAATGATCATGGCTCTACTCTCAGCAGATTTATTTCGTTTTTGTATTTGGATCATGAAGTCCACATAATAACCGCACCTTTATTTTCACGAACACAAAAGGACGTTTTGCTCCGTCTGAGCTGGAACTATCGATTCCCTGTCTTTTTGGCTTCGAGAGAAAAAAAAAGACCTTAAGCTTGTTACTTGGATCAACAATCTGAGGTGAACACAAATAGAGTCTGAGAGTGCTGGAAAAGATTAAATGATAGACAACTGACAAGCGCACTTATCGGCCACTTTATAAGGAACAGTTTTATAATTCTGGGTAGGATTCCCAATTGCTTTCCAGATCAGCCTTCTTACTTGGATGCAGAAGCATTCGTTTGTGACTGAATCAAAATTGACTATATTCGACAGTGTTGGCATTGTAACGGTGTTGCCAACGTCTGACTATTTACACTGGGTTAGAAGATATCAGAGCTCCTCGGACCAGGAGATCAAATTTTCAAACTTTCAGTGCCCGCTTTTCTTGCATCAGAAATCTGCTCGTGGCTGACAAAATTGTAACCCAAAAAAAGGGTTTACTATTGATGCAGCACATCTTCCTTAAAGTAAGACATGTTGATATGGTTTATTTGCTCACCATGGTTGCACAGCGCGGTTCATTTAGAAGCAAGAAGCATGCTAATGCGCCACTGTACTGAACATCAGCACAGAGATTTTAACGCTGTTACTTAACTATGAGCTGAGAGGTCAATTATCGATTAATTGATGGTTTATACTGATGAAAACAATTTAAGGATTTCTCCTTGGTTTGTCACAGCGAGCTTCCGTAGTCCTACAGCCCAGTACTTGTGAAATACCAATACTCCAATGATCCAAATACCAATACCAATGATCAATCCGAAGAGTTTGTTTCCAAGAGGGCCTCGGTTTCATCAGTCACATTGCCGTCGTTTGTTCCAATCAGGTTTTTAAAAAAAGTGTCCTGAGGTTTTATTTAGCATGAGGCCAATAATTACCTGAACACTTAGTACATATCTCACATAATTATAGGATTATGGGATTATGGGATTATGCATTGAATACATAACTGCTAAGATACAAAATGGCTTTAAGTTACTGCTGGAGAACATTAAATGGAATTGAGGTTATTAACACCTGTGTGTTTGGGCGAGATTCCCTTAGGAAAGCTAAACACACAAACAAAGATGCACACACACACACACACACACACAGAAAGGACACTAGAAGTGTTAACAAATAACTAACACTTTCGAAATGTACTATGTAAATGTACTATGCGAAAACTCACAACAAATCTGTGTGTGTGTGTTTGTGTGTGTGTGTGTGTGTGTTCACAGATACAGACTGTACCCGATTCACTGTGCCATTATACGATCAAGCACTAACCCTCAGGACACAGGGAGAAGTTAGAGACACACACGCTCACATATACAATATGTACACATTCACACACCCATACCTACAAACTGTTTGTTTTTTGTCACATTGCAATCTTATTTACTACACAAACTCAATGCACATCCTGTCTACTAATACAGTGAGACGAATAAAATATGCTCAAGGCTTTATCGTATATTAATTAATAACTTATTCCTCTAGAAATAAACAACTATGCATTCTCATGAATTCCAGTCACCTATTTTTAATCCTATATAAACACAAACTGACATTAAAGGCATCAATTAAATAAAACTCCTCCAAAATTGAGCTCCAGCATAACTGGTGCAATGCTAGATCGTGGATATGAAGGATAAACGGGACTGCCGGGATCGCTATGAGATAGCATTATATGCATAATAGCATGTGTGTATGTTAATATGTGTGTATATATGTGGGTGGGGGGGGAATACTATGATGGAAATACTATACGCCAACCAGGCCAATAATTTTTTCCATTTCTGTTCTTATCGTTCTATGGCGTGAGTGAATGAAGATTAATGTGTATAAAGGTATAGATTTACCTTTTAAATCTGTACTTCTCTGTGAAATATTCTATTTATTTTCTTTGAAATGTATGCCATATAACTTTATTCTCTTTTATTTATTTTACTTTTTTTATTTACATCTTACTTAAAAAATGTGCAACTGAAAACAAAAAAAAAAAATATATTTATATATATATATATATATATATATATATATATATATATATATATATATACACTCATATATATACACACATATTTTACATATTTTACACACACACACACAAACACACACACACACACACACACACACACACACACACACACATATACACAAGGCGTACTGTATGTCATGCACATCAAAGATGAACAGCTAATCCAAATCCTCTCTCTTACATCAGCCTTCATTAAAACCGGAGATACTGTATTAATAAAGGAGATTAACCCTGGAGTGTGTTGATTTGTGTGTGTGTGTGTGTGTGTGTGTGTGTCTGTATGTGTGCCTGTGGTAAATATGGATGCGCACTGATAAGAATGCAGAGGCATGTTAAATTGGCCACCAGCACATTGTGACGAAGACATGGCTCATTCACTTTGTGTGTGTGAGTGTGTGTGTGTGTGTGTGTGTGCTGATGCTCAGTGCAGCAGAAAGCAGTGATACACTCTGACAGCCCTTACAGTAACGCCCACTCCTGCGCTGCATACCTACAGTACAGATCAATCCAAATCCTATAACCGAGGAGTCACCTCTCGTTCTCTCTCACTCCTCCCCCCCCCTCTCTCTTTCATTCTACGTTCATTTTCCTCCCGTCAATCAGCCATCAACAGCATCAAAATGCCATTCCGCAACGCTTTTCATTGGTTGCGGGTCGGATGTAAGAATCGATGTCTGCTACATGAATCCTGTGTATCGGCTCGCTTGCAAATCAAAAAGCATGTTCCATAAGCAGGTGGCATGTTTTTTTTTTTTTGTATGCAACATTTTTCAGGCGGCTGCTGATTGTCATTCTGGATGAAGGCACCAGAATTCTGTAGGTAGAATTCCTCACACCAGATGTCTATAGGTGGATCCCTGGTGTTGAATATGCCGTTGTTAATTGAATAACGAATAATAAACGTCTTATCAAGGTGGATTTGTTTCCAAACCTTATTCCGATGGAAAGCGCTGAAACTTCAGGTCAGGAAGTATTCATACGAACTATCCAAAAGCAGATTAAGTGTGATCTTTGTTTGCCAGATGTTTAGAGAAGAATGGCCAGACAGGCATTATAGTCAGTGTTCTTTCCTACAAAAAGTAGGAAAAACAGACCCGAATGGATGACATGTTTACCCTTGGAGGGGGTTGGGGGGGGGTGGGTAACAGCGGTAAAAGGAGCCCATTTGTCATCAACAAAAAAAATCTGTCAAAAAGAAATTTGGAGGAAAAATTGGCCCATATTGCTATGATTTATGCCTCTACTCAAGTTGTCTGATTGGACGGTCGCATGAATGAGCAGGAGAACGGGCGTCCACAATACACCGCACTCATAATTTCTGTTTTGTTTCTTGTTTTTTTTCAACTGAGTTAATTTGAATATCAATTAAACACTACAGTTACCCATTAGTTATGGGTTATATATATATATATATATATATATATATATATATATATATATATATATATATATATATATATATATATATATGGTATAGTATACCTATGTCATATGTTATACAATAATGTTGATTATTATTTAAATGCATGCATTTCCTTCTGGTTTAAGTATCTCGTTTGAAGGATGTTAATCTGTAATGTAGGCCAGGAGAGAAAAGAAAAAAGAGAAAGAGTGAGAGCAAGGGAGACACAAACAGGGTGCACTATTATTTCCACTTTTTTCATTCAGACTAACTGTTCAAAGAAGAGATAGATAGAAGAACATCATAGCTTGCCTGCTGGTCATTCCTGATGGTTTATTTATTTGTACTGCTGCAAAGCACACGGACAGAGAGAAGAGAGAGAGAGAGAGAGAGAGAGAGAGAGAGAGAGAGAATGGATTTCCCCCCAGTGGTGATGTATGTCCTTCAGAGACCTGATGGGATCAGAGAACTAGGGCGGGGGGAAGGGGAGAGTAAGAGGGGGGGGGGTTCTGATTTGATGAAATGTAGGCTTTGAGAGCAGGACAAAAAGGGAACTGGTATTAGACAGACAGAGAGAGAGAGAGAGAGAGAGAGAGAGAGAGAGAGAATGATAAGAGAAAGGAATAAAATAACATAGGAAAGAGTGCACAAAAATAACAACCACTCAGTTAAATAACACACACACTTACACACATGGCTTGAACGAGTCTGGAGACGCATTCTATTAAACTTCTCTCCCTCTTTCTCTCTCACACACAAATTTTTGGTGCATCATCCCAAGAGACTTCGGAAGAAAAAAACATATTAATGTGTGTGTGTATGTGTGTGTGTTTTCCATCAGCCAATGAGTCCACATAAGCTCACATGTATGCATTTGTACAATGGGACTTCATTATCCAGGACCAGGATTAAACATACATTATGGGTCGGATACAAAAGTGCCAAGTGTGCAAATATATATGTATGTGTGTGTGTGTGTGTGTGTGTGTGTGTGTGTGTGTGTGTATAAGGTACACAACGCCGTGCAGGTACTACGGAACGAACAGTACAGTAAAGCTGACGCCGTCAAAATCTCACACGTACACAGTATAATGGATGCAAATCAACGTCATCAGGCACGCACGAGTTTACACATCCGGACCGTATGTAAAATGTCCCCGAAACCCTTCTTCAAAAAACGCTTGAAATGAACAAACAAACACGGATACTCGGCACATGCCGTGCAAAACAGCTGATGTTTACTTTGGCCAGTGATCACCAAACCAAGCGATTGCTTCGGGGGCTCCTGGGCAAACAGGGCCTCCAGGCAATTACCCATCAAGCTGTGAACTTCACTGGCGTGGGCTTCAATGGAACAGAGACGCCACACTAAGACTGACCTAGAACCTATATAAATAATACCCTATGAACAGTGGCAGAAGTATAATGTGCTTAATATGTTATATTATTAGACTCACATAGACAGGTACAACAAAAAAAGAGCATAGCTGTTGAAATTCTCATCTTTCTTTTATTTTTTTTTGTTGCAAGGAGGCTCAATTTCTTCCTAACGTACAAGCTATGTATCGAGAGAACATGACACGCACGTCCCACAACATTACATTTAGCTATTAATGGATTTTAAAAACGAAACTACTTTTTAGCATAGGAAATTCATTTTGGCGGATGAATGATCGGTGACGTAATGCTTTTCTTTGCCCCGGTGTTTTTTGTCTTACTTTTGTGTTTACAATGTTAAAATTAATTAGTAACACAATTCGATTGTGTGTACATGCACTGGCATATGGCTATCACTTATCACTTTAATAATTCATAGTTATTTTCATAAGTGACATACATTAAAATGAATACAGACGACCCCTGTAATACGTTCCGCAAATTGTTACATTAATAAATTAATAAATAGATAGATAGATAGATAGATAGATAGATAGATAGATAGATAGATAGATAGATAGATAGAAATGGATAGGTAAAGCCGTATCCTGTATTGTACTGCAATGTCTTCCACAGTTCTACTATGTGTATACTGTATATATTGTAATTCATGCAAGCACATTTTCTTTTGGTCTAAGTATGGTCATAATAAAAATACAGTAAAAAAATTACCGGTATTTACCAATAATGAATGTATGAAATGAACGTTTTAGCATTAAAAGACATGACGAATTGTATATTGAAAAGAAAGAAAAAACATGGGGAGTATATCTGTGGTTTCTGAGGACAGTTATCAGTGACGTTCAAGGGATGAAATCCACAGACAACTGAGGACGAGAACTCTCAACGTAACAGGTTCATAGCGCATACGGTTCATAGCACATTCATAACATGCTGTCCATAACAGGTTCATAGCACATACTGTTTCATTACATCCAAATACATAATGACAACATAGTAAGTGTATAGCTGTAGGACTAAGTATACACAAGTGCACTTATTGAACCGTGAGCAACATATTACATATTAATTTTTCTTTATTAAATTGTAAGCCTTTTCAAAAAATAAACTGCGGCTACACGAATTACAGGAATTATGACCTGCTTGAAGAGCATCAGCGAGAAACATCCATCAGCTGTTTATTTAATAAAAGCAATGATAAATTTGGGTTGTTTTTCTCCCTTGTATGTTGTTAAGAAATCGAGCCACCAGCACATATTAAACATTACATGAATTTTATGTACTAGCATTTTCAGTCTGCATTGAAATTAATTGTGGGGTTTTTATTTTCTGATATGTTCCTTCAGTCTGAGAGCCAATAAGCAATGGTTATGTCATATCCAGTCTAGAAAGCTTATAAGCTTATTTATAGCTTATAAGCTATATAATTTATAGCTATTTTAAGTGAAATTCATTACCAAGCTGGACTCATTTGCTAAACCCAAACAGATTTATTATGAAGAGCTTGAGGCGCCGGATCTTCATCAGTGTTTACATTCGGGAATAGATGTGCGGAATAAAACGATGCATTAGACCCGGTGTACAGTAATGAATGTCGATCCTGAGTCCGAATTGTGTTGTAACAAATTATTCCTATCAAAATTCAGAGTAAAATTCGGAATGAAGGCCAAATTCCGATCACTTGAATTTTTTTCCGACACACTAAACAGAATGGTGCGAAAACCCAAAAAAAACCCTTAGAGCAAGCAGTGGGGGGGGGGGGGGGGGGGGGGGGGGGGGGGGGGGGAAGGGTTGCTTTTTAATAGCACAGTTCAGGAAAAAAATGGTTCGAGTTGCGAGTAAGGAAATAATAATAATAATAATAATAATAATAATAATAATGCTTTACAACTGTTATGAGCAGGATAATATCGCAGCATTCACCAAGCATCGCTATCATCCACTCAGTTTCCACTCCCTTCAGCAAAGAACAGAAATTTGATATTGCCATGAATCTGCCTATGTATTAAAGCCTCAGCTTCCTGTTTTTTTTCTTGCTGACAGAATCTGATGTGTGTGGGATTTTATTTGCCATGGTAGAATCTCATGGTTGATGTTTTGTGCATTACCCAACATGTCTTTGTAAAGACTGATTATTATTTCCTTCCTGGTAGTTTTATCCTTTACAGGAGTGAAACCTGAGGCGCTCATCTGCTGTCTACATGTTTTCCTGTTCATCATCGTTCCAAAGAGTGCTTATGTGTGTTACTATAGACTTCCTGTCAGCTCAGACCACTCGGATCATTCTCGTCTGATCTTACCACTCAACAAGCCTCGGCCCAGAGGATGTTTTTAGTTTTTAGCACCATTTCATGTGTAAAATCTCTTGGAGATCTGAATCAAAACACTGCAACAAAAGCCATCATACCAACCAACATGCCACGTCAGAACGAGCACAGCGGTTAAGACGTACTGAGGTAAAAATTCCCCTGCTCCGCCAAGATGCCATTGATGGGGCCTTGAGCAGGATCCTTAATCATTAAATGCTTAGGATATAAACAAAACAATTGTGATTCACTTTTGGATAAGAGAGTCTTCAAAACACTATAAATACAAATTATCGAACTAAACAAATTCATAGATTTTTTTTTATGTGAAATGTACATGTATGTATAATTCTATGCTTTGACTCGTTTCTATATTATTGGCAGGATAAATTCATCCAAAATACAAACAAATGGAGTGTATAATATTGTACTCACAATTGTTTTATGCAAAAACAAAATAATATAAATCGTCCCCAATATTAGATGAAATTTTAGGGAAAATACAATACATTGTATTATATCTAATAGTGAGTACACATAATAAGTATAGTTATAATTATTATTATCAGATTAGTAGAGCAATAACTCATCATTAACTACTCTTTAATGTTCATTGGTCATTTGTTATGCATAGATCGTCTTTCTTTTTTTTATATGCTTTCACTATTCAAATGGCCATTTATATATATATATATATATATATATATATATATATATATATATATATATATATATATATATATATATATCACACGTCTACATTTTCACTGCAATTACTCAGCATTTTAATTTAAAACTGCATTACAAAGCAGCTTTACAATGACATATGCATTCCTGTCTGTATATTAACTTATAAATGTATCTCTAATAAGCAGGTCAGAGGTGATTGTTGGCGAGGAAAAAGTTAGAAAATATCAAAGAGGTTAGAAAAGTGTCTCTTATGAAAGAGCGATTGTGGCGAAGGGAAAAACTCCATGAGAAAGCATTCGAAAGAAGCCTTGAGGAGAACCGGAATCATCCCAGTGGCCATGAATTCCCCATTCATTATAGCTCTGTACGATACTGTCAAAAGTGCAAATGTTCACACTTGGCCAGTCTTTGGTTTCTAATTTCTCAGACTTTGTATCCGTTTTAGCTCTTTTGGGTAGCTGTTTAGTTCTGTGGGGGGACCATCATCATCTTCCAATAACCCATACCCCCCCCCCCCCCCCCCAAACTAGAGAAAACTAGGTATTCACTGTCCTATAGCACTATTTTCATCTAAATCTGGCAGGCGCCCACATTTTTCACCTTAGATTTGGACACTATTTATCCATAGTTTGGTCAGCATAGTGTAGAACTGTATAACAAAAAACAAGCAGTACTTATTCATTGTCGCATACCGGTAACACACTGCCGAGTTTCTGTTGTTGTTGTTGTTGTTGTTGTTGTTGAATAAATAAATCAATAATTTATTTTTAGTTGAAGGGATCGGATTGGATTGTTGTTTGTGTTTTCCAAAAACAAATAAAAATTAAATTAAATTAAAAAAAAAGAATGATGAAGAACGGAAATGGCAAATGAACAGTTCGGTGATGATTTTATTTTTGTTGTTGTTGTTTTAATCATAACAGCAAACAACAATAATAATAATACAATAATACCATGATAATAATGATAATAATAAAATGAAGTTGGAGTGAACACTTCGAGCAGGCTGAACACATCCACGAGAGAGAGAGTATAGAAGCGCGGGGAGAGACGCGGAGCATCTGCTGCAGGCGGAACTGTGTTTTTAACACCCCGAGCAGGAGCACTAATCCCCCCGTCCTGCTGCTCCTGCGACACGCGTAACCCCCCTCTCTAACCGCGCTCAGAGGACATCCAGGGCAGAAACAAAGCCCTGTACGGAGCTGATCGCCTGCATTACATCGACGATTACTTAACAAAAAAAACAATAATAATAATAATAATAATACATGGCTTTTATAACATCGCATCACGTCCACTCGATCACTCAGCGATCCACCGATCTGCTCTTACCTGCGCGAGCCTGACGCCTCGGGATCGGTATTGCCGTCGGAACCCGGTGTCTCTCCGGCGATAGTGTTTAGTTTCAGGCGCTTGTAGAAGGTCCGGGCTGCTCGCTGCTACTCTGGCCTCGGTGCTGAATGCTGAAGTGCTGGACAGCGGCAGTACAGAGACTCCAGTCGGGAGCTGTTGCGGTTGGATTGAGTGCTTCCCTCTATAGGCGCGGAGGAAAATCCTGCTGCATAGGGCTTTCTCTTCACTTCATCCACTGCATGGCATTCAGCGACTTTTAACCGGGAAGTTTAAGAGTTAAGGGCCTTACTTAAGGGGCCAGCAATGACATCTTGGTTTCCAACCACTGATAGCTTGAAGTCAATAAACTGTATTCCAAACAACAGAATTTGTATTGTTTTCAAAATATATTTCTTATATATATTATATATATATATATATATATATATATATATATATATATATATATATATATATATATATATATATATGCATTGTAAGTATTAATTGTTCACTAATAGAGACTTGAAATCTGAAAATGTTTTAACAATCAAAATGATAATATTATAAGGAATGAGTTTGAACAATGAGGTTTTTTTTTTACAAAGTTACATGATTACCTTGACACTTCATCAACGAATAAGGAATTGCATAACTCGTATTTTGTCTTATTTTGAGTTATAGAAATTGACTTATGAGTCATGAGAAGAGAGTTATGAGATTATGGATTAATAATAAGTCAATATATTTTCTATACGCACACACACACACACACACACACACACACACACACACACACACACATGTGATAAAATGCCTTCTTTTTACATTTTTGACCTCCTGGACGCATCGTTTACCCGTGTGACAATGCTGAAATGTCATGACATGACATTTATAATTTTACCCAACACTCAGAAAATCAATAGCCATGTTTACTCTTAGCCTTCCTTCTTATAAGAATAAGCAAAGCAAGAATAGGCTGAACTGAAAATCCTTTCAATTTATCAACGACTGCTTAGCGCCATCTGCTGTTGGATAAGGTCAAACGGAACGGGGAGCGATCGAAAAAAATGGCGTTAACATACATTAACAGTACTATAATTAATTAATTCATTCATTCATTCATCTTCTACCGCTATATCCGATCTTCCCTCGGGTCACGGGGAGTCTGTGCCTATCTCAGGCGTCTATGGCGCATGCGCTTAAAGCAGGAGACACCCTGGATGGAATGCCAACCCATCGCAGGACACACACACACACTCACATTCACATACACATTCATACACTAGGGACAATTTTCCAAGGTGCCAATCAACCTACCTTGCATGTTTTTGGACCGGGGGAAGGGGGGGGGGGGGGGGGGGGGCGGCAGAGAACCCGGAGGAAAAACCCCTTGAGGCACGGGGAGAACATACAAATAAAACTCCACACACACATGGCTGAGACGGGAATCTCGGAACCCGGATCCTGGAGGTGCTAACCACTAAGTCACCGTGCCTCTACAGTACTATAATAACTTTTTGTAATTAAACCGTATTAAATTACTCATATAGTCCATTGTATTACATAGCTCTTTTATAGGTTGCACTGCTGCAAGAAGCAGGGCCACTTAGTGTCATTTTCTATCCAATCACTTAAACCTATAAGGAATGGCCTGTTTGAAATCCATGTGGCCTTCAAATTTGCTTTCATTCAGAATCAACAGGAAAATTACAATGCATGAAAAATGTGCACATTTAATGAGGATAATATTGACGTTCATGCTGGAGACGATGTATACAGGAGATGAAGCTTGGCTGCAGTGAAAGGAAACTTCTATTGTCTTTATTGGATTTCATGATTTGACGCTGATTCTCCATGTACGGATACCTGTTTGTGATGGGGCGATCTGTTATATTGTTATATTTCTGTATAATATTGTTGGTTTCTATAGCTGTAGTGTCAAAATGATGGTATTAAGAGGTGGACTGATTCTGGTAGAAAGCAACTAAAGACACAGTTGTGAAATCTATTACACAAAGTGGAGTTAACTTAGCTCTTTACAATTTATTGACTTTTCTGTTGTCTGTCAACATTATATTCTGTCACTATTTTTAGTAGTTCATTTTTGGTAGTTCATCACATGTGTGATCTTTCATTTTAGAAGTTTCCTTATTGTGTAACATGTAGGGTCGTTTTATAAACTTATATCATGTTTCTTCTAAACGTTGGACATTTAGACTGACAAAATGTTAAATGTTTCAACTATTTTAAATGTATGAATGTATGTTTGGCAATAAAAGATTAAGATCTTACAATATAGGTGAAAAAAATGACACTACGGTTTACTTCACTGTAGAGAGAAACTCTGCCAGCATGTTACAGGAATGTGGTATGTAAAACTAAACAAATAAAATAATTTCCACAAAGGCAAACGACGCTTTATTTTTAATAGAGCAACAATTTGCACCACGTTAATATCCTGAGACTGTAAAAGCTTGCTTAAATACAATTGTAACAAACATTACAAGGCACGAAACTTCAGTCCTTCTTACAAGAGCGAACAGGAATACAAATATCCGTACTCGTCCCAAGTGTTCGACAGAAAAACCTGCAGAGAAAATCAAGGCGGAAACCAGCAGGTACACGGATCACCTGCAGCTATATAAAGAAAAAGACAAGTCTGTTTAAAAAGCTTTTGTCATTGACGATGCTGTAGTTTAATTAAAAAACGGAGCTTTTTTTATATTGCTATATTCTTGCACCAGATTTCTAAAAATGTGAGGTCGTTGGCAAATCCTTTCAAATTCTTTCGAAATTCATTCAAAATATAGCCAATCACTCAAGTAATTTGAAGTGTTTAATGCCAAAGAATGTGTACAAATACAATCCTTCTGTGTGAATATTCAGTAGGAAATGTCAGTCATAGAGAGACGTAGGTATTATTTTACGGTCATTCTCCAGAAGTGCTAATCATTTAGCACTTGGGGAGGAAAGGGGGTGTTAGCTCAGTGGTTTAAGGAGCTGGGCTACTGACGGGAAGGTTTGGGGAACTGATATCGCCAAGCTGCCACCTTTGGGTCCTTGAGCAAGACCCTTAACCCCCTGTGCTCCAGTGGTGATGTATCATGCTCTGACCCCGGCTTCCAAACAAGCTGGGATATTCGAAGAACGAATTTCCCTGTGCTATACGGTATATGTGACCAATAAAGGTTTTTGGTTTTTTTTGCACCATTATGTGTAAACTCTAGGGAGAAAAAACCCTCGTCATAACTACTCTGACCATTATTCACTTATTGTAGCCGATTACAATTTCATTGTTGCATGCTACACTTCAGAGTTCCCTAGAAGGCTATGGGAATCCCTGCATGTTGAAAAGTGACGGCAACGAGGTACCGAGCGCGTCAAAATAATGACAAGTGTATATGCAGATGTATATGGGGGCAAGATGCACATTTTCTTCTGTGTCTATTAAATCTTGCCTTTTAATAAACATTGTTTGTGGCCAAAGGTTACTAGTTTACATCAGGGGTGTCAAACTCATCACATCAGCATTGTAGTTGCCCTTGAAGGGCCAGTTGTAACTAAGACAGTATATTGTGTATGATGAGCGATGCCTCCTCATAACACAAAAGACATAGCGCTTTTTTTCGCCTTGAAGCACAAACATGTATTCGTTTTCCTATGTTTCTTGGAAGTGCCTTCCATCTGCATCAATTTTTCCCATCCTGGGCATTTTGGGATATAAATTTCTCAATTCCACTTGTTGGAAAAAATTGCCCTGGGTAAACGCTGGCGTGTGATACGCTGCAATCTTGTGGTGGGATGCCGTCACGTTTGCGGGTAACACAGTCGCATGCATTGTGGGAGATGTAGTTTATTTTCAGTGCACGCTTTAAAGCAGCATAGCCTTATTTCGAGACAATCATCCACCTTTTAAGCTCTTGCGGGCCACATGACATGACGTGTGGTTTACATGATCAGCTGCAGCCATGACAGAAAGAGAGAGAGAGAGAAAAAAAACACTGTCATTCGTTGCAGCTATGGGACAAGTGTCTCTGAGTGACCGCCTGAGTGGCCTGCTCAGGAACCAGACTTGGATCTGTCAAGATGGATGTGGTGGTGCTGAGCAAGCGGAGTGAACTCAGAACCGCTGAGAGAAAAGAAGAAAAAGGAAAACGCAGACAATTAACAATAGTTCTGTTTCGTTTATGTGAAATATTACGCTTTCTCTCATCATTTCCCAGTTGATATTTTTGTGTTTGGATAAAAGACCCCAAATGACACATAAACCCTTAAACAGACTTGTTAGTGATATTTTCAAACCCACTTTATCAGAGGGGAAAAGAAGCTTACCAGGTCTAAGGGCAGGTAGAGAGCAGTGTTGGTCCAGCCAGCTGAGCGTGGTGCGACACATCTCCTCCACACTGGTTGTGGACACCATGACGTTATAGGACTCAAACAGAGGCTCCATAATCACACTGAACTTTTGCACCATGGTTCAGGAAAGTGCGACACTTATTTGAAAAATGAGCTCAAGAGCTAATTTTAAGTCTCACATAAAGCGGCGGGGAATAAAAGGATACGATCCAGAATTTCCAATTCTGTAAGGTCTGGCTTCGGACATATTCTCGAAACCTCTCTCTCATGTGATCGAAGCGCTGGCGGGTGATGGGGACGCCGGTGGCAGGGAGCTGCTGCTGACACAAACTTTGGAGGTGGGAAAAAAACACAAACGAAAGACTAAGGAAAGCAGATTTGTACTATTATGATTGTTGTTGTTATTACATATTATTATATCCATTTTGAATATTCTGCATAATGAAAGGATGAAAAAAATGGTTTTGGAATAAAAGTGACACAACAACTGACACAATTAATATGGTATATTTACGCGATTATGCTATTTGGCTGATGAACCTTATCCACAGCAAACTATTCGAATTAATCTACACCAATTAAACAGCACTACTGTCAGAGCTCCTGTTGTTGACATATATTTTAAATATTCAATCAGCATTTGAAAACAGTGCCGTATGTAACACTTCCATTAATAAAGCTGTAATTGCTGCAGCTATAAATCACTAGAATTTGGAATTATATAGTAGATTAATTAAGCATGATAGTGAGAGTTTAGAAAGCAAAAGGATTTCATACTTGATGGCTGAGTTGAGTGCTAGAATCTCATCCCGGAGCCTCTGTGCCTCGTCATGGAGCTGCGCTCTCTCCTGCTGCATCTTACTGATGTACTCTGCTGTCTTCTGCAACGTAGTGGCTTTACTGATCTAACAAAGAAAGAAACCATGACAAGACACCTACAGTATTACAAAGTAATAAGTGTAGATCTTTTCATTTTCAAGCATGCATTTTCAGCACGTTATTGCAACCTTTGACCAGTAGGTGTCACAAAATCAAATGCCTAATATAAGGTCCTGGAAGATAGTTATAATTTGATCAGAAACAAAATAAAATGTTCTATTTTTAATAAGTGGATCCTCCAACATGTCTAAGATTGTGACACAATTGTGACACAATTGTGTGTCTAAAAACAATTGAGTATCTCTCTTCTCATATCTCCTGTTCGACTAATTAATGAATGAATTCTATTCATTCCTTTGTCGCGTGACTCGTATAATTGAAAACAATGACGCCAAGATTCACATTAAAAATTCCCTGATCTATTGCATTGTGTAGAATTTGTAACAATAATAAGATTGAGAGCAAAGAAAACTAGATATATTGCTGAACTTTGCAATTCTGCTTCCTGTACAAAGCCAACCGACAACTGCACGTTCAGTAGAAAATAACTGTGTTTGTTTGTATATATTCATTCATATATTCAAGAGTTTCTCTTTGTCATATAAAAAATTCTGCTTTTTGCTCTTACTTTTGATATAATATAAACCAAAAAAAAGACAATTTCTTTTCAATAAACCTAATAATCGTTCAAGCAAAACCATTCTTACAGAAATTAATTACTATTAATTACCATTTCTCTGTGTTTTGTTTGTAACATACCATATCTCTCTGTGTTTTGTTTGACACTCATATCTAGACACTCTCACAACCTCCAGCAAAAAATCCCTTAAGACTATGGTTAGCACGTTCGCCTCACACCGCCAGGATCCGCCAGGATCCGGGTTCGATTCCCGTCTCGGCCATGTGTGTGTGGAGTTCCCGTCTCGGCCATGTGTGTGTCATGGAGTTTGCATGTTCTCCCTCCAAAAACCGTGCCTCAGGGCCTCAGGGGTTTTTCTCCGGGTTCTCCGGTTTCCCCCCGGTCCAAAAAACATGCACAGGTTAGGTTGATTGGCACCTTGGAAAATGTGTTGTCCTGCTAGTGTGTGAATGTGTGTGAATGTGTGGCATGTGTGCCCTGCGATGGGTTGGCATCCATCCATCCATAGGGTGTATCCTGCCTTGCCCAATGCTGCCCATAGACGCTTGAGATAGGCACAGGCTCCCCGTGACCCGAGAGAAGATCGGATAAAGCGGTAGAAAATGAATGAATGAATTAATTAATATGTAATGCAAGCTTTCTCTGGCAGTGTTGTTTAAGTTTTCATGTTTAATTATATAATTACATAGAGACATAGCTTCACTTCCACATTCTTTATGAGCAAAATGTTTGTAGTATTTAAAAATTCTCCGCATAACTCTGGATTCCTCTGGTACTGATTGGACAAAACCTGTCAGAAATCCAGCGAGCAAAGTGCAAAATAACTGCCAATAGATAAGTATCGCAATAAATACTGCTTTAAAAAGCGATACGATTCTTCCTTTTATTAGTATCGATGCAGTTTGAACTGTTGGACTACAGGGGGCAGTGTGTACACATTGTGTACTTGCTGATTTTTTGTTTCCTCTCGGATGCACTCTTGACTTTTATGCTTTTGATACGTGAAGCATGAAACTTTGCAAATAATTAATAATTACAATTAAATTATATTTATTTTAGTTTTAAACAGTTCCATCAGCAAACATTGGGTGTTTATTATTTAATAAAAATATCCTTCTATTATTCACTTTATGTTTTACTTTAGCCATAGTCAGTGTTGGGGAAGAACTAGTTACGTGTAACGGCGTTACGTAATTTAATTACAGAATAAAAGTAACAGTAATTTGTTACAGTTAGTGAGGAAAAAAAACGTGTAATTAAATTAGAGTTCATTTCATTCAGTCATCTTCTACCGATCTTCCCTCGGGTCACGGGGATCCTGTGTCCTGTATCCTGTATCTCAGGAGTCTATGGGCATTAAGGCAGGATACACCCTGGATGCAATGCCAACCCATTGCAGGGCACACACACTCATTCACACACACATTCATACACTAGGGACAATTTTACAAGGTGCCAATCAACCTACCGTGCATGTTTTTGGACCGGGGGGGGGGAAACCTGGGGTAGAGAACCCGGAGAAAAACCCCCTGATGTACGGGGAGAGCATGCAAACTCCACACACACATGGCCGAGACCCCAGACCCTGGTGGTGTGAGGCGAACGTGCTAACCACTAAGCCACCGTGCCCCCTAGAGTTCATTTTGAAAATGATAAAGATTACAAATCCCAAAGATTTAAGATTTAATCCAAGTATCATAGAGACGTCAAAAATGTAGGATCGAGACAACACTATATGTAATTAAAAAATATTTGTTTTGTAGACACCTACACCAGACTGAAAATACAGAACTGACATTGAAAACACTGAATATCTGGCTTGGTTTTTAGACATGTTTACATAATAAATACCTTAATGCTGGGCTGAGAGCTAAGTGTCGTCACCAGATTGTGTAAGGTATCAAAGCCCAGTTTGATGTTAAACCTCCTCTTCTGCTCGGCGGATATGTGTGTGATCCGCCTTGTGTCCGTCTGTAGGAGATAATAATATGAGGAGCAATAATACTGAATATGTGACAAAAAATAAATAAATGTGTCCCCTTACCCTATTGG
This sequence comes from Kryptopterus vitreolus, assembly GCA_030449085.1. Taxonomy (NCBI): domain Eukaryota; kingdom Metazoa; phylum Chordata; class Actinopteri; order Siluriformes; family Siluridae; genus Kryptopterus; species Kryptopterus vitreolus. The sequence continues at coordinate 8,155,885 of JACRUU010000006.1, read as the reverse complement.
GCTCTGTCTTGGTTAATGCGGATACATTTTCAGACTGTTTTTCTGGAGGGTTCGTGGGTGATGTCGGGTCAAAGGATCCTGAAAAACTCACTGTATTTGTGTCACCAATGATCAAACAAATGACAAAAAAGGATAAATAACAACTATAATCAGAGTGATAATAGTGTACCTGTTCGACTTGTTCTTTCCGGTACATGGATTTGAACAGGTGAGAGTTTCTCAGTTTTTGGGACGAGGAGAGATGAAATGCTGGAGCTGTGAGAGACGTTGGCATGTACCATCATAGGCATTTGGCACTGCAGCGGCGCTTCGGAAGAGGGCCAAGGGGGATGCTGGGATGCCTGTGAACCTCTCTGGTGCAAAGCCATGCTACTGGTGGACTGCAGGTCACAAAAGGAAGCGTTTTTTTTTTTTTTTTAGATAAATACAAATAAAATGATGTTTGAATGTGTCAAATTACGTTCGTATAAAGTAGTGAGTTATTAGTGCTACATACTGCAGAGACGGGAGACGTTGGTCTATGACATTTCAGCCCAACGAAGGGATAATCACATCCCACTGTTGGTTTACCTTAATGGAATCAGAATATTATAAAAATCAGTAAAACTACATGAAAAAAAAAGATGAATGTATCTGTCAATAGCATACGTTCTTGAGATCCAGTGGACAAGAGCCTGGCCAGGCAGCTAGTCTGTATCGGGGGAGCCACAGAAGCAGGCACAGCTGTTGCCATGGGAATCCCTCTACCTCCTCCCATTTTTTGTTTGTGCTTTCCTCTCCCTGAGCCCACGGCCACCTGCTGTGGTACTGAAAAACAGTGGGCGTGGCTTTGCAAAGGCGGGGCCACAGACGTCTGCTGATAGTCCACCATGTCCAGCATAGTGTAGCTCTGGCCTTCTTGCGGATCCTGTGCTAGGACGTTCGTCGATCCCGTATGTGTGATGACAGTGGGCGTGGTTACAGCGCCGCTCCCTGATTGGCTGCCCGAAGAGTGTCTATATTTCAGGCAGGTGCTTGAGTAGATGTAAGGGCTCTCCTGAGACAAAGAAGGTATGTTCGAAGGACCAGCAGGAATGCTTGGGACACTGTAGGACTGTCCGTATGAGTCCACGCCAGGGAGGACGGCCGGCGAGTGATGAAACTCACCAAACTCTAAATAACCCTTGAATTTGGGGTTGGAGGCCAATCTGATGGTATCGAACGGCATCTCACAGGGCAAAAGTCGCTGTGGATAGCCAGGGCAGGGGAAGCTTGTTGTTGATGAAGACTGGGGCAAGGTCTCTGTGATATTGGGCTGGGGATGACAAAATGTACCAGTTATAATGAATATATTCTATATAGCAGACTACAATATTAAAAGTGTCATTTCTAAGTGTTTTGTCAGCGCTTACCTGTGATATTTGGGATCCTGTGTGTATCAGGGGTGTACTAATGACAGTGGATGCGGCTGAGGCGAAAGGCGCATTGGATGAACTCTCAAATAAATCAGAGTCTGCATAACCACTCTGTACCAGAGGATGGCCGCGATAATTTGCAAAGATGTCTGCAACAATCACAGCGAAAAAAAACAACACAATTTTATTTTACCTACTTCATGAAATCCTGTATAATTTAGTAGTCATCTTGATGTAGAATTGTCTCTATGTAATACTATTTATACTGCATGATTTATCTAGGGATAAAGTCGCATGTCTAACTGATATACTTCGGTATTACCTTTCGGTTTCTGACTGAAGAACGTCAATTGCAGTACCACATACAATTTTATCGATAAAATAATATTAAGCAGTGTAGACCAAACGTATTAAATATGGATTGAACTCAAAGAGAAAATGTCAGCAGTCGGGGCTGACCCACAGTAACCCACTGCCTCTCGTTTTCCCTTCCTGTGGTGGCACCCTTTTGATGGCCGTTCTTGGTTTACCACATCTCCCCTTCAACTTCCACATTTCATTCCAAATGACCCCCTAACCTGCACTTGAACCAGCATATGTAGAGTAAACAAAAAAGCAAGTACAATAGATCTTTCACCATGCTAAATACAACTGTATGATTAAACACTCAATGCCTTTTTCAGACTCCCAGCATTAAATTTGGACTCTTTGCGAAAAAGATTTTTTCGATGAGTAAGTCTCCAACACGATGTGAACTTGTGCACTTCCCTAAAAGTCTTTTAGAGGCAATAATTCGGGTTTCTCTTTTTCCAATATACGGTGGCAAAAACATGAGGGATTTCATTACGGAAAGCTTATCGTTGAAATTAGATTCGATTTACCTACCATGACTGAAAATGAAAATTAGCAGGACAAAAGAAAAATGTGCACCTGATTGGATTAAGGTCTGAGAAATCTGGAGGCCAAATCTAAACCAGGAACTCTTTCTCAAACCATTCCTGAGCCATTACACAGGCCTACAAATTTTGCTCAACAAATGATCGACCCCTGAGGTAAAATGTTATATATTTTGATTAGCTGAATTACAAAACATGTGATAAAGGTGGTGATTGGATAAAGAACCCAAGATAAGATTAATATCTTATATATATATATATATATATATATATATATATATATATATATATATATATATATATGCAAAGGTAAAAAGAGGTGGGAAGTGACAAAGTACAAATACTTCATTACTGTATTTAAGTATATTGACTGTATTGACTTCACAATTTTACTTTCACTCATTACATTTTTTTTACACATATATCTGTGCTTTCGACTTCTTATATTTTCAAACCAGCTCCATTACTTTAGTTTTTTATATATTTGGTGTGATCTTATTACAGCCCATAAACACATTCTCCTTTATTGACAAATCTATCACTATTAGAAAAACCAGACCACTTTAATGGGGGCAGGCTATATTTTATAGCAATATTTTATAGTTTAATCTCTACAAATTACAGGGAAAATACATAAATTAAACTTTTGCTATTGTGTCATAATGTAAAAGAGAATTATAACAGAAGATGAAGTGTCTGCCTAAAGGGCCAAAAACCCAGATAACAGATAATAACCTGATAGATATCTATATATATAAAAGATATATAGCACCATATATATATATATATATATACTCTCTCTCTCTCTCCTCTCTCTCTCTATATATATATATATATATATATATATATATATAGATATATATATATATATATTACTGCACAAATGTAATCCCAATATACCTGATCAGTGAATAAAATGCAAAAATAGGAATAACACTGTTTATGGAAGTTTTTTAGAATTTTTATCCCTTGCAACAAAATGCTCCTAAATATTTTACCTATAATATGCATTATTGCTAGCTCTGATAAGAAAAATAAGATATTCTGTTGATATAATAAGCAACACTTATAGTAGCTCGCCACTGGGAAAACACAAATAGCCCTAATTTTAAACAACGTTTAAAGAATCACATTGTTTGGCTTCGGAAAAAAACTTGCATATGTCGTTAAAAGAAAACCCGAGATGTTTTTCAAAGTGCGGAATCCTTTCATATTTTTTTTTCAAGGAAGCTGATCCAAATCTATTTCCTGATTAACTTATTATGCCACTGTTTTGATATTGCAATATATATAATGCAATTTTGAATGTATCTTTGAAACTGTAGCCAGATAACATTCAGGATTGAATTTTCCTCCATTAGTGACCCAATTCTAGTAAAATGTAGGTATTATAAGAAGCCACTGCTATAAGGGGATGCCTTTATAACAGGGGTTGGTGGTTTGCTTAGCCAGTATTCACTTTTTTGGCCCACTGTATCTTATCTGTGGTACAGGCCAGTTTTCATTCTTAACATGAAAACGAGTGAACCTGTCCAAATCATATAGACAGAAACCCTTTGGCCCTTGTCTAAAGACATAGATCTTTACAGTTGAACATTACTTATGGATTCCAACAAATCAGCATCAATTGATTTTCCACTTACCATCTACTATAACCCAACTATGTATATGTGACATTGTAATACTTGTGTTTTTCCTAACTGTACGGGATTTTATTGCTAGTCAGTGTGCAAATCGCGATGAACTAATGAAATGTAGCCACTGCTTAACAGTAAAGAATTTGTTGGAAAAACAAAATGTGTTGGATTTTCTAAGCCAATCATTACAGCATATTTTTTTTATTGAAAATGTAAACGTTTCACTACCATAGAGACTTGTTTGGTGGACCTATTATACGGCACTATTAACGAGTTAAAATAACACTGCATACTAGTTGATATTTTAAAAAAATATATAGTTAATGTGTTTATCAATTGCATATTTCAGATCTTATCTATGAAAATATCAATGAAATTGTTCGATTAACTGTTCTGACTGTTTCACTTTACTGGTTGTGAAAAGACAGTTTCTCAGTTTCAAATATACGTTATAAATTTATATATATATATATATATATATATATATATAGATATATATATATATATATATATATATATATATATCCATGATATTTTCCAAAATTGTTAGTGAACTGATCAAATTTAAAGGCCAATAACAGAACAGTAAATCTCCATTTAATCTCTATGAATTGTACATAATAATTAATGGATTTGTATATCATAGCGTCATAAAAATAATGAATTTTCCCTGAACAAACTGTTATTGGAAAAAGAGCTTACATGCTGTAATTAATAACTAGAAATTGTGCAAACGGGGTAAACCTCTCTAATAATCAAACTGAAAAAGAAAAAACATTTGTCCAAAATGCATAGCGCTTAAGAGAAAACCTTGTAAACATGCTAATAAAACAACACAATCTTTCACAATTGTCAAAATCTCAATGAATTTTTTACAATGAAAAAGCCCATTTTCTCTCTTCGCATCTACGTATGTATTTATTTTTTGGACAAATTGAACAACGTGAGATTAATTAAAGTTCTGGGTTTTACTGCTTTACATCATTTTGTATTTGCGCCATTATTTTAGCCATTGTGAACTATTTGGTCAGAAATGATACAATTTCTACACATATAAACATTATATTATATTAATGCAGGAATATATTTACCAGGAATGTCCATGAGATCGTCCAAGCTGGGCTGAAGTGGCGTTAAACCAGGCTGGATCATATCAGCATTGCTGGTGTAGGCTGGCAAAGCGAGAGCGAGCGTGCATTACAACAGGAACATCTTTGTACGAGTGCGCATGTGAGCATTCATTCATTCATACTTCCCTGTTTTGACAGATATTTTACATCCTCACATGACTGTGCAGTTGAAGTTTGCTGAAACGCGTGTTTTATGCTAAGCGACGCACCTGAGTGTTTGCAGAATGGACGAATTAGCAACGATGCTAACTGTCCATGACTTATTACATGTGTTGTTTCATGAAAATGTCTTTGATATAAATGACCTTACTAGAAATGTAGAAAAGCATCAATCTATCATCAGTAAACCCATGCACTAAATTATAAATCGACTCAAAACAGACCCAACTATGAAGGAATCACTTTTGCCACAATTATGACCCTGAAATTGTTCTTTTTTTCTCCCTTGCATGTAAGTTTTGCATGTTTTTTCAACAACAAGCACATAAAACACTACATACATACAGCGGTAAATAGTGGAGCAATTATTACACTGAACACTTGTCTCTCTTTAATTTCTATCGCCCTGTGGCCCTCTGTTACTCACTGTTGTGGCGTTCCTCGCTCCAAGGGTTTGGCTTTTGCGTCATGGTGAAGAGAGTGTCCGAGATATCCGACAGAAAGCAGTCCAAGTCGAACATATGCACCTCTTCCTGAGAGGGTATGGGCTCTGGGTACATCTGATCAGACCATTTTTCTAAGCCAGACCTGCAGATGGGCATCTGAGGAGAGACAGTTTGTAACTATATGTTGTTAAAAGTTAAAACGTGTCAATCAATGTCAATCAAAAGAAAAATTCCATTTTCAACCTGGTCAAGGCAAACATATGTGCATTCCATGCAGTAAAAAAAACATCATAAAAACATCATTAGAGACATTTTGAACGCTGGTAAGTGGTATTGCATCAGAAAATATCAGAGCCTTTCAGGTTTAAATATGCAAAATCAGTCACCAAGGGATGGAGGTGGGGTTTTTTTGTAGGATATTTAATATAAAAATATATAAATATAAAAAAGGAGTATGTCAAACTGACTCAGTAGCTCTAAGTTTCAAAAAGGTTGGTGACTCCTGTTCTAGGCTATAATTATATGTAAAGGTACTTCTGTGCTGGGTTGTTATTGTTTTTAACGCTAAACTTAATACAAAATTGTCAATTAATTACCACAAATTCAAATTCCTACAAATAATTCATAGGTCTCTGGTTACTCCAGCGATTTGTCTCATACTATTAGACTAAACTGGCCTTTGCGAGTGCACTACACACAGAGAGGACTACTATTACCTCATTCAGCTAAGCAGCTAGTAATTAAAATATAATAACTATCTCTCTGTTGGTTGCAAGTAATTATAATATGTGTATATTCAGATTTGCAGACTCACTCAGGCAAAATCAACACATAAATAAATCACAATTTTAAAAACAGTTTTTTGCTTTTTTCTTTAGATATGCTTGTGTTTAATAATTCATCCTATCTGATAAATATGAGCAGATCAACCATCATCGAACAACCTCGCACCCTGCTGACCGATAGCACACTGACAGCTAGATCGTGCATCCTGACCACCAGAGGGACCCACACATGCAGATCAGGGACGGAATGCAGGCGAACAGTAACAGTTATAGACTATTATTTTGTGTCAAAGTTTGTATTGCAGTCACTATCAGTAGTTAAGGTTATTTAGGTTGATATCAAGATAGCACCAATGCAATTCATAGTCTCCCGAAAATATGACCCTGGATATATAGATTTTTCCTGCTCCCCTGCAGAACTAAAAAAAGGCCTGCTCAGAACGAAAGTATCAGATCCGACAAATTAGCTCTAAATCAACATATAATGAATGACCCACTAAATAATCCGCTACTCACGGCTCATGCGTCCAGTTTCCATGCCAGCAATATGTCCTATATTTTCTGTTCGGCATCAAGCATAAAGCAAGCAACTCCAAGTCCATCCTCATCTCTTGCACACACATACAAAGATTCATCACTTTTATAGGGGAGCCCAAATTCGGCCGGAAGCACCAGCGATTACGTCTCTCCTGACAACACAACTGCCCCCATGCTGGTTTTCGTGGCCCGCAATACAAAAAAAAAAGAAATGAGGGAAATTATAGTAATGCTCTGGATATGTGTTTTCCACAAGGCGCAAATCAGGTTTGGGAGGTACGAGTGCGCATGCATACTCGTGCGTCGTTAATGAGCACCAAAACACATACACAAACACACACACACCCATCACCATTATGTTTTTCATATCTCTCCATGCGCTGACTGTCAAAACGAGCGCAGGCAGATTGGCCCTTTTGTTCCTGACCCACTTCATCTCTCACGTGCAGAAAGAGGGAATGAGGGAAGGCCTCGTCTTCACTTCCTGTATGAGGCCACTTTGAGGACACACAGGAGTTTACTACGCTTGTAAGCAAGTTAACTCCCATAAACTAGTGGTGCTCAAAGTAGATCAATGCTTGTTAGTGTTTTCCCTACCGGAGCAACAATTCTAATTTCCACGGTATATATGAATGTACTTCATATTTTTATCTAAAAGAGCTAACTCGTCGTTACTATGCTATGCAACGTCTTGCACAGTTCATATGACAATGCATCTCAAAACCTCACAAAGTGTCCAGTTATTGATTTACAAGTAGTAAAATTGCTTAATGTTATCATAAAACTACTGTATTTTACTCTAAGTCAGAGGTCAACAACAAGCATTGGCTAATGTAGCGATAAATTAAGCTCTCACTGATTATGGTGAAATAATTTTGATTAAAGATGTAATAATTAAACTTATAAATATCGGCAGTCTGTGGGGAAAAAATGTGTTGCCATGAAACTGGCCTTGCAAAAAAGGTCATATATATATATATATATATATATATATATATATATATATATATATATATATATATATATATATATATATATATATATATAGATATAGATATAGATAGATATTATATAAATATATATAGCTAAATATATAGCTAAGCTAGGGCGACTACACATACATACTGTACTTATAAGTTAAATTATTACATTATCACAATTTATTACATAAAAAACAACATTACATTACTGTACAGTATAGGAATTTAGCATGAAAAAAATGTTTTGGGGCATATTTACTGTATAAAAGTAGGCATTTATAGGCATTTTTGGCAAAAATTGGGCAAAAATTGCACTTAAGAACTTTCCGCCTTGTATATCGTTGTATTCCAAACAGAGTAAGTTAACATAAGTGGAAGATGTTCAAATTTGCAAAGCATTATCATGACTAGCCTCAGCTAGCTAACTAGCAAGCTAGCATAACATTCAGCTTGAGGGGCAACAGTAAAGTTTAAAAGTAAACAAACCAAGCACTGTTTCAGGAAAACCTTTTCAAAATCTACATGGACTTTAAAAAAATGAACCTAGCAGCTCATTGCTTATGAATATAGATTTATTGAAGCAACAATTGCAAAATTATGACAATCACATGCAGGCAAATAGACAATAAAAACAACACGTCTGCATTTTCTGCAAGTGGGTCACTTTTGATTAAACGGCACTGAAATTGAATCAGCGTATCCCTGAGAAACAGACACAGCAGAAAACTGAGATTGGCCCTTTTGTCCCCGTGAGCAATCGAGTGACTCGTTTTCTCACCAATATGGGCCGCTGTGACGCAAACGGAGTGCCGTGTTTACGTTTTTCCCCCACGTTTGCCCTCTTATTTCGCTTTCTACAGACCGCACGCGCTGACTCTGACCAGCTGAACAAGTCTATGAGCTATTAATAGATAACTGGAGACGGGTGCAAAGGCAAACTATTAACCTATTAAAACAAATACATTAATGTAAGCTCTTTGATCTGTATAAAAGGACTGACCACCAAATGTCCTACTGGTGTCTTTAATATACAGTAATAGGATGGTATGTATGGATGGATAACTATAACTGATTGGAATACTTCCTATTGTACTTAGTACCATTTTTCACTCTGCTTGACATGTCCTTGATCAAGAAATGTAGATATAAGTCAATTGCAGATTTCATCCATCACAAAGCTGCTACATATACTTTCCTTTGTTCACTGTACCAAACCATTGTAAGTGGTAGCTTTGTGTTTAAGGCATCCGACTTAATATTAACCAAGTTTCCATTCCTGGGCCCCTGAGAAAAGGCCCTTATTCACTATGTCAGAAGTGGGCAAACGTTTTAGTCTGGGGCCTCATTGACTTTTAAAATTTGACAGACTTGGCCAGGTCAGCACCAGATGCATACAAATCAAACATAAACCTTGTAAAAGACATTAATCTTATTACTGTAAGATTTACTGTAAGATTACTGATGTATCGCTGCGCCTAATGCGCCACCTGGTGGAACCTCAGGTTACAGGATACCGTCAAATTAATGCAGTCATAATTATGATACGATTTGATTTGGGACAATTCTGCACCAATCTTTGGCGATTTGGGCCGTCGTTTGCCCGCCCCTGCATTATGCATCTCAGTTGAATGAAAGAGATAATCGTAAGTCATTCTGTATGAGGGTATCGGCCAAATGCCATCAGTGTAAATATCAGGTTTATGTCTTACCGTCTGGAGAACAGGCACATGATCTTTGTGTTTCTAGAGCATAAAAAAAAAACATAAAAATATTCTTAACTTGACAGACAGACAGACAGACAGACAGACAGACAGACAGACAGACAGACAGATATATATAGATAGATAGATAGACAGATAGATAGGTATATAGCTAGCTAGCTAGCTAGCTAGATAGATAGATAGATAGATAGATAGATAGATAGATAGATAGATAGATAGATAGATAGATAGATAGATAGAGTGGCAAGAAAAGGTATGTGAACCTTTTGGAATTTCATGGTTTTCTGAATAAATTTGTCATAAAATGTTATCTGATCTTCATCTAATTCATTGGTATTGACAAACACAATGTGTCTAAAAATAATAACACAAAGTGTCTAAAAATCCAATCTTTCTTGTCTTTATTGAACACACTCGTTCAACATTCAAAATGGCAGTGGAAAAAGTAAGTGAAACCTTAGAATTAATAACTGGTTGACCCCCCCCCCCCCCCCCCCCCCCGGCAGCAATAACCTCAGCCAGGCGCTTCCTGTAGCTGTGGATCAGACCTGCACATCGCTGAGGAGGAATTTTAGCCCATTCTTCCTGGCAGAACTGCTTTAGCTCTGTCATATTCTTTGGACGTCTCATGTGTAAGACCCTCTTCAAGTCAATCCATAGCATCTGTATTGGGTTGAGGTCTGGGCTCTGACTTGGCCACTTTAAAAGGCAGATTTTGTTTTTCTGAAGCCATTCTGTTGTGGACTTGCTCCGGTGTTTTGGGTCGTTGTCCTGTTGCATCACCCACTTTCTACACAGTTTCAGCTGATGTACAGACATTCTCACATTATCCTGAAGAATTGTCTGATATACTTGGGAATTCATCTTCCCCTCAATGATTGCAAGCTGGCCAGGCCCTGATGCAGCAAAGCAGGCCCAAATCATGATGCTTCCTCCACCATACTTTACAGTTGGGATGATGTTTTCATGACGATATGCCGTGCCCTTTCTACGCCAGATGTAGTGCTGTGTGTTTTTTCCAAATAGTTCAATCTTAGTTTCATCAGTCCACAAAACATTTTGCCAATACCGCTGTGGAGTGTCAATGTGCTCTTTTGCAAACTTAAGTGCAGCAATGTTCTTTTTAGTAAGCAGCGGCTTCCTTCGCGGTGTCCTGCCGTGGATACCCTGCTTGTTCAGTGTTTTACGTATTGTAGACTCATGAACAGATATGTTAGCAAGTTCCAATGATGCCTTCAAATCTTTGGCTGTCATTCGGGGTTGTTTCTTTACCTCATTAATGAGTGTTCGTTGTGCTCTTGGTGTCATTTTGACGGGACGCCCACTTCTAGGTAGAGTAGCAACAGTCCCAAATTGTCTCCATTTATAGATTGTTTGCGTAACTGTAGACTGGTGAATTTCTAAAGTCTTTGAAATAACTTTGTAACCCTCGCCAGCTTCATGTAAATCAACAATTCTTGATCGTAGGTCCTCTGAAAGCTCTTTTTGGCGAGGCATGGCTCACATAATCATGTTCTTCTTGTGCAGAGCAAACTCCAAAGGTTTGAGGGGTTTTTATCAGTCAAAGTATCTGTAGTCCACACCTCCAAACTTATTATCTTAACAAGACTCCGGGTTTGCTAAAACCAATTAGCTCTAATTAGCTTTTTTCAGGTCATTAACTCAAGGTTTCACTTACTTTTTCCACTGCCATTTTGAATGTTGAATGAGTGTGTTCAATAAAGACAAGAAAGATGAGATTTTTTTTGTGTTATTATTTTTAGACACATTGTGTTTGTCAATACCAATGAATTAGATGAAGATCAGATAACATTTTATGACAAATTTATTCAGAAAACCATGAAATTCCAAAAGGTTCACATATTTTTTCTTGCCACTGTAGATAGACGGACGGACGGACGGACGGACAGACAGACAGACAGACAGACAGATAGATAGATAGAGAGATCCAACTACATCGTTATTTAGCTGATAGAACATCCAAGCTACACAAATCTACACAAAAATGTGAGATTATTATTACAGCCTATAGGTACCAAATGTGGATTCAGATGTTCAAAAAAAGCACATACTAATTGTCCACAAATGTTTGCTCATTAGTATACCAAGAGAATGTTTCCACAAAGACATATTTCATGCAGTGTGTGTGTGTTTTTTTATCTCTCACCCTCTTCTTGTAGTAGATCCTCCATGTGTGGTATTCTCTTATCACCACTTCTATCCGTCTCTTCCAGTAGCTGCCCTCCAGAACAATTGCCTAGCTTTCAAAAAGCACATACAGAGTATCACTGACCAATGAACTGTACTTTCTGAGGTTTTATTTCAGGGATGCAAAATACACTGAGAGATTTTTTTAGATACATGCTACTTTTTTTTTTTAATGTCTGAATGACCTCAGGTTTGTGATGGGCATCTGCCTCGGAGCCCTCCAACGGAGTGACAAACCCACACACTGGGTTTTTTCTTTTCTCCACGTCTAAAGCGGTTGAAAAAGCAAAATAAAAATTAGATTTTGCATTCATAGTAAACATGAATCATTACATGGATTTTAAAAGGTTGGTTTTACTTATCAATAAATAAATGAAAAGAGATTTGCTGTCAGAATGTGCGGTTATTTGATTCATTCTGCCTTGAGTATTTTCTGAGGACCCTGTCATGTTTAATTATTTACATAAAACCACCAATTTGAAGTGCTCATTAAGTGATGCGATCTTTTATCCAATCGTTTGTTTCCCTTATATATTTGAACGTTTGATCTCGCAAATCTGGGTATTTTTGAGGTTTCTCTGAGCTTACACTGAATGAACCAGGCTCTCCAGATGCCATTATTCAGACGGATTTTATCCCTCCATAGCAGCTTCAGCCCTTTGAACGATTTCCACTTAGGAGACACGATCTTTCCGCTGCATAGAAAGAGAGAGATAGAGATAGAGATGAAAAGGTGAGACATGGAAAGAAATATAGAGCTATGGAAACTGTTCTTTAGTTCATTTTCATCAATATTTTTGCTTGATAAAACTCAAAAACCCAAAACTAACCTGACTAGGTACACTAAAAGTACTGACTTTTCCAACTACACATACGTCTTACTACACAGTTGTAGGCAAACAGTTGTATAAGACGTCGTTGAATGCGGGAGCATTAAAACTGTCCCTTTCCTTGGACTAGGAGTCCCAAACTTCTTACAACATGACAATCCCCCTCTGCACAAAACCAGCCATATGAAGATATGGTGTACCTGGGCTCGTAGTGGAAGATCTTGACAGCCTTCCTCTAAAGTCTCCTCACCCTACATTACTACCTGACTTTACTAACGCCCTTGCAGCGAAATGACCAAAATATCCACCACGGCACTCTTGTGAAACATCTATTGTAACAGAAAATGGGACTAAGTATGCAATTCAAAAGGTACACACACTTTTGCACATCTTAGTCACTCACCTACAATTAATCACTACCTCAGTGGCTCATTTGGCCGCATTTTCTGCACCTCCTCATCCTTCCAGAACATTTAACACTCTAATGACACAGAGGATGTGGCGACTTCAAGAATCTCTGAGCGAAGATAACTCTGTTGCTAGGGCTTCATAAAGGATAATAGTAGACGAACATCTGGTTAAAAAAAAGCGACATGAGATAACTGAATGTCAGGAAGCTTTCACGTTTGAAATATTAGGGATCATAAACAACATTGTAGAAAGCTGAAGAGGTAGGCACTTAGTGGTTAAGGCAATGGTTCTAAAGGTTGAGTTCAAATCCCCATTCCAACCGAACTGCAATCCTGCGATTCTGAGAAAAGCCCCATAAATGCGCAATTGTATGAATGAGATAAATGTAAGTTGCTCTTGATAAGGGGCGCCTGCCGAAAGATGTAAGCGTGAAAAGGGCAATGGAGGAAATCAGCTTTGGCGCTGTGATGTAAATATTGAGCTCAAGTCTGTTCCGATATCTTGTTGTTTCTTGTATATTTATACTTGTATATTTATACTTAAGGGACACAGTGGCTTAGTGGTTAGCACGTTCACCTCACACGACCAGGGTCAGGGTTCAATTCCTGTCTCGCCCATGGAGTTTGCCCGTGCCTCAGGGGGTTTTTCTCCGGCGGTTTCCCCCGGTCCAAAAACATGCACGGTAGGTTGATTGGCACCTTGTAAAATTGTTCCTAATGTATGAATGTGTGTGTGTGTGTGTGTGTGTGTGTGTGTGTCCTGCAATGGGTTGGCATTCCATCCTGGGTGTATCCTGCCTTAATGCCCATAGACACCTGAAATAGAGAGCCTGACCCGAGGGAAGATCGGATATCGAAGTAGAAGATGAATGAATGAATAAATGTTATAACTTAAGTCATTTTACTTGTATTACGTTTACTGGCACTTTGATTCATTCGTTGATGTTTTTGCTCCCACACATTGGACGGCATGTATTTAGGACAGGAATGAGACACTTAAGACAACACAGAGAACAGGTTGAATGTCATGACAGATTTAAGAGACGGCCTCAAGAGAGAGCGAGAGAAAAAGAATGCAAGTGAAAGACAGAGAGACTTTTATCCTAAACTCAGTTACACTATAACCCCTGCCTGACTGCTTCACAGCCAACTACTGCCAAAGTCCATCTCTCCGTGTGTTTTCACTCTATCAGACATGTCACAGCTGTTTCGAAAAATAAAATAAAATAAAACGCCGGTGGACTAACTAAAGACTCGGCCTGCTCCAAAAAGAAACCTTGTACTACTAAAGTCTGTCTAAAGGCTACAAAAGTGGTAGATCAGGAAGCGCATGATGAAATAACACTTGGGTAAATCCTCATATTTATCCAGCTAATATTGCTAATACAGCTAATATATACTATATATGGTTGCACTGACTATAAAAGCATAATTGACTTTAGTTCACAAGCACCCAGGAGTGTAGGATATATAGGAATAATATGCAGCTCACTATTTTCCCGAGGTGTCAGTTAAACATGGGGACAAATTATGTATTGTAAATAATGTGCATAACTGCTAACCATTTATAAGAAAGTTTGACAGAAAGCTGTACCATTTATATATTTGCAGAAATACTTTTAGAAATTTATGGCCGATCACATGTTCGGAAGGTAAAACTACAGTGTCATTCAGTTCTATCATAAAAGTGTTTATAAATAGGAATTCCATGTCATGAATTCTTACATCAGTGCCGTAGGTCAAAAGTTTGCGGACACCTCGCTATCCGACCCATACATAGTATAGATAGTATAAAATAACGCAATAATCCCGTACACGAAGCAAGATGTGGGAAAATATGGTTTGCCAAGGATAGACGGAAAGAATTCAGGTGTCTGAAATAGCCCCAATAAACATTTCAGAACAACAACAACAATAATCCAGGAACATCAAATGCACACAAAACTTTCTAATATTGGTCTCATTAAGACTCCTTTGGTTGCAGGGTCAGAAAAGAATAGATGTTATTATACGAGCAATTCTAGAATAGGATGTTCAGCGAGCAAACAGAACACTGATGTATAAACTTTTGATTATATAGTGTATATGAGGTTTTAAGATGAACCACTCATTTCTAAAAAAGTAAGCAATCTTTAAGTGATCTATATAAACTTAGGGTATTATTAGACAGACAGTATGCAAAGATTAATATTAATTATAAACTTTGGAGATGGAATTTTTTGAGCATATAAAATTTTTTATGGACCTCATTGGTCTTTGACCTATATTCTGAAGATAAAGGTTGTGTGTATATATTTGTTTTTTTGTCGTTGTTGTTGTTGTTGTTGTTGTTGTTGTTGTTGTTGTTGAAGTGTTTTTGCGTGCATGTTACCTATAGGCCAGTGTCATGCACTCGAACAGGCGCGTGAGTGTTGGGTCGATGCTCAGTCTGCCGGAGCTGAACGGCCCGAAGCTGTAGGTCTGACATCGGGGTTTGTTCACGGTGTCGAAGTCGTAGTAATAGCTTCTCCTCCTGCGCGTTACCGGATCCCTGTGCGGAGAGGAAACCATGAAGTGTCCGCTGTGGATCACCTGCACGCGCCGCGCCGTCTCCATGCTCGTGCCCGGCCCGGCAGACTCCGCGTGAGTCAAACCGTCGTCCTGCTCCGACTCTGACTCCGAATCAACGATCTGGGTCTCGTTCGGCGGCTCGGGGAACTTCTCCAGCTTTGCCATCCTCGTTTGTCGGTGATGTCGCACCCCGATCCGCTGAGTTTCTTCCCCCGGACAGTTAAAGAGGTGACGGTTCTGGGGACAGGGACACGCCTCGCGCGTGCAGATGTCGAGTCTGTCGAGGCAAAGGTCACAAAAGTTGGCCTGAGGATGATCGGGAAGCTTTCGGACATGAAAACACGGGGCAAAGAAGTTGCATAATGTTAAGCGCAACCTCTGTCCTGGTCAATCAGCTGGACTTTATTGACCTGGTCACCGCAATGCTTTTAAAATCCATTTTACTGCAAATGTAAGACAAATTTTCACATGTACGTAGTAGTAGCAGAAGAAGTAATAATAATAATAATAATTATTATTATTATTTGTATTTTTTGCCCAATAAGTTTTTATTGCAAGAAAAAGTGTTACTTTTATATATACACAACAAACATCATACCCAGCCCTGTAAACCCAAACTCAAGCAAAGAGACAAAATATATCCCACTTTTTCCGAGTGCCAAAGCGGACAAATAAAAGTAATCAAAAAGTAATCAGATGTAATCAGTTACTTTCATTTTATAAAGTAATTGAAAAGTTACACTACTTATTACATTTTGAATAGGGTCATTTGTAATCTGTAACCTATTACATTTCCAAAGTAACCTTCCCAACATTGTGTGTATATATATATATATATATATATATATATATATATATATATATATATATATATATACTAGTTTTGTAACATGCCAACAGATGACAGCACAAGGATACACACACAGTCACAGGAGCACCGACCTTTATAAGTCAGTGTGCCAAAAGACACAATTCTGTGTAAATGTGGTGCTAATCTGACCACGTGTATTACCACGTCTGCTATTCTGATAACTCTCTGCACATCAACAATCTGATCTCACTTCCTCACACCTCGACTAACCATATTTTGCTCCTGCAGACTCCTATTAAAAAGAAGTGGGTCCATTCAAGGGTCTAGTTCGAGCTATAGAAGCTGCTTGACACTTTTCACCTGGATTTAAATTTTGGATAATTACTTTAGTGATTAATATTTCACCTGGCAACAAGTCATTTCAATCAAAATAATGCAGTGAGAAGCATCTATTTCTTACCCAAACATTTCTGAAGACATAAAGTGATTATGGAAAAGATCAAGTTTAAAAGTAAAGATTAATGGTCAAATTATGGCCCTGGATCAAATAGTCCAAAAACAACAGTAGAACTGTGTTAATAGTTCTACAGTAGGGCTATGTTTAATAATAACCATAAAAGCGATTTTACATGCACAATTAAAAAAGAACTCACTTTGCACAATGAGAAAAGAACAATTTTTTTACATAAAGACATAAAGCAAAAAAGGTAAACAAATGCTATTTTTTCAGGAGGAGGAAGGTTTTCACCCATCTTTAGAAAATAGGCAGTAACTCATTCATCTAGGGGAAGTTAATTTTACACCATCTAGGTGCCACAACATAAGTATCATGATGTATACCTTAAATCAGGGGTGGGCAATAATACTTTCCAAAGGGCCACATGAGAAACCTGAGGTGTGTTTGTGGGCCGAACCAACAATAACGTTGAACATATGTTATGTTCAATATAATTTTTTTCCACTTATAAAAAGCGGTAAATGATATCATGTTCATTATGCTACCAAAAGTATAAGGATATGCTATTTAAGGAAAAGAAACAAAAAAATGGCTGTATTGTTCCTTCATTTTTAACACTGAGCGCTGCTGTGCTGTTATACTTTTTTCTGGTGCGGCAAAGAAGCCGAAGTAGTTCAGCGGGCCGGATTAAAAGGACCAAGTGGCCGGATGTGGCCCCCAGGCCATAGTTTTCCCACCCCTGCCTTAAATCTCTTAACCTAAAAAAAATTTGCATGCAACATTTGGAGCTTGTCACATGGGGATTTTAAGTTCATTATTAAATATTGTATTTAATAATGTATTTTATTTTATAAAATATTATATTGTATTTTATATTTTAAGTTAAATATTAAATATTGATATGATTAAATATCTCAGGCGTCTATGGCACAGGCTCCCCGTGACCCGAGGGAAGGTCGGATATAGCGGTAGAAGATGAATGAATGAATGAATGAATGAATGAATATCAATATTAAACATATGAAGGTTGATAAGTATCAAGTCTAAGATTCAGCCGTATTTGAGTCACGTGTGTTACAGTCAAGAGTTTGTCAATTACTTTACAATGAATTAATTTATTAAACCCATACAGTGCATGTTTTTTTTCAAGGTATGATGCAAAATACTTATTTTGGAAACAGTTGCGGTCACATGGTGACAAATATATATACAACAAAATAACCAACGTTGTTAGACACATAACTTCCGGGTTTGGACGCTTCAAAAGTCGCTGATTGGTGGAGCGCTGAGAGCGGAAGTGGAGTCGACTGGAATGGTTTATAAGCACTAAATAGGCAGCAATAACAGAATACTTATTTATGCGCCATGGACGCGGTACAAAGGCACAGGTCTCTTTATAAAGGCACGACTCCACCATGGAAAGAAACGTACAGAAAGGTAACTTTATATTAAAATTAACGCTGATTTACAAGCATAGTTAAACAACGGAGTGCTGTTCTGGAGTAAACATCGGTTTAACCTGCTGTTTTGTTTATAGGTGCACTAAATATGGCGGGTTTTGATCAAAGTAGTTGCACTAAATGGCAGATTGAACAGTAACGTTTCTTTCGAAAGAGACAAGTTCCATAGTTCTTTCCCAGATTGTATTACATTTACTGCTTTTATTTACATACCTGTACAAGGTTGATCATTCAGAGAAAATGTAATGTGTGTGTTTGTATGTATGTATATGTATATTGTGTATAGATAGTTGTGTGTGTGTGTGGAATTAAAGAAGTGCCTTAGGAAAACTACTAATCTGTTAAATTGGTTAAATTGGCCTCTGGACTGAAAGGTCACAGGTTCGAATCCCAGCTGCCCCTAGTGGCCCTTGAGAAAGTCCCTTAACCCTCAATTGCTCAGTTGTAAGTCGCTCTGGATAAGGACGTCTGCCATTTGCCATAACTGTAAAGTTAGGGGCTTCTGTTTGCTGGGGAGGGTTTGACTCGGGAGTAATGCAATGCAATGCAATGTGCTCTGTTCAGACTAGATTTAGACCTGTTTCAAATTGATGGACTCTGAATAGAAATGGAGAAAGTGCTGACTGTATGCCTAGAGCCCACTATACAATCCTGCGGAGGCACAGTTGTGATCTGGGGTTGCTTCTTTTGAGGCCTGCTCACCTCCCATGTTTTTTAACCTTGAAAAAGGGGAGAGAATCTAAACAATTGTGAGGAATATTAATAAATCCAGCCATTATTATTATTATTTTGTAGAAAAAGTATTGGGACACCTGACTGTATTGGAGGCACACAATACAGAACATACACAATTACAGTAACTAATATGAGGGCCTGGCTCAGTTGTTTAAAGCTCTGGGCTATTGATCGGAAGGTCAGGGTTCGAGCTCCGGTATTGCCAAGCTGCCATTCTTGGGCCCTTCCCACAAGAGTAGAGGATATAATAAAAGCCAATGGGCACTAAATGTGGAATGAGATTCAAAAAGCACAAAAATCGGTCTGGTGTCCACAAATCTCTGTCCCTATAAATGTAGTCTTGATCCAGATATTCACTCTGCTCTCTCCTAAGCGCTGTGTGGAACGGTTGAAGAACAGCCGCTCAAGGTTATTGGAGAAGTATCGTCAGATGGGCGACACCACAAAGGGTGCGCTGCTCGTCCAAGAAGTGATGGAGATGGAGTGGAATGCCTTGCAGTCGGCCAACCAAAGACTGCCTTCGCTGTGGAAGGGAGACTGTGTCAGTGAGGTACAGGCTTTTTATTTATTTATTTTTAATCATACACACCTGAACTTGTGTTAGAAAGTGTTTTTTTGAAATGTACTGTAATTGTACCGCTGCTTTGATTTTACAGATGTACAGGGATCTGCAGGAACAGGACGAATTAGCTGTGCTAGAGGAAATCCAACAAGAACTTGTATCTCAAGGTTACTGTCAATATCTTTTTATAGCATTGCATATAAAAATTGCTAATTGGGGTCTAAAGGCAGGTATAGAATTTACTCAAAAACAAAAATCACTTTATAGGTATGGACAAGTTGTGCATTTATTAACTAGGTTCTTACCCAGTAGGCTCTTTAGCTGGTCTATCAATAGGGTCAATTTATTTCAATAGTACAATAGTAGTAAGAGATTACTAAAATCCTATATATATGTGTGTGTGTGTGTGTGTGTGTGTGTGTGTGTGTGTGTTTATTTATTCATCAAAAAGTTCCTTCCCTCTTTTCAGAGCTTGCAATAATTGAAGAATACCACAAAAGCCAGCAGTATGAAGAAAAGTACTTTGATTCTGTCGTGGATGGTATGGAGGAAGAAGAAAAGCTCATCTGCCCCGTTTGTCATGCGTGAGTAAAGCAACTGCTAGAATTGCTGCTTTTTGTTTGGTTATTAATATTAATAAAGCCATTTTGCTTTCGCAGGAATAATCTGACCGTGAACAGCCATTTTACCTCGTGTCTCTGTGGCCTTTATATCAACACCATGGTGAGTCTGAAGACGAATAGCAGTATGAAGAATTGCAAAAACTTTAATGTTAACAATAAATAAATAAATCCATGTTGTTTGTATGTTTCCATACAGGGAAGAAGTGTAACGGCAGATGTGCTGAGGCGTCTGCTCGAGATTAGAGTCACAGAACATCTGGAAGAGTGCCTCCAGAATCCCGTATTCTCGGTCGCGTCAAATGTGGACGGAGCCCCGAACCTGCTGATGAGCTGCAAGGTAACATCACACGGGTTCAACAGTCAATGTCTTTCCTTGTAGATTCAGCACCCAGGAAACATTTTAATGCCAAGTATTTTACGATAACGGTTTTATTATTCACAGGCCAAATGTACTTTATAACTTTTTATTGATGCCAACACGTTTCTGCAACTGGCGCAATGTGAGACAACAAATCGCCATAATGTTTCTGGTTTGAATATGTAGCGATATGGAAAACTGCTCTATTCGCCGGAATGTTGTATTCCCTTTTTAACATGAAATGATTCCTTTTGGAATAAATGCTAATTATTAAACTTTTTTTTTTTTTCCCCGCCATTCTTCTCTGCAGGTGTGTGATTATCTCGCCATTGTCTTGTGAGCGACTCCGGTACAACGTCCATTTTGTGCTTTTTAGTATTTTTGTCTTTTATTTCTGTGAAATAAAGTGATTACTTATTTAACACTGCACACTTCTTTTATTGTGCTGCAGAACACATTAAAACATAAAGCCAGCATTGAAAATGTGAGCTTGTGATTGATAAGAGAACAGAAAATAAAAGCTTTAGTTTTATTGAATTTCACAATTTATTTTAATTAAATACAATGCTGATAATCAAATTTTCCCCCCTGTATATGGATAAATGAATCTTCCAGTGATTGTTTTATGGTGACATACATTGTAGTATATGTAATAATTAAAAGAATCACTTGTATACTAGTAATATGATACTGTACTCAGAACCAGGTGTCTGCACACTTTTGGCAATATAGTGTGATATTTTGGGCATAACATACTACTTCTAGACCATTCAAGATCTCCCATTTAAACCTGGAGCGCACTTTGTGCATCAAAGAATGGCCATGCTGGAACAGATTTGGGTTTCAAGGTTAAATGAAGGCGAAATTCATTCATCTTCTACCGCTTTATCCGATCTTCCCTCGGGTTACTGGGAGTCTGTGCCTCTCAGGCGTCTATGGACATTAAGGCAGGATACACCCTGGATGGAATGCCAACCCATAGCAACATGCACACACACTCACATTCACACACTAGGGAAAATTTTCCAAGGCGCCAATCAACCTACCGTGCATGTTTTTGGACCAGGAGGAAACCGGAGAACCCGGTGAAAAAAACCCTGAGGTACGAGGAGAACATGCAAACTCCACACAAATGGCTGAGACGGGAATCGAACCTGGACCCTGGTAGTGTGAGGCGAACGTGCTAACCACTAAACCAGATGCCCCCTGAGTGCAAAAGTGTTACACAACATCCAAATACATCCCCCTTCAAATTGTGTAATTAAGGAAAGTTAAGATGTCTCAATGCACATCATTGTGTTAGTGCAAGACTCACATGGGTTAAAGCGATTATAATGCTGTAGTGACATGAATATAGTCATGATCCACTTGTGTATTTTTATACACCGTCTTAAATAAACCTGAGACAGAGGGATTTAAAAAAAAAAACCCTAAAGATGGATTTGTAGCAAGAGTTTCAGAACGTTAAACAAATTCACACATCTGTTTGAAATATTTATTTTTATGTAAGATGAGGATTTGTGAAGAAATTATTTTCTTTCCAACTCCACCACAACCCTTCAACAAAGTCCAGTCCCATCATTTAAAGAGCTTAACATGTACATTCAAGACACTTAATTTATATCAAAATACAAAATAAAGTATAAAAGTTATGTACTGGGACTTTTTTTTCTTTCATTGTTTTATTATTTTTTTATGTAGGTATTTCCTATTAGCCGGAGAGGGGAAAACATAATCTGCACGTAATCTGATCACTGACACTTGATGAAGCCGTTGAGGTCCTCCAGGAACTTGATGTACTCCTGATGCTCCAGTGCTGTGCTGAGCTCAATCAGCTCATCTGCAAAGGTGTTGTCAACGCCACGGTCAGCCAGGAAGTCCATTAAATGGTCATAAAGTGCCTGGGGATATGATAAAGATGAACAGGAATGAACTGACAAACAGCACGTGACAGATTAGAGCAGGTTAAGAACACTGACTCAATCGTTTAAAAAAAAAAAAAAATTTATCCTTTTGTAATGTGCACATTGTTAAAGTGTCTTAATTTTTTTTTTAAGTATTTCATTTTTAGACATGTTTTAGAAATGTATTTAGTGTTTAATAAAAAAATGTTTATACTGTTAAAAAAAAAAAAAAAAAAAAAAAGGGAAATATACCCAGTCCAGAGAGTCTGTGTTGAGGGTGTAACTCGTCTCCTTCCAGTCCTCCTCTCCTTCGGGCTGGAAACTGACTTCACGGATGGTGAAGATGTCGCTCTCTTCCTCTCCTTCACCATGACTGACCTAAAGATCCGACATTTTAAATCACTACGCAAAAACCCAGGACTGGAGATGCTTTCATGGTAGAAACCTGGCCGCTCAAGGTTACAAGAAACGAATAAAGAAAAAGCTATGGGTTTACCTCGTCCTCTGGAAAGTGGCAATCGAACACCAAGGAGTTTTTCGCCCCCTTTTTAGTCACCTCTATGACAAAGTTCGGTGTGGACACAATGTCGGGCTAAAAATGAAATCAGCCAATAGTTAAAAACAAAAGCAACAAACAAGCAAAGCACTATAACTAATATACTATATATATAATATATAAGCAAATCTATATATATCTATATATATATATATATATATATATATATATATATATCTATATATATATTATATATATAATATATATATATATATATATATATATATATATATATATATATATATATATATATATATATATATATATATATATATATATATATCTATATATATATATATATATATATAGCATGTAGTGTCATTGACTCTCCCTAGAGGCCGCTATTGTACGGATGGCAGACCAGAAGCTGGAAAAACACAAGCTATGGATTTTTAACTATTACTGACAGAGATATCTCCAGTAACCTGTGCCAATTACTCAGTCGATTTCCAATTAAAATATACATGATAAAATGCTAAAAAAAAAAACCTGGATGTTCAAGAAATATAATGCCAAAAAAACAATGCATCTGTCAAACTTTAAAGGGAAAGTCTACATATTTAAGAGGCTTCTGCACTCTGCAAAACAATGACAATCTTGCCCCCCCCCACACACACACACATCTTATATTAGGATATGTTCCTGGCTGACTTGATCAAACACTGATCATCTTTTCTGCTGCCTTAAATCTCAAAACATTCATGGATGCTTTTTCGGCTTAATGTTGCGTTCCTGTATTATTTTATTAATTATTCTTCTATTACATGCTCAAGATTGAATTAACAGTAAGCAAATACTTCTTATAAAAATGTCTATTCATAAATTTGCATGAAAGTAAAAGTGTGATCTACCTCATTTTCCTCGCCCTTCTGGCCTTGCTCTGGTTCTTCCTCCATGTTCGGAGGAATGCTGTTGTTCACATTGAACGTAACATTCACTCTGAAACATACATTACCAAAGTGTACGCTCAGACCCAGTGCAAGTGTATGAATGATTTCAATTAAATGAGTAATATTGAATCGAGACATTTCTTCAGAAAGCAAGACAAATATATCAGATGTAGCATATAAAGAGGTCACAGAAATATATATATATATATATATATCTATATATATATATATATATATATATATGCGTTTTTTATTTGACACACGCTAATCCGC
>JACRUU010000006.1:8079073-8126573 GCA_030449085.1 Kryptopterus vitreolus | reverse complement strand
ATTCAGCCTGGTGCTTGAAGATAAAATGGGTTTAGACCGCTTTCACTTGTTGCGTTTGATTGCAAATTGTCTTTATTAGTAGTATTTGATTATAGTTGTTGTTAAAACGTCTGAGAAGTAATATCAATATATAATCTGATTCTAAAACTCTTATATGAAAATAGTAGAAGGTGATATTTCTTTCTTCCTTACCTCTGTTTACAAGCAAGTTCTTTTGTTTTTGATACCTCATATTTATTCTTCCAAAAAACAGTTACTGCAGGGATAAAATACGATCTTTATTAAGCAAGTTACAAATCAAACGAATGAAATGTATTTCTTTTTACATTCCTAATACGAAACATTTCTCAAATATAACAATGTCGAGTCCGAAAAATTATTCCAGATTCCCAATACAGTACATAAACATTATACATATGATGTATATGTATGTATTTGTTTTATATATGTATATATGCGCACAAAGTATTGTTTTTTGTTTGTTTGTTTGTGCAATGAGCCTTAAAATTAGGCAGAAATACACCAAGTACACAGTACTAAACCAGTTCCAGTTGAATGGGTGTTCCAGTTTCATCCTTGTTATAAATCCAGAAAGCAGGTCCAGTTGATTTCATGTTCAAGTTTCCAGTAAAGATTTTGATCCTAAATGAAATCTGTGGTTTGATCATGTTATAAATAAATGGATCAAATTTCTTACCAGTCAAGACATTTGCTTGTTGTTTTTTTTTTGCTATAATACAATTTACTATGAATCTAACCTCCCTCTGCTTCATCCCCATTTTGGAAATAAGTGCAAACACGTCTTTAGTTCTGTTACCCAGTCTTTTTTTTGTACATTTGAGAATAATCTCTAATCAAATAAATAATCTCAAAGCCGTTTGATTATAAAACTTCGTGCAGGAAGCGTAACCTCGGAATAAATACGTATAAAACGGTCTAGTTTGTAGACTGTAATTAACGAAAGGCACCTACACGATAAACAAGCGAAACGAAAGGCGTGAATGACGTTACACGTGGCAGCTAGGAGTTTCACTGGCATTCGGTCCTTGCGTTCGGAAAGTGCAACGGTTTTGAGAGGTCTGTTGTTTTTTTTCTCTTTGGTTTCGTTCGAGTGGATTGATTTGGAACAGCAGATATGCACATGATTAAGTTTTTTCCAGCAGAATCTGGTTAAAGCCGGTCACTTCGTCAGTGTGGCGTCCGGGGTACATGTCGGCGTAGCGGAGAGGCGTCCGCTGCATGTGGAGCTTCACAGAGCCCTGTGGAGGAAGTTGTATTTTACTATTCAGCTAACATTTAGAAGACATTAGAGCTTGTGCTATATAGAATAACTGATCCAACACTACCCTCTCACCTGTGGTCGTGCTCGGATGGATGCCACGCCTTGCTTGAATTGGTTGGGCTCCACTTTGTACCCTCCGTTCCTAAAGGGAGTCTTCAGTGTAGCCATGATGGACATGACTTTGTGGAATCCTGTGGTGGTGAGAGTCACAGTGACGCTGGGGGTGAAGGACATGGCCAGGCCCAGAGGCCAGCTGCTGACTGCTACAGGATTGGGGAGACTGGAGAGCTGCACAGAAGCCCTCTGCATCAGCCGCACTACATCCTCCTTCAGGTCCTCAGCATCGTCCAACTCGGCCTCGGCCAGGGAGTCCATCAAAGCCTGGGCGGGAGGAGAAAAAGTGGCGAGATTAGCTAGCGAGAGAGAGAGAGAGAGAGAGACAAAAAGTAGGAAGGAAAGGACAAGGATGGAAATTCAAAAAGAAAGGATGGAAGAAGGAAATAGAAAAGACGGAATGAAAAAGGTAGAAAAGAAAGAATGAAAAATGAAAGACGGAATGAAAAAAAAAAGCAAGGAAAGAATGACGGAAGGAAAACAGAAAACGAATGAAAAAGGAAGGAAAGAGAGAAAAGGGAAAGCCAAAAGAAAAGACGGAACGCAAAAAGTAGAAGGGGGAAAGAAAACAGAAAGAATGGAAAAAGGACACGGAAGAAAAAAAGAAAGTGGGAAAAAAAGAAGGAAGGAACGAAAGAAAGATAAACAGAAAGAATGAAAGCAAGTAAAATGAAGAAAAATGAAAGAATGAAAAAAGATGGAAGGAAGGAATGAAAACAGAAAAAGAAGGAAAAGGGAAGAAAAGAGAAAAAAAATATGGAAGGAACGAAAGAAAAGGGAAGCAAAAAGAAAAGACGGAACGCAAAAAGTAGAAGGGGGAAAGTAAAACAGAAAGTGAAAAAAGAAAATAATAGAAATATAGATTATAATATAAAAAAATATAGACAGAAGGAAAAAAGTAGAAAGGGGAGAAGGAAGGAAAGAAAAATGGAAAAAAAGAAAGAATGAAAAGAAAAGGAAAGAACAATAGAAAAGACAGAAGAAAAAAAGAAGTAAGAAAGAAAGAAAGGAAGCCCATCTTTGGCTGTATTTAATAGGTTAAAGGTATTTTTCAACTTTTTAAGAAATATTGTTGTCATTAACATTAATAAAGTATAGATTATAAAGTCAGGAGTTTTATAAACAAGTAATCAAATATAATTACGATTCCGGTGCATCATTTTAACGGTCCGAAAACCACTCACCCTCCAAGACCTCCATTTCCTCTGTATGACTGTAGCGGCTTGGCGCCATTTCTTCACCTCTCTCCTGACCAGCCACGCCCGCACCCCTGAAACACAGAGTTTATAGAGTGTTTATTACAGCTTATAAACAGACTTTTACATGGTTCTGCTACTCTAATCCGAAATCACAAATGCTGTACCTGCTTGTAGAACAGTGGCACTCTGCGTCCTGATGGCTCGCTGACGGCGTTGGTGTCTGCGCCAGCAGCACTGGATCGAGAACGCCTTGTGAGAGAGCACTCTGTTCCTCCGCTCCTCCAAAAGCTCCAACTACAATAAGCAGACAATCGTCAATCGGCTCGAAACAAAACTCGGGTGTGATTTTAACCTGAGGATTGATATTGCGTTACCATGGCGTGCGTCAGGAACACTTTGGTCTTCCCACAATGCACCATCACATTATTGTTGTTGGGTACGGGGTCGCGGTCAGAAGCGCTGGAGCTGAGGACTGCGTTTAGAATGTCCTGGACAGCGGGACCGAGCGTGAGCCGATCCCTGTTCTCTTCTCCTACAGGGGACAAAGACTTTTTAACCACACAAACACAACTCTGTGTGTGTGTGTGTGTGTGTGTGTATATATATATATATATATATATATATATATATATATATATATATATATATATATATTTATTACAAACAGCTTTGGTAGCATAAGGGTTCGCATTTATGCATTTGTTCAATGCAACAACACAAAAATTGTTGTTTTCGTTTCCCCACAACGCGACCAGAGTTTGGTTGCATGCTGCTGTTTTGTGGTGTCCTACAAAAACACTTGTTGCTGCTCTAGGCATCGCTATCCATCTTGCCAACGTGTGTGTGTGTGTGTGTGTGTGTGTGTGTGTGTTTACATCATTAGTGTGCAAAGTAGCAGCATTTACTCACTCCTCTTTTTATGCAATCTCTGCCTTTTCTCCACATTACTTACCCCCAGTTAACAACACACCAATTCGGTTGTGTGAAAATACACGTCTTAAAAAGGGAGGGGGGGGGGGGGGGGGGGGGGTGGTGGGGCTGGGGGCTTGTTTCCTGAAAAAGTACTTTTTTACCCGATGGAATAATCCTTTTATTCAATCGGATTTGTAGATCCAGGAGTAGATCGTACATTTCATTATTCTACAAACCTACTAAAATAGGAAAACAATATCAAGCAACATCCCTCCCTAACAAGAGGGAATGCACTGTTTGATGAACCTTTTTTTCCATGGGTCATGCACGGAGTCTGTGTTTCACCATTTATTAGATGTTATGTTGAAACCATGCACATGATATGACAAATACCTATAGTAGGTGTGGAGTGATAATGATAAGAAAGAACCAATCGGCATGTAATGAGAAGCAGTTGGAGAGGAATTTCACACAAAGAGGAAGAGGTGGACAATGGGGTTAGAAAGCGCATGCCAGGATTCGCTACATGCTCACCCACAAAACACATTTACCTGATAGAGCTATTTAATCTACACCTGGTGCCGTTCTAACGAGCAAATATTTGCTTTCCCATAGAGTAAGATGAACACAGAACTGCAGTTCAAGGAAAGGAAAAGGAAGAGATTATATATATAGAGCAAGAAATTCTATTCATAAACAGAAAGTGATAGATGACAAATTTCACCTTGAGCCACGAGCCTGGAGTTGGTGATCAATCCGTACCGGTGGATAAAGTTGTCATAGGGAACCCTGTGTGAATCGGTGCAAAGAGGTGAACAAAAAGAAGAAAAAACAAGAATTATAGAAGCCCTATCAAAATATTTACCAAATATCCCAAAAAACACACAAAAAGATTTTTTGTTGTTTTGATTTTTCATTTTTATTTCCATAAACAGAAATTAAACTACGCTTGAATGTCTGCTATATATATTCGACTAAATTTGTCAATATAATATATATCTATCTATACATACACACACATATGTGTGTATTATATATATATATATATATATATATATATATATATATATATATATATATATATATATATATATGCATATGTATATATATATATATATATATATATATATATATATATATGCATATGTATATATATATATATATATATATATATATATATATATATATATATATATATATATATATATATATATATATATATATATATATATATACACAGTCCCTGACAAAAGTCTTGTCGCTTATCTATTTTGTAGAAACACCTGCTATTAACCTTGCTATTATTGACTTTTAATTAATCAATTGGTGTTAGAAATAGCTCGTATGAACAGCTAAAACCCTCCCAAATGATGTTTAATGCACTGAAATAAATTAGTTTCACTGAAAAAAGATTTATCATTTAATCAAAACAGAAAGGTCAAATTTTGGCAAGACAAAAGTTTTGTCGCCTATACAGAAATTGAACAAATTTACTGCAAATACAAAAATATGTCAGCAAATTAAGTAGTGGTGCTGTGAGATCCAAATTTAATATCTTGTATGACTTCCATGAGCTTGAAGGACTGCATCCATGCGGTTTGGCAAGGATTCATACAACTTATTGATGAAGTCATCAGGAATAGCAAAGAAAGCAGTCTTGCAAGCCTCCCAGAGTTCATCAATATTTTTTGGTTTAGTCTTCCATGCTTCCTCTTTCATCCTACCCCACATATGCTCAATGATGTTCAAGTCTGGTGACTGGGCTGGCCAATCCTGGAGCATCTTGATCTTCTTCGCCCTGAGGAACTTTGATGTGGAGATGGAAGTATGCGATGGAGCACCATCCTGCTGCAGAATTTGGCCTCTTTTATGGTTGGGAATATAAGAGGTAGCTAAGATTTCTTGGTATTTTAGACTATTGATGTTGCCTTCCACCCTGCAGATCTCTCGTACACCCCCATACTGGATGTAACCCCAGACCATGATTTTTCCGCCACCAAACTTCACTGTTTTCTGGGTGAATCTCGGATCCATGCGGGCTCCAGTAGGTCTCCTGCAATATTTGCGGCGACTGTGGTGTAATTCAACAGAAGATTCATCTGAAAAATCCACCTTCTGCCACTTTTCACTAGAGCGTTCCATCCTTTTAGCAGCGTCCATCATACTTTTAGCAGGCTGTGGGCCTTGGCAAATGCCACACGGTTTTTCAATCGTCTTTTGTTTAGTGCTGGCTTCTGGCTTCTGGGCACTGATTCGACCATGGAGGCCATTTCGAGATAGAATCCGACAAACTGTTCTGGTTGACACGGGGACTTCAGGTGACCAGGTCTCGTGGAGCTCTGCTGCAGTGGAAAATGGGCTGGCCTTGGATTTTCGAGCCAACAAACGGTCCTCTCGAGCAGTTGTCTTGCGGGGTCTGCCTGACCTGGGCTTGTCAAAAACGTCTCCAGTCTCTTCAAATCTTTTTTTTATCCTCTGTACTTGACGCTGAGACACATTGAAGGTGTCTGCCACATCAGCAGTGGATCTGGTCTTCAGCCTCTTGATAATCAACACTTTAGTCTCAGGGTGAATCTTAGGCATGTTTGCAGAGGTCTAGTTGCAGTTGAGGTGAAGGTCTAGTGTACTGGGGTTCTTTTTATACACACCTGAGACCTAATTGATCCATTATTAGTCACAGGTGAAGCTCATATGACAAGGCGACAACACTTATGTCTTTGCAAAAATGGACTCAATGGGCTTTACCAAGCTGTGAATATTAGAATACTTTTTGACAGTTTCGTTTTGCACTGAAACATTATTACAAAAGCTGTTGGGATTAAAATGAGCCATTTCTTGTAAAAAAATCTTGATTAGAAATATATTTCAGCGGCACTTCAGGTCAATTTGTACACAAGCGACAAGACTTCTTGTCAGGGACTGTGTGTGTGTGTGTGTGTATATATATATATATATATATATATATATATATATATAATATAATATAAGGCGATATAATAGTTCAGCTGCCTTTCGTTCCCTACCTGATAGGGAAACCTGCAGCACTGATGTGAATGGTCTCCACTATTCCGCACGCCTCCAGCTGCATGATCACCTACACACAAGAGCAAATGCTCCAGATTTATATGCATGAAAAAGCGGAATTGCGGAAAAGGAACGCGTTCAGTCAGGGCGAAAGTGTCCTCACCTCTTCCTTCTCAAAGGTGAGCGGCTTGCAGTCGGGGTTGGGTTTAATACAGCGTGTGTAATGAGGAGTGGTGCTGTGCAGAATCTTCATTAAATTCTCCAAGGAATTCTACAAAACAATTTCATTTAGATTTCATTTAGTTATAAGGCTTTCAATATATTTTTGTCTAAAACATACACAGTTGTAGGCTTATAGGGCCCAGATTAATATAGTTCTAATTATTACTATGCCACTTTCTCCATTACCTTGAATTTAGAGACAACAGTGACAACTTTGCTGTGGCCCCGAGAGTTTCCTTCAGTGTCCGCGTCTGCAAAGAGACTCTGCAGCAGAGGGTCTGATGATTTCTGCAGCAAGCTGAGGAGTTCTGGGGGAACCGGATCCTGTGCACACACACACACACACACACACACACACACACACACACACAAACAGAAATAGAAATAGAGGGAGGGAATGAAAAGACAGGATTTGTAATGTTGTCTTTCTAGAATTATTCCTATATTTGTCTGTAAAATATAAAATCGTGTCACACCTTATTCTTCTCCATCATGCCCTCGATCCGGTAGCTAACTTTGTCGGCGTAGTGAGCTACGATGAAGTGCGGTTGCTTGCTGAACTTGTCCCAGCTCATACTGGCGTTATCCGAGAGCTCCTTCTGTAAACGCTCGCTGAACTGCTTGGCGTCGAAGGCTCTGTTCAGACGACACTCCTGAAAATCCAACGTCAAGCCGTGTTATAATACAACGGTAAAGGATCGAACAGCGAACAAAATACGATCCAACCCACAATCACACAAACCTCATTAAGCAGGGAGAAAATGCTGGTGGGATTCCCCTCGATCAGATCCAAGCAGCTCTGGTTGTCCTGGTAGCGAACGAAGGACCACTGCAGTCCTTCGGATACATATTCTTCCTGCTGCGCTTTCAGGTAGTGGGCTACGAAGTGCTGTTGCAGCTTCTCATTGGCGTAGTTAATGCACAGCTGCTCCAGGCTGTTCAGGAGGAAACACTCGAAGCCATACACATCCAAAAGACCTTCAAAAGAAATGAAGCATAAGGATGTTATGTCAGATAAAAGTAAGGGAAGCGGATGGTGGAAGTGGACGGGGCAATCACGTACCGATGAAGTTGCACCATTTGGAGTCAACGGCACACATGCTGGTGTTGATGAAGCCGACCAGCCAATCAAAAAGTCTGGAAGACAGGATGCGAACAAAGAAATAATTTGAGAATTTATACAGTAATTTCAAATTATAACACGGCGGACAATTCTGTGAAATGTAAATTAAATGTATTAATAAATGAAAGAAGAAGAAAAAAGTTGATCAGAGAATAAAAAAAACAAAAACAAATAATCAAACAAAATAATAAATCCAAAAACAACAAACCAGAAAAGGTAGGTATAGTTTACGTTTGTGTGTGTTTGTGTGTGTGTGTGTGTGTGGGGGGGGGGGGGGGTGAATACTTACCACAAATTGGACGAGATACCTGTCATACAAGATATACAGAAGGTAGGAAATTGTGTTTCGTTGTTTGTTTGTTTTTTTCATTTGTTTTATTTCACATGTTTATTTACACTTTTACATGCCCCTGTTCTCCTTCCAAAGCCTGTTGTACTTCCAGTAAATCTTGAATGACAGCTGTCTCGTCCAATGAGCCGTAAGAATTCCAAACTAATACCTACATTTTCCGGTTTGTCTAATAGTTTTTGGATTTGTTCCATTGTTTTACACATCATCCACTAAAAAAAAAAAAGAAAAAAAAAAGACAGAACAAACAACAAAAAAAGAAAAATGGTAATAGGTTAAATGAACAGACTGTACAAATCTAGCCTAATGAACACGCGGGTCCGTGTTATCGCTTTGTGTTAGCGTAAAGAGGCACACCGTGCGTAGATGACTTTGGCGAGACAGTCCCGGCGCACAAGGCACTCGTTCCGGGAACAGGGTTTGAGCAGGGCGCTCTGCTTCCCTGCGCGCAACAGCCGTACACTCATACAATCCTGCAGCTCATCTGCTGACACGCGCAACAGAGCCGCGGTCTTCTCCAAGAAATCTACACAACATAGATACAAATCCCCACAAAGACATTTAGAAAAAATCCTATTCATTCATTTTATTTTCATAAAATGTAGTAATTTTACTAATTTACCACATTTTTACTAATTTGGACCAGAGATGAACCTTTCAGGCCTTTTGTGAACGAATCATGAACGAATCACTCTTTGAATGAACTCGTTCTTCTGAGTCATATTAAAGACTCTTTTCAAATGAACAAATCAGTCATGTACTATAACATCACTACAAGATTATTATGTTTTTCCACAGGTAGTAAAAGCATGTCCTTCATTGCTAGTGTTTCATTACTTTTGGACTGTAGGTCGAGGCCACAGGTCTCGGATTCGGCGGCAGGACTGAAATTCACGTTCCCCAGGTGCAAAAGAGCTGCCAGGATCTACGTGATTACATAAAGGAAAAGTCACCCGGTGATAGCAATTAACGTCATTGAATACAGAATCGATAAAATAGTCAAAAATCTGTATATAATTGCAGAAAACTAGAAGTTACACTAGAAGTTTTTCATATTTTCCACTAAAAAAGATCGTTCGTTCAGTTAAAGGATTTTACAAATCATTTTTTCCACATCATTTTGGAGAAAAAAATAAATAGGATATTTTGCATATAGCAAAACCTCAACACAGCAGTAACATATGCTCAGTGCTGTACGGACGCCAATGATTTTGTTCCTGACAGAACCTACCCTGAAAACCTGCGCACGCTTGTCTGCATCAATGCCGAGGCTGACCATGGCATCGACCGTCTCCTGGAAGCTATCCTCTACAGTGATATAAAGAGAAAAGAAATAGAGGACATCGTTATACACAACACTACACAACAAATAACCTATGAGATACACACACACACACACACACACACACACACACACACACACACACACACACACATATATAACAAAACCCAAACCTTCTAAGGTTTTCTCTGCATTTGGCAACCAGGCAAATTTTCGGTCACGTGGCATTTCCCACTCCTGCCTCTGTTCCTCTGTAGCCCCCTTCATCATCTGTGTGACACATGGGGAAAAAATTAAATAATTTTAAATAAATAAATAAATAAAAAAAAATAAATAAATAAATAAAATATACATACATACATATGTATCGATATCATACATATATATCGAATTTATGTTTTGTGGCTTTTAGTATGTACACATTAGCTCCAAGGATATAAAGTAGCTCACATTTGGAAGATGCATGTATTTAAAATGTACAGATTCTCTTCATCACAGCTATTTTAACATCATCATTACGTACTTTAAGACTTCTCTCTTTCTTTTTTAATCATAGTTTCTTTCATCCCCAGTGTTCATTGAACTAATTGTTAATCAAGGCTTAATCTGGACTGTGAGGGTATTGGGTATTTACAAAAAAAAAAAAAGTGTGTTTCAGAGCATATGTACACACACACACACACACCCACACACCCATACACACACACACACACACACACACACACACACACACACACTCACAGTTGAGGACTCATCCAGCAAGGAAATAGTAAGAGTTCCGGATTGGACATCACCACTGTGTTGCATTCACCTGGTAAAATATGTGAAAGTTCCTCTCGTTAGGAGCTTGAAAAGTCACTCGGGTCTTCTCCAAGAGGTACGTTTGTACGGAGGCCCCTACCAGCAACTGAGAACTGAACGACAAATGAACAAAAACAACCTTTCTTTACTATTTAGGCTGCACTCTCAATAGTTGATTATTACTTTGTGAACTGATAGGAAACTGTGAGAGAGACCGAAGATATGCACTGGAGACTCGACCTGTTCAGCTGGAGCTGGATGTACTTTCCAAAGCGGCTGCTGTTGTTGTTGCGTAAAGTGCAAGCATTGCCTGTGGCATGGGACACAGAGGAAAAAACTCACAAACAAGACACCAAACATGTGATGAAAAGAGAATTAGGGAAACTCTGGAGCGCATGGACAGGTGAACATAGAAGACGCTAAATGAAATATGATGGAGCGTTGAGTAAACAGAGAGGGGCGAGGAAACCAGATTCGGCCATGTTAAAAATTGTACCCGATTTTTTTCCCCCGCACAATTTTGAGCAACATGGAATTAAAATAAAACTCTGAACCCTGGAATGAACGCTGTCTTATTTTCTATTGTATATTTCATATTGCTCTTTACTAAAGAAAATGCATTTAGATTACTCGATTAGTCATTGGAATAAATAACTGTAGAATACTCGATTACTAAAATAATCAATAGCTACAATCCTAAAGAGGATTATGTTCCAAATTGGTTTACATGTTCCCACCTAGGAAATTGTATATGAAACTAGTACAGCACCCAAAATAGCATTAATGCTAATTGGCAAAGTACAAAGGCTTTTTTGGATCACATGCTCTCACAGATACCTATACATACAAATACACACACACACACACATATATATATATATATATATATATATATATATATATCCAAAAACATGCACGGTAGGTAGATTGGCAGCTTAGAAAATTGTCCCTAGTGTATGAATGTATGTGTGATTGTGAGTGTGTGTGTTTGCCCTGCCATGGGTTGGCATTCCATCCAGGGTGTATCCTGCCTTAATGCCCATAGACGCCTGAGATAGGCACAGAGCTCCCCCATGACCCGAGGGAAGATCGGATATAGCGGTAGAAGATGAATGAATGAATGAATGAATGTATATATGTATATATATATATATATATATATATATATATATATATATATATATATATATATATATACACACACACACACACACACACACACGAACTCAAAAAGTAAAGGGATTTTTATATCTATCTATCTATATATATATATATATATATATATATATATATATATATATATATATAATGTATTACAAATGTCCCTTTAGTTTTAGACTTAACTTCATGTATATACATATTAACATACAGTTTTACTACACCCCTACTCTCTCTCTCTCTCTCACCAAATGCCTCCATGATGGGGTTTGAGTCCAACACTCGTCTCTCAATCGTCTCCACCGTGTGCTGGGATTTCTGGGACGAGGCAGCCACTGTGGCATAATACTTCATGAGGCAGCGGGAAGTCCATGTCTGGAGAGAGATGCGAAATCAACCAAACAAAGCCAAAACGGAAAGACTCACGACAAATAAAAAAAAAAATAATAAAATAAAAAAAAACCCTGCAATCTTTCTCACCTTCCCAGCTCCACTCTCCCCTGAGACCACAAGTGACTGGTTGACGGGATCAACTTGGCCCTGAACGTTCCTGTACGCCTCTTCTGCCACAATGAAGATGTGAGGCTTGAAATCCTGCGTCGACACAAAACCAGACTGTGGGTTTGAATTCTTTCAGACACTTTTGTGCTAAAATAATATTCTACTCTAATAATATATATCTAAAATATCTAAAATAATATTCTACTCTAATAATATATATATCTAAATATCTAAAATAATATTCTATTCTAGTTTCACACAAATTTCAGAAATTCTGAACACTGTCTGTTGATGTTAGCAAAGTCACCATGCAGTGTCAAAAACACCAAACCCCCAGTAATATATAGGGATTGGTTTGATCAATTCCGATTGTCGATTCTTA
Source organism: Kryptopterus vitreolus (assembly GCA_030449085.1). Taxonomy (NCBI): domain Eukaryota; kingdom Metazoa; phylum Chordata; class Actinopteri; order Siluriformes; family Siluridae; genus Kryptopterus; species Kryptopterus vitreolus. The sequence continues at coordinate 8,114,224 of JACRUU010000006.1, read as the reverse complement.
TCGATTACCAGTTTAGATTCCAAACGGTAAACGAACTGTAGATGCTTAGTCCTGTTGGTCGTGACACACCACATATTTGTTTATTACAAGTCTAGACACACTTTTGAGAGCTTCCCACAGTCCATCTTGTAAACTGAGGTTTAGATTACCACATAAGGTCCTGGAAGATTGGGCACACTGAAGGTCCTGGCAGATTACCAGGTGGGAACAAAATTATGCACCCAGGAATCAATAAGAGGAATCGAATTTTTCATTTTATAACAAGTATCCGATTCTTCATCTTAAGTATTCAATTCCAGAATCGGAATCGATTTTCAATTTCGGAATCGAAATTTCAATTCATGAATCTGTTTCAATTAGCACTGTATTATACTGTAACAAATGGCTGACCCACAACATTAAAAATGGAAATATCGCTCACTACTGCTCATGTTCACCCTACCTGCCCTTCACCAGGGCAAATATTTGCTTAGTGCTACAATCATTTTGCAGAAAGGTCTCTGGTATACTTAATGGAAAATTGAATAATAAGAGGAAAATATTGTGAAAAAGAATTTGGTCTGTGTGTTACATCTCGTAAAACTCTGGTATGAGTTTTCGGTCATCGATGCAGATGCGTTAATCAGTACGGAACTGAACGTCTACCTGAGGTTGGGAAGCTGAGTGGTACTCGCGCATCACGTCCAGTGAGTACAGGTGAGGAATGGGCTGGAAGGGGTTCAGCGCCACCAGAGTGCAGCCGGCGTGAGTGTAAAAAACTTTGGCACTGTAACGGGCCTGCAGGCATTTTAGCACTGTCGTGCGTACGTACACACACACACCACACACACACACCACACACACACACACACACAAAGTTATAAAAACCATTAATGTATAAATAGTATATAGGTGTCACTGATTTAAAACGAAAAGGATTTTTAGGAAAAGGATTTTTATTTTTATTATTATTATTGCTGATATGCTAATATTATAATTAAAATAATAAATATTATTATTATTATCATCATCATCATCATTATAATACTAAAACTAAGATAAAGAACAAATCTTCATTCCTCAAACAATAAAAACTTGGACAAGTTATGCAAAGGTGTAAACAAGTTATGCAAAGGCGTTTGTCAAATTTCCGTTCTCTGTGTGCATATGTGTGTGTGTGTGTGTGTGTGTGTGTGTGTGCGCGCACGTATACCTGTGGTTGGGGTTACGGGGTTGACTTTGGTCAGATCATCATAGGTGTGGAGGTCAGCCTCGTTTACCAGAAAAGCCCTGACGTCTCCTTCCAGTGAGTCATTAAGAGAATTCCTGCGGCCCCGGAGCCCCTCTGTCACGCCGTTTACCTGAGAACAGAGACAGACAGACACCCCACCCACCCACCCACACACAAACACACACACACACACACAGTCAAAGGCAAAATCAAAGTATTTCATACATCAGTGTAATATCAATCTATATAAAAATGGTACACGTGAGAGATTAAAGCTATTCCTGGGTTTCCTTACTAAATTTAAAGCATATATATATATATATATATATATATATATATATATATGATATGATCTGTCTATTTGTGTGAAGAAGAACGAATAACTAATCCATCTAAATATCCGTTATTAGCACATGCCAGACATGTTCCTGCAAGGCGACGCCAGAGCGAGACAACAGCCCCAGACAATTAAATACCTGCACTGACAAAGAAATACAAGCTTGTGTAATCTATAAATCACAAACACAAACATGTGGTACATTTTAATTCAATGTTTAGTGGTCCACATTTACCAGCTGCCTTCATACCCTAACTAAAAGGGATAGTCCCCTATTAACAGTCCTATAAAACACTTGTGTGCACAGTAGCCTCAGACTGTTATGGCATTATTTTGTGACTTCGTAGATGTTTTTCTGCTAGCCTCAGTTGAAAAGAGTGTTTATGAGCGTTGCCATAGTTTCCTTGTCCTCTTTAGCCACTCGCCAACATTTTGGCCGCATACCCATGTGGTCAGTTGTTGGTTTATAGAGTGTTCATACCCGGAATGTATCGTGCCCGTCAGTCACTCAATCCCCATTTTATAATCTGTGTAAGGACAAGACACTCAGACAAGCAGCATCTCGATTTAACAAACACACCTGCGGCAGAGGCTCGAGTCGCAGGTTAATACAATTATCTCCTCTTAATAACTAGTCTTAACCTGTTGTTCAGGCGCTCCAGAACTTATTATTGGATTTGAGGATTAAAACAAAAAAAACAAACAAAAAAAACACATGTCGCCGCCTCACAACAATCCTGACATCAGGTAGGTTGCTGTCTGGTTGGAGCTTTGAATGAACTGGAAAGATTTTCCAGTTTCCTCCATTCATAATCTGGGTGTAGGTGTCAATGTGTGTGGTATCCCATCCAGGATAGACGGATAGCTCGCTCGATAAACAGACAGATGTGTGAATACATTTATTTCTTTTCATTATTGGTCATTGAGGTTGCCGTTGTTTGTTCCCCCCCCCCCTTCCTTTCAGGTATACTCTTTGATTGATTGATAAAGATAGTATAGATAGATAGATAGTATAGATAGACAGATAGATAGATGGTGTAAGATGAAAAGAAAATGAATAAATCAGTTATTAAGAAACATTTTAGAAAAAACAACTTTAGATTGAACTAGATTGATGTTCATTAAAGTGCAAGCTGTCTATAAGGATACAAGTACTGTAAAGCGTGACTTACCTTCCCAGGACGTCCTGCTCTTATATTTTGCTCAAAAATCACAGATTCAACATCTGTTCTGTCTCTAATCACTTTTTCAGTCATGGATAAAAGTTTCTGCTTGGCATCTGCCATTATAGAATAAAAACAGGACAATGCAGAAAGCCCGTTTGTTTCTTTTTTTCTTCTTCTTCTTTGGTCTCTAGTCGGATAGCCCCGCCATTACCAGCCGGTGTGTGTAACTTCCCTGCCTCTGAGTCAGAAAATCCCACAGTGAAGGACAAAACTGTTTCCCCGCCTGCCTCAACGCTCTTCCTACTGACACTGGGATTAACCCCGCCCCTTGTTCTGCCACGGATTTGATTGGATACACGTGATCTAAACCACTCCCTCTGTTCGGTTTAAACACAGGTGATCAAATATTACACAATCATTTTACACAAGGCATGATTTAAGCCTGACATAATTCTAAATATAATATACATTAATTATTTTATATATATATATATACATATATATATACATATATATAGAGAGAGATAAATCGATGTATTTATTAAAATATTAATAATTTATTTTTTTAATGATCCGAAGTTTGATGGCCTTTGTGATGAAACTGTGACTATTCAATTCAATACCCTAATATTTAAATCTGTAATACCTTATTGAAAGTGCAATGCTTAATTCTTTACACTTTAATATATTTTCGCTTAATTCTGTATCCTGTGAAGAGACAATTAAGAAATCTATCTCTGTCTGTCCGCTTTTACAATTATATAAAGCATCATATATCTTAGAATTTAAACAGCAATATCTTACCATTTAAATTTCAATCCAAAAAATGTGAGAGCCCTTTATAGCATTATGACTGATAACAATATGACTATATTTTCCACATACAAATAAATAAGATCAATGGCACAGTCAATAAAATATGTTAAGACGTATACACTTATCTATGAAAGCAAAGCAGGAAATTGAGAAATATACTATGTATATGTATGTATGAATATCAACCTTAATAAACCTATCTATGCTTTTTGTTTTATTAGGATTTATCACATGTGATGTTTAATCCCAAATCTGTGAATCAAAATGTTAATGTCCTCACTGTTTGTGTTCATGAACAAAAGTGCACAAGTAATGCTACAAGAATGTGAAAAATGAATAAACAATAATAATTAATGTAACATAATAAACTATATTGTTAATACTATAATAATAATGATTATTATTATATTATTATTATTATTATATTAATATTAATATTTACCTTACATTGTATATTTTTTCATTTAACCCAAATATCCATAACATATAAAAAGCTTTAATAATTAACTCAACCTGGGTTAAACAAAAAAAAACAGTATAATATACAGTATAGCCAGTTTTGTCCCGGCAAGTAGGAGTCACGATAAGCTCCGCCTACTTGATGACGTAAAACACAGGAACGCCTCGACAAGCACGAACAGGAAATATGCTGAAAAGCCGAAAGCAGTCCAGTGCAACGAAAATGGTTTCATTATGCGACAAAACGTAAAGAGAGTGGGGAGACCTTTAAAGGGTTAAATCGTGATAATTTAAGTTCGTAAGTCATCCCCATATTTGTAATGAAATAGACATTATTCTTGTTGCTCCACGTGACCTGACAGACCGGTCAGTGCTGGTTAGATGGAATGCAGGAGGAGTAGGTGAAGAGTAAAACCTTTAAGATCACAAATCCAGTCAATATTTCTGCATCCACAGAAACATCAAAGGTGGGTTTGAATCATTCATTCATTCATCTTCTACCGCTTTATCCGATCTTCCCTCGGGTCACGTGGAGTCTGTGCCTATCTCAGGTGTCTATGGACATTAAGGCAGGATACATCCTAGATGGAATGCCAACCCATCACAGGGCACACACACAATCATACACACATTCATGCCAATCAACCTACCATGCATGTTTTTGGACCGGGAGGAAACCGGAGAACCCGGAGAAAAAAACCCTGAGGGGGTGATCCAATGTGATCTATTTTGTTTCAGTACATGCATCTTACTTTTTGATTAAAATTTTAATGGGCAGGTTTCTGTGACTGCGAAGTCTGTATTGATAGATTAAAAAAAATCTATTTCTGTTTCTGATTGGTTAATGTTTATTTGTATGATAAACAGAGTGCATCACTTTTGTACCTCACTGACGTCACAGCGTCATGTCTGCTCAAAAGGTTGCATGGTAAAACCAAGGTGCCACTTGAATAAGTCCCTTAACACCACCTGTTCAGTTTAATAAAACTGTCAGTTGCTATGGATTAGCGCCATATACCATAACATTTACATCATTTGGCAGAAGCCCTTATCTAACTGAGCGTTAAGGGCCTTACACCAGGGCCAACTAGGGGCAGCTTGGTGTTGCGTTTTGGTCTAGACCACTGATCTACCACCTCCCATAAAATATAAATTATCTTGTTATGATATTATTATACATGTACAGTACAGATGGGGCACAGTGGTTTAGTGGTTAGCACGTTCACCTCACACCTCCAGAGTCGGGGTTTGATTCCCGTCTTCTATGTGGAGTTTGCATGTTCTCCCCGTGCCTCAGGGGGTTTTTCTCCGGGTTCTCCGTTTTTCTCCCCGGTCCATAAACATGCACGGTAGGTTGATTGGCACCTTGGAAAATTGTCCTTAGTGTGTGAATGTGTGTGTGTGTGTGCCCTGCGATGGGTTGGCATTCCATCCAGGGTGTGTCCTGCCTTAATGCTCATAGACGCCTGAGATAGGCACAGACTCCTTGTATAATGTGTTCTAAAATGTCACTTTTCAGCATTCAGCCCAAAAAAGCCAAGGAAAATGTGAAACGGCATCTGTGTACATTTTCCTATCGTCTTTTACACAATGACTTCTTTCCCACAGGCAATGGCTGAAACGCAAAGCAAAGTTGCCTTTGTGAGCAACCTCAACGGCACCACGCTGACAGAAGTGTCCCTCGGCTCCTTCCTCGCCCCTCTCTGTCTTCTCAGCCGAGGCTTGCTCGTCCTGGTGCTTCACCTCAACAAAGTTGTTCTCCCGCTGAGCAGGGGCGCTCACCTCCTTTTAGATTTCACGCTGCTCATCGCTCCTCTGGTGCTCTCGTGTACGGCCCTGAGCGACGTCCTGCTCTGGGTCGTGCTAACCTTAGCCGCCGCCGACGTTTGTGCCGTCGCTATATTGTACTCCAAAAGGAATAAAAAACCCGGCAGTCACCAGAGTACAATCGACAGCTTCGAACACAGCCATGTCGAGTCCAAACAGGTCCCTTTTTTGACCGCATTCAGAGTGCTGGTGAATATCAAGACGGCGATCAGCATCCTAGCCGTGGACTTTAGTGTTTTTCCAAGGCGGTACGCCAAAACCGAGACGTACGGGACGGGGGTTATGGATTTCGGAGTGGGCGCTTACGTTATGGCCAATGCAATGGTGTGTCCTGAAGCTAGAGGGAAGAAAGCCCAGGGTTCTAAGCTGGGCCATTTGGCGAAGCAGCTTTTTTCAGTGTGGCCTTTGCTCGTGCTCGGGTTTGCCAGGCTGGCGAGCGTGAAATCGACAGGCTATCACGAGCACGTCACCGAATACGGGACGCACTGGAACTTCTTCTTCACTTTAGCCATAGTGAGAGTGGTGGCGTCGGCAATCCTTGCCATGTTTCCCGTCAACGCCTCCGGGCTCTTGTCGTTGCTGATCAGCGGCGCTTACCAGGTCGTCTTGGAGACGACCGATCTGAAGTCGTTTCTCACTCGGAATCATGAGCGCAACGGCTTTGTGCCAGCAAATAAAGAAGGCATTTTCTCAGTAGTGGGATACGTCGCTGTCTACATGGCGGGAGTTCAGGTTGGCGCCTATCTAATGAAGACTAGGACTTTAGTCAAGGACTGGATATGCGTTATACGGAACCTTCTCTTGGGAAGCTTTGGCCTCTGGATCGCGTTGCACGCCTGTCAAGTGCACATCGAGCCGGTTTCCCGTCGCATGGCCAACCTGCCCTTCTGCATATGGACCGTAGCGCAGTCCTTGTTCTTTCTTTCCTGTTTGGGCGTCGCTGATATCGCGTTGCTCTTTTCCAAAGTGACGTCCAATTTCGCTGCTGTTTCGACCTCCTGGAATCCCCGCCGATGTCCAGAGACTGTGCGGAAAATAAGGAGCCGACTGGACACGTTGTGTTTGATCCAGTCTGTAAACAGGAACCAGTTGCTGTTTTTCATGTTTGCGAATGTCCTGACCGGAATAACCAACGTACTCGTAGACACTTTGAAAAGCAGCAACTTCTTTGCGGTTGGCGTTTTGCTGGCTTACATGTTCGTAAACAGTTCCGTTATCTTTATTTTGCATGTATATAATATAACAATTAAGTTTTGGTAGTTTAATTGCTGGAATAATGTCGCCTGAATAAGATCTTAAAGTCGTAAATATGACTTCTCATGTATGTATGTATCACTTTGTGATATACCAAATTAAATAAAAATTGAGGCAAGCTCATACTAGGAAACCTTGAAATTCTGGCCTGACTCGTGTCAACAGTACATGGGTTATTAGGAAATCTGCTTTTCCAGCCCTGTTCCACTACCTCACGTCTTGTTGCTGTGCTCAGTTTTACCGTGGTGTGTTATAACCTGTGACATAAACCTGTGTTCCACAAACTTACCATAGTAGCAGAGTTTGGCTGTTCTCTCCTCACCCAGTCTCCTACACAGCTGTTTCTGTTTCACTTAATGACCTGCATATGAAGACGATAATAATTAGCACCTGATTGGTGTAGTTTGTTCATCGTACACATGGCGCTGATCCTACAAAATATGTGATGTAAATGTTGATTTAACTTTCTTGTTCTGATCATGAAGTTTGCATTTAATAAATTGATTGTTTTTTTTTTTATAATTATTATATATTTTTGTAAGAATTCATACTTTACAGCATTTCTTGACATAAAGGTATGAATATATGGCAACACATGGAAAAAAAATGTATTCAGATATATCAGGGCATAAAAGTATATGCAAAATGGTCCATATGTGCATAATTCTTTTACAGCTTTATTTACAGTGTTGTTACATGCTAAAAGATTAACAACTTTATTTAAAAGAAAACATAAATAGATAATGCAGTACTCTTTAAAATGTGCCTTAGATACAATAGAATCTCTATATAGAAGTTTGTTATATAATTACTGCAATGTAATTTTTTTTAACCACAAACTTCTTTAGAGTTTAAACAAGTGAATTAAATACAGGTTAGGGTTTGTGTTTGTTTCTTTTGTAGAGTGTATAGTAGTAAAGTATGTGTGCTAGTTATATTCTTTCATTAGATCTCTATTAAGGGTGGTCTATACATGTATATGAATGAATAAATGACAGAACATTTTGTCTACATGAACGACACTTGAGCGCCCCCTGGTGTATAGACAATTATTAAAGTATCCGATTTCATTCTACAGAAGGACAACGATACCAAACACACAGGCATAATCATTAGGAACTATTTTAAAGTTTTAAACGTTAAAGTTATTACTTAAACGGGCTCCTGGAAGTAGTCCTGATCTTATCAAGTCTGTCTGGATTTACATTATATATATATATATATTATATATATATATATATATATATATATATATATATATATATATATATATATATATATATATATATATATATATATAAAATCAATCTACCTAATTGCCTATCTGTCTAACAGACAATAAGAGGAGAAAAACACAAACAATGGAAACCTCAGTGATCAATAAAGATAAATGAAAGATGCATATACTTACTTTTTATGCAGTTTTTAATGACTGTATATAATGACAATAAAGCTCTATTAATCGAGTTGTCTATCTGTCCGTCAAAGAATTTACCATAAAGGGAAAAGAACAAAATATTGGAAACAATAATGATCCAAAAAATTCAGGGAAGATGAAAGTCTTCAATTGATTTATGCAATGAATCAATTTATCTATCTATCTATCTATCTATCTATCAAAAAGCATGGAGATAGGAGAAAATACAGTGAAAACCTCAGAGATCTGGAAAAACATCACAGTCTTCACTGACTGTATTCAATGACAAAGTTCTATCTATCTATCTATCTATCTATCTATCTATCTATCTATCTATCTGTCTATCTAGCACTATTTCTATGGCTCTCTGGATAAGGGCACCTGCTAAATCCTGTAAATGTAAATCAATCAGTCTATCTATCTATCTATTTATCTATCAAAAAGCATATAAGAAAAGGGAAAAGAAAAACAAACAACGGAAACGTCAGAGATCAAGAAAAAAACGAACCCCAAAGACTTCATTGACTATGCAATGACAAATTTATATCTATGTGTCTATCAAAAAGCATATACAGAACAGGGAAGCGAAAAGCAAACAATGAAAACCTCAGTGATCAATAAAACAATGGAAAATTGAAATGCAAGTAAACCACGCGATGAATGATGATAAGTTATGATACGTTATGAGTGTAGAGTTGGGAGTGTTGCTACTTTGTTAATGATGCCTTATTACTGTTGACTTATTAGTGTTGATTGTCAGTCCTGTGCGGAGTGAAAGGCTGTCCGCCCTGTCCCTTTATGAGACAGGGAGTAGTTATGACGTCACTCCAGGGGGTAAGGGTCACTAGAAGCTTCGGTTGCCACATATCCCAGTGTGTCGCACTTGGCAGTGTTTTTTGGTGTTAAACGGCGGTTTGTGATATCGGTAAGTCTGAACACTGGGTGGTGATTTGGAGACTGGAGCGGATCACGGGCTTGGTAGCGCTTGTATGGGAATAAAGATAAAGTTAGGACGGATCAGCTGATTATGCTCACTTCCTGCAGGGAAGACTTGTCAAAACCGCTCCGGTGCGGATCCTCCGGCTGAAGGTGGGAAAAGGACCGAGCAGAAGCGCGACCAAACTTACTCCCCAGCAAATGATTGCGTTTATTTATCAACTGCATATTTGCACTAATTATAGTTCTTCGCGTGCTGCATTTAAGTAATTCAATTCTGTTCACGCACTCACTCGGGATCAGCTCGGTAAGCTGGGAGCATTAGCTTATTAGCATGCTCCATTAACTAACATTAGGTTTGGTGGCTAGCTGGAAGCTAACCCGGGAGCAGCCTCCTTAGACGACGCACTTATTCTCTAAATGCACGCGTTCAAACTTGTTTTTTCTTATAAAATCGTCGTAATTCCCATCTAAACAAACAATTTTGCATATATATAAAACAAGCTTGTATGTTCAAGCTAGTCAGCGTCTCCCTATCTGATCTGCAACTCGCTTGTTAGCCTGTTCTTAGCAAACTGACAGTAAAAGTCGCATTGTAACTTAATATTAATTAACTTAATAATTAATTAACTTAATAACTTAATTAATGTTTTAATAATGTCCGAGTGTAATTTTGCGAAACATAAATAAAACGGATAATAGTTTCCGTCAGAGAGTTTATGGCGCGTCTGCGCGGTGGAGTCTACTTGAAAAATTGGGACAGTTAGCTAGGAGGGTTCGCTAGGAGCGCGGAGTTAGCAGGCTAGTTAAAAGAACACGGTTTCGTTTAAAATAAGGCTTTAATTAGAAAACCAATTGTTTTGTTTGTATTTTCAAGCAAACCCCGAACCATTCATTCGATTGTATCCTTACAGTGGGTTGTTTTATTGCAAAAGAAACCCACACTGAGGTAATTGAGGGCGTCTCCAGCTGGTGGCTAAGTCTCTAGCTTGCCCTCTGTGCTCGTTGCTAAAATCCGTGTTTTTTTTTTCCTTTTTTTTTCTTTATATCATTTTGGGCCTTTTTGACTATTAAAAATGTTATATGAAAACAAGAATTATTCGAAACACTATTAAAGCATGCACTGAGAGCAATTCGAATCATGGAGCTGCAGTTCAGAATTCGTATTCGTATTTGAGATCAGCCTCAGGAATTACGCTAGATTGTAATAAAGGGCCTGACAGACTCGCACACGTATATACACAACACACTCATTAACTGCAATTGTGCACAAATCGGTTGTAAACGCACTGTTTGCGTGTACAGAATTTATAATTTTGACCATTTAAACTTATAACACATCTTGTGTACTGGTCAGGGGTCAGCGTCGTGGGGCTATTCAGTTGTTTTTTTTTTTCCAAAAGATGCCTTTAATTAGTATCAATTATGTTTACAGCATTTGGCAAATGCCCTTATTGGAGCGATTTACAACTGAGCAGTTGAGGGTTAAGGACCTTGCTCAAGGGTGCATTAGTGGCAGCCTAGTGATGCTGGGATTTGAACCTGTGACCACCTGGTCCAGAGCCCACTGCCTTAACCTCTGAGCTACCACCTCCTTTCAATTAGTTTTGTATAATCTGAGCTACAGTTTTGATGACCGATGAAGTGTCCTCGTATTGGAGGGATGTTGTATTGCTTCAAAGTGTACTAGACTGTAACTCATAGGCATGACACAGACTTATTTTTTCCTTGAAATAGCACCTATTATATAGAAGGTTCTGCTTGGGTTGGTTTGTTTGCTGCATCTCAAGTCATTAGAAAAGGAAACACTATGCCCATGGCATAGTGATTTTCATTGTTTTGGCTTTTTTTTTTTTTGCCGTAATTCACAAAGCATTCAATTACCGTTGGGTTATGTTAGTCTAGGTGAGTCATATTGGGTCAAAAGAAAAATAAACATCCACATACACATTTGCAGTATTTATTAAAACATGCTCAGGATCATTTGGGCGTTGCAGTTGTACACCGAGTTAGGAAAAAAGGGATGTAATGTAGCTTGAGATGAGGTTTGAACAACACTATATCCCAATCATAGCAAAACACCAAAAACGAATCCACATTGGTCTGTGTTCAAATTATGTAGAAAAATACTGAAGATATGTCCAGGCAATTAGATGTCATACTCTGTTATTTCTTGTGACATGTGAGTGGAAATTGTTTTGTTTATACACACACACACACACAGCTGCCATATCAGATGAACATTGTCAGGATAGAGTATACATGGAGAAACAAGCAATAGCACTGACCTTGCTTGTGGAAAAATGGTTTTCTTTAGTATTAATGCTCCTACCAAAAAAAGAAAAGGAAAAATGCATCTAATGGCCTGTTCTTGTTTGTCCATAGGCAGCGCCCCATTTCACAGCAGTTAGCAGAAGACATGGCGCGCCTGGTAGCTGTTTGCAGAGACGAAGAGGACTACAGGTTCCTCGCAAGACAAATTCCCCTTTACATCGACGACTCCCTGACGGTAAGACTCTTCTTTGTGATCCCGAGTTAAATTCCTACACTTTCATTTAGGTGCTCTTGTATGCCATGAATGAATTAGTCGGGTCCACAAAACATTAATAGATAATCCAGCCACAGGATGAGCTCCTCGTACCCAAACTGAGGCTCCCGATTATATAAAAGATCCAACCTTTTCCTCGTTGTAACTTCAAAGTAGAATTTTAATCAAAATGTTATTCTGAATAATCCCTGAACAGGTCATAGTGCTTGTATATGAAATACATCCTGGTTGGATTTTGGCCAGTTAGTCCCTGCCGTTAGTGAAAAATGGAGTCAGATGGCCGTATCATGAGGAACATGTAAAGCAGGTCTTTGTGTTTGACTGTAAGCTCACCATGTTCCTTGTGTCGAGCTGTTTTATGCAAAAGCATTTTAATCTGTGTAAAAGTCTCAGATTGGCTTCGAACCTGATAATTAGAACATAACGGTGAAACGGATCACAACTCATACTGTACTTCGGATTCTTTTTGAATCGGATCAGCACAAAAGCGGGACCGAACGAGTATGATTTTCATGCCCATACATTTGGGAGGCTTTCCCAGTTCTTCAGCTCTTACGCTAGCCTTTGTTGTTGACTAACACGTCCGGTTCACGTGAACACACGACTGCTCTGTGTAGTTGCGGAATTACAATATGGCGAAAAAATAAAAACTTATCTTTCCTTCTGGGATTGTTAAAAAATGCCAATCTGCAGTTCTTGTGAGGGCCGAACTGTGAGTCGTGATCCGTATCCAATCGCAAACAGCAAACCGTTGTTCCACAACTTGAAAGCATTATAGTATGATCTGTTTTTTAAAGTTTGTGTCTGTTTTTTTGTAGCACTTTTCCAGTGTAGCATCAAACGAGTCAAGAGTGAAGGAAAAAACTATACACACCCGATATATGATGTGTATTTATTGTGATAGTCAGTCTTTATCATTTATTGCTTCTCTCCAGATGGTGATGGAGTTTCCGCACACTGTGTTGCACTTTGACAGTTATCAGACCAGCAGTTCACAAATTAAAGCATTTATCGAGGTAAGTCTCTTTTCTAGATATGACTACACCTGTTACAGTGCCGTAACGTACGTGGAACCTGACGACTGTCGTATCTCTCCGTCCTGCAGCGTCACAGCATGCTGAAGCAGCAGGACCTGAGCATGGCCCTGATGGTGATGTCACGTGAGGTGTTCAGCGCCCTCTCCCAGCTGGTGCCCTGCGTGGGATGCAGACGCAGCGTCGAGCGCCTCTTTGCTCAGCTCACAGACTCCGGCTACTTTGCCCTGGAGCCGCTGACTGTGGGCTCAGCCGGTGTGCTGTCAGTCGCCAGGGCCTGTCTCGCAGACCCGCGCAAGCTGTACACACTCTTCTACGTCCACGGGTAAGACGGGGTCAACAATAAAACACGCACATGCGCGTGCACACACACACACACCGGTATATGATCATTCAAAACCATTAATTTTGGATATGTTCAACTTTTAATTATTTATCAATGTTTTCGTATATGAGAGTTCCTAGTGTCACTTATTGACAGTTATGATGTTGCTAGATTTTTTTTTCTTCCTTGAATTAATATTAATAAAAAATAAAGCAACAACTTGTGATTATTGAACACAATCCTAAACCCTCCATCTTTAAAAACAGTTTTGTCATGGCAGAAACCTTGCTGATTGCAAATGTTGGTGTTGCACTATGAATTAGCTGTTACCATAGAAACAATAAACAAATGTGAGTTAGCACAATAAATTATGCAGTTTGGTTAAAACTGTCCATGAGAATCAGTATGAATAAATTGCGGAAATTGCAGGTTCGCGGGGGACTGTGAATGTAGTTAGGTGGGGGGGGGATCATGGTGAACTAGATTGAATGCAGAATTCACATGCACACCCTTACCGCAGATAATTCCTCCAGCACACAAATTTCACTCAAGCCGTGCAATCGCATAAATATTCCATTAAGCTACTGTGCAACAAAATTATGCTACCTTGTCATTTAAAATGTCATTAAAAAGGTTAATTTGCATGAAGGCTTGTGACCAAACACAGTGTTTATATTCGTACATGTTATATACATTTAAATTCATGGCAAATTCCTGACTTCGAATTTTTCCAAAATTCCAGAGTGATTTTCCGGAAATCTTTGTTCCCTTTGCAAGTCTAGAATTATGTCGTCTCCTGTCTTGTGCGTAATAAAAGTCCAGTTCTCTACAGTGTTTTGTGGATTCTAGTGTTATCATTGTTTTCTGTCGCAGGTCAAAGTTGAATGACGTCATTGATTCCATTCCCAAAAGCAAAAAGAACAAGCGCTGTCAGTTGCATTCTTTAGACACGCACAAGCCCAAGCCTTTAGGGTAAGTTTCTATTCTTTGCAAGATTTATGGACTGCTTTTAGTTTTGAACGTGGAGAAGAGCGAGCTTGCCGTCTCGACTACTTTCAAGTAGTTCTAGCTGACGCTGCTGTATGACCTGTCCCCTGACATGCTCACGATGCTGAAGTGAAAACACTGCAGAGAGTGTTAAAAAGAAAAAAATGCACAATGCTGCAGTAGTAATGAGAGGTCAGGTGTAGAATTGTTCTACTTTTGACTTCTTTGGACCTACTGCAGCAAGACAGTAGAGCACCTACCAAGTAAAAAGCACTACAGCATATACAGTGTATGGGAAAAACACCATGCTGCTTTATTTTTTTTAATGATATTTAGTAAGTGTTTAATCTGTAGAAAAGCTCCTTTAAGTGTCCTGAGCAGGAGCTGCATGGTCATTGGCTGTTTAAGAGTCATAGAGACAGTGTGCGTGTTTGGGTGACCGTGGTGATCGTGTTGCAGAGGGAGCTGGATGGATGTATGGGAGCTGATGTCTCAGGAGTGCCGGGACGAGGTGGTTCTGATCGACAGCGCTTGTTTGCTGGAGACGCTGGAGACGTATTTGCGTAAACACAGGTAATGCCGCTGTATATATGCTCGGAATATCACTGCCAAGTCTCTCGTGGGACGAATGCATGCTTTATAAATAAGATATTTGTTTTAAAAATGTTGAATATGTTGTTGCTTTAATCGTAGCTACGCGTGATATCATTTGTTAATCATTGCAGAAGTTTCATAATGTGTAACAGAATTCAACATGCTTTCGTTGTCCTTGAATTCAAAGTTAAAACCTTTGTTTTTACGTGTGTGTGTGTGTGTGTGTGTGTGTGCGCGTCATAGCTTGATTTCTCAAGCTGTTTTTGTTTATTTCTGTAACATTTCTATGGCATATCAATGTATCTGAATTTTTTATCTCCGTTTCCGAACTTCAGTCTAGATAGGAAATCAACAATCAGTCTTTACAACCCAGCTAAAGCGTGTGCTTATAACAATTGGTAACAGCAAGCACACATTCGAATATATTAAGGCATTTTGTATTGTTCTTATCCTGCCTTGGGGGGAAAAAAACAGCAAGGTTTTATTCCCCCCGTCCCTTGTGGGTAGAACATTGTTGGATGAGGCTTACTGTGCGGTCAAGGAGAAAGACCTGCTGCTAACAAACAATCCATGAACCAGTGCCAATCTGAGGTCGTCTGCTCTCGGGTCACATGCGCGATGAGCAAACTCTCGTGTTATTTAGGGTGTTTTTTTAAATCTCTTAAATCTGCTTCATCACGAAGTGTAGCCAAAAATTTATTTTTTTCCCCTCCCAGGTTCTGCACAGACTGTAAAAACAAAGTTCTGCGGGCCTACAACATCCTTGTGGGTGAGCTGGACTGCAGTAAGGAGAAAGGCTACTCCGCCGCCCTCTACGAAGGCCTGCGCTGCTGCCCACACGAGCGCCACATCCACGTCTGCTGCGAGACCGATTTTATAGCCCACCTGCTGGGCCGAGCTGAGCCAGAGTTCGCTGGGGGATACGAGTGAGTCCTTTAAAGTGTAATTTCATTTTTGTTTATTGGTTGGCAGCATTACGGTATACAAAAGGTTTATAGTGTGAACAGGATGCATAGCAATTGTTTTGTCATCTGACCATATGTATGCAAGAAATAATACCAAACAAAGTTACAGCACAGAAATGCTCCCATATACTTATAAGTTGTTTTGCTCCTCTGCTAGGAGTTTTTGTGTCCAGTTTACATAGTCATATGACTGTTTTGTGTAGTTATGTAATTACTTGAGCAATATTGACAGGGTGGGGGGGGACTGGACACTTTCATTCTGCAATTGTTAAAAAAGGGTGGGGAAAAAAAAGACCAGTCAATCCCCAATTTGCATTCGTGACTCATGCATGTTGTGATTATGTGCAGGCGCAGAGAGAGGCATGCTAAGACCATCGACATCGCACAGGAGGAAGTCCTGACGTGTCTGGGGATCCACCTCTACGAGCGGCTCCACCGGATCTGGCAAAAGCTTCGGGCTGAGGAACAGACGTGGCAGATGCTCTACTACCTCTGCATCGACGCACTACGCAAAAGCTTCGAGGTACCAAAAAGTCCTGCTTTCCGGAATATTGTGCTGATGTCCTTTTCAAACCGAAATGATGGACCGCAAAATTTGCACCATGACTTCTGAACCCTGTTCTTTTTCTGTTGAATAGATGGCGGTGGAAAAGGTGCAGGGGATCAGCCGGCTGGAACAGCTGTGCGAGGAGTTGTCCGAGGAGGAGCGCGCAAAAGAGCTCAAGCAGGAGAAGAAGAGGCAGAAACGCAAGAACAGGCGCAAGAACAAGTGCGGCTTTGAAATTTCCGAGCAAGAGAGCAAGGGCTACAAAGAAGAGAGCTTGGAGGAGGTCAGAACTACTTCGCTTTCATTTTGACTTGGCAGCATGTAGAGACTCCAAGGTCAAATGGCATGAATTTGTGACGTTACACCACCTCACACGTGCTCCGTTTCCACTTCCCTCCTCCAGGGTTTAGACGATTCCGAGAGCACCGGCTGCAAGTCGTGTGGCAACAGGGAGGAGTCCGGTGGAGGTGTGGAGTCGATCGTTCCTATCTCAAGCTCCCCCTGTAGTTGTCCTGCCACCACTATTTTGGGCTCGCCCAAAAGCAAAAGCGGTATGGCGTTGTGTACTTTTTCACAGTTCATTTCTTATTGGTTCGTTTCAGTGAGTTTGTAAATAAAAACTATTTTGCAAATGGTGCAACACAAGACGTTGCATCACCAGGTTATGTAGGTTCAGCTCTCCGATAGTTGCGTTTAATTGATTTTTGCGATGTTTTAAAGTAATAAATAATCTAGACAACCAATAAGCCAAGATACTGTGTCTTCCAGTGATCTTTCACTGTTTTCCTGCAGTCTGTTATGGATAACCTTTTCAGTCTCTGCAACAATGCAATAAGGGGTTGAAGACGTTGGTGTTGAACTGGCACCCATTTGCTTTTTTTTCTTCTTGCAGTAATGCATTTAATCTAATATTCTTTTATTTCTCTCTGTTTGGCTCTATTTCGTGCATATATGAATTACAGACTCGTGCCAAGTGATTATTATTTTTAAACAATAATCCTTCTAAAGAAGTACATGATGTAGATCACATGACCGTCATCCCGGGAATTGTGTGTGGGTGAATCATACATGACTGAAAATCTAGTGCACTACCTCGGTTACAGAAAGTAGTATTACACGACGACTTGTTAACTACTCTCAGTGTATTGTATATAATCTATAACATGCACATGCAGCCTTGGGTACTTCTAGTAAATACTGGCCCATCACTATTTCCTTATGTGTCATGTTTAGGCACAAGATGTTGTGGAAATAATGGCGAGTCAAACGACTCTCAATGCACTTGCGTGTGTGTGTATGTGTGTGTAGGTTTGCTATCTCATAGTCACGGCAGCGACTGTGGCTATTCCTCCAGCATGGAAGGCAGCGAGACAGGTTCCAGGGAAGGCTCCGACGTGGCCTGCACCGAGGGAATGTGTAACCATGACGAAACGGGTACCAGCTTCTTCGTAATGTTGCTTGGGGGTTGAATAAACAATTTGTAGTTCTTTTATTACGCCTTGATCACCCGGGAATAAAATGCTCGTGTTTTTCTTTCACATGTGCAGCATTAAGAGTGCTCAAAGTATCCCTTTGTATAAAATATTCAATGATTTGTAAATATGTCCATAAGGTTAAAGCACACTTTATTTATTTAACTTATTTATTTATTTATTTAATGTATATCCAAACTCTAGGGCTAAAAACCGCTGAGGTAGTGTACATTAAATTTGACGGGGCCGTTTTGGTATCGGCAAAATAGAATCGTTTGGATGACTAATTAGTAAAACTGTCGCTCTTGTCTTTTGAAGCCGAGTACTCGTGCAGTCACGACTGCTTAGAGGACAAAGAGGAGGACGGCGTGGACAGCTGCGTGGAGTGTTGGGCAAACTGTGAAGAGCACGCCAAAGGCAAAAACAAGAAGAAGAAAAGGAAGAGTAGGGCATTTCTAAATGCAAGCGAGCATGTGAGTTCTGGAGCTTCATAGGCGACGGCGCACCTATGAATGAGATTAAAATTTAAAAGAAATGACACGGTATAGAAAACACTTGCCAAATTAAAGATTAGCCATGATCCGAGTCTTCCCTTTCTCTCTCCAGCACGGTTCCCAGACAGACGTATGTCCGTCAGACAGCAGCCGTCGAGGAGACCCGAGTGTCTCGCCTAGCTCAGAAAACGCCCACGTTCCCTCTGCCTCGTCCCCACGCAGCTGCCAGAGCAAACAGACGACTTGCACGAAGCTGTGCTGTGGCTCATACACCTGTGCCGGAGCGCAGCTGCCCTGGACCAAGCAGCAGCTTTCGGACGACCCGGACCACCAGACCCCATATAGCTGTCCACAGGGGCCCTGTACCACCAAAAGTCTCATGGAGCTTCTGGTGAGTGAGCCGTGCTTTACAAAATGCATATCTATCCGTATACAACACCGTCTGGCTCATGTCACAGTGACCTGAATTTATTCCCTTTAGTGTTTGTAGTTGTAGTTTGTAGTGTTTTGTAGATAATGGTTTTGTCTGTGTAGTTAAAACAAGTGCTCATGTACATTTTGGAATTTGATTTGAGTGATCTTCACGTCTGGATTAATGTCTGTCTGTCTCTAGCTGTGTGATGGTAGGGATCTGGAATCTTCCTGTTATAAGCTTTCAGATCAAACCATTATCAGTCGATTCTGACCAATCAGAATTGAGGTGTAAATTTATAAATAAGTTGCAGTAAGTATTTGTTGGAACAAACTGTAGGGGTGGAAAAACTGATGTTTCCTTCTTTCCCTCACCCCCATAAGCAGGACGAGGCAGAAATGTCATCAGACGAAGAGAACTGCCTGACACAAGCTGAAATCCAGTCGTTCGTAGAGGAGAACAAGTCTTTCTACAACACGCGAGACCAGTACAGACAGCACCTGAAGGACCGATTCACTAAATACTGCCACTCCAGCGTATGCAGTGTCAAATAAATCAACACGCACACACACACACACACACACACACACGATTTTTACTGATTGGGGGAGGGACGCTCACAATTACCCCTGCTGCAGAAGGCGGGGGGAAAAAAGAGGGGTCAAAGCGGATTAAGTTCTTGAGTCTTGTTTGTTAAGGTAAAAGATTTTATTTGTTGGGAAAAGGTTAAGTGGTCACACTTCTCTCGTGTCGATCTTTTTATGTCTCTACATCTCTCTCTCTTGTCTTTACACTTTCCTTTTCTCTCTTCTCTCCTTTCTATTTCATCTCCTCACTGACACTCAGGTGTAGTTTGCTGTTTCTAGATTCTAGGAGTTCGGCTTCATAAGACCACGGCGGAAGCGAACGAGCCGTCACCGCGACGTTGCCGGTAGTCTTATCGTTTATTAAGCACGTCTCTTATTTTTTCCCTCTACCCTCTGTTCATCTCACTACCCGATACTCTCCGTTTTAGCGGCAAATCGTTGTACCAATAAATGTGTACAGAAATGAAATTATCTGAAATATAAAGATTTTACAGAGAGATGCACATCCATTTCTAAGGAGGTTTGGGTGTAATGTTGAGCGCAATGTGCAAAATTGACATAATAAAGAATATTTATTAATATGCATAAAGATGAACGTGTGTGGCGTTTTCTGCTTGGAACGAGTACACTCCTTTTCGGGTTTGTTTTCGAAATAATATTTAGCAACCACAGGCGTACGGTTTTGTAAAGTACTTAAAGTTCTTACTAGGAATGTCCATTTAATTCAATTTATATTTTGAGAGAAATTGGTAGGAGTAAAAATCATTTGTTTAAAGGAAAATAGCTATTATTGTTGTTGTGGCTTGCTTTATTTATTTATTTTTTTCTTTACAAATTTGTGGGGAAAAGAAACAGATTAGAAAGTGTGTTAAACCATACATCTTTTGGTATATAATGAAAACAATGAATCGCGAGCTTTTAACCAATCAGCATCGAGAGATCAGCTTTATTGTCCTTCCAAATAAACAGTATACAAAACAACATAGCCAAAAAAAAATAATCATAACAGAGTCGCCCCACATGTTTTTTGCCCAACCAGTTTACATACAAACTGCAGCCTATTTAATCTTTTACAGTATCTTACCCAGCCTCTAGATGGCGCCCTTTAATTGAGCACCGAAATATGAGGATCACAACCGCCGTGACGATCCCGAGCAGCAGCAGCGGAAGAACGATTTATACTTATTCTTTTATACTAATCACCTCTGTCATCATTTTACAAATGATATACTAAAATAGCAGCCTTTAATTTCTTTTTTTCTTTATTGCTATTGCATCATTTCCAGTTGTAGTAGATTACCGAGTAAGATGGGAGGGGGGTGAAAAACGTGCGGGCGGTGACACTAACCCAAGTGTTGTTTTTTTGCCTTGGTGTATAATATTTAATCCCGAGCACAGGGATTGGGGCGTTCTTATCAGCGCGTGACTGAGAGATACGGAGAGAAGTGAGGGAGAAGAAAAGGGAGATCGAGGGGGAAAAAGGGAATCACGGGGAGAGATCGAGATCGGCGCGCTTTTGGTTCCAGAACCAATTCCGTTTACGCGCGTGGATCTGCTTGGATAACCCGGTTTGCACCGGACAACTCCGCCGGTGTTCTGGAACCATCCACCCGCGCGCGGCTCCGCTCTCCGATGGAGCGTTGGAAAGGCAGAGTGGCGCTCGTGACCGGAGCCTCGGTCGGGATCGGAGCGGCGGTCGCGCGCGCTCTCGTCCAGCACGGCATGAAGGTGGTCGGGTGCGCGCGCAGCGTCGATAAAATAGAGGTGAGTGCGCTTTTGTGTTGTTATCATTCCTATGATCCTTTAATGTTATTTATTAGATTAGATGCAATGCCTGCACCCCTCACACAATCTGTTATCATATCGACCGGTGCTTATTATTATTATTATTATTATTATTATTATTTGTTAATAACAAGAGCCTGCCTTTGTTAACCACGCCCACTTCACATCACATCAAGCCATCCAAAAGAGAAAAGAAGACCCTTCGAAACGTGTTCTAGTCGTTCCCGACTTCATGTATAGTATACAAGACTCGGGGTAAACTGGGGGAAATGCGTTGTAACGTGATAAACCGCAATGCTCGCTTCTGATTGGCTAGGAGAGCTCGATTGTAAGTGGCGTCAATGAAATACCCGAACGGTTTCTATAGTAAAGTTGCTGGACTTTAGGAATATACCGTAGATACACACGCTTTCTCCTTCAGTGGTTTGTCATAATTGATTTGTGTTTTTTTTTTCTAACATGGCATGTTTTATACTGAAGGCTATGAAGAAATAACATGGGATTATGTTCATTCATTCATTCATTCACCTATTCATCTATCTTCCCTCGGGATCGCAGGGAACCTGTGCCTATCTCAGACCACAACATTCACACACCAGGGACAATTTTCTAAGGTGCCAACGCCGTGAACCTTTATGGACCACGGGGAAACCGGAGAACCTGGAGAACCCCCCCCCCCCCCCCCCCCCCCCCCCCCCCCCCCCCCCCCCCCTGCCCCCCCCCCCCCCCCCCCCCCCCCCCCCCCCCCCCCCACACACACACACACATACACACATATGACGGAGACAGGAATTGAACCCCCAACCATGGTCCTAACCCGCTAAGACACCGGCCCCCTGTGGGATTATGTAGTCAACCACCGTTTGCTTCAAAAACAATTCACTCCTGGCATTATATCAGTAATCCTCACGAGGTAGTCACCTGGACTGGTTTCAGAGGTGTTGAGTGCTTCTTGGCTGCTTTTCCATCACCCTTTTTCTTAATAAAGTCATTAAGTGATTGTGGAGGACGGCGTACCTGATGCAGTACTCCATCATGAAAAAGCATCTTGTACAAAGCCTAGAAATGTGCTTGTCATTGCAAAAGGCACAGGTGGGTAGTATAGTGTGGTGAGTACAAATACCTCGTTACGGTAGATTAAGTACATGTTTCTGGTATCAGTACTATATTCATATTGCGTGAGGTCTGGTTACCAGAGCGAAACGAAAACAAGTAGTAGTAATGGCTACTTTTGACTTAAGTACATGGCATAGTCCATACTTCTTTACTTGAGTAAAAGGTTGTAGTCTTTTAAAACATGAGGATCTGTATTTCTACTTTAGTGATGAACGTGTGTCACCTATGGCAAAATCAGATATGATATCAGTCATTTAGTGTGCCCTCAGTTTTGACTAAATCCAAGACATATATATGGTTTCAGTGGGGCACGGTGGCTTAGTGGTTAGCACATTCGCCTGACACCGCCAGGGTCCGGGTTCGATTTCCGTCTCAGCCATGTGTGTGTGGAGTTTCATGTTCTCCCCGTCCCTCAGGGGGTTTTTCTCCGGGTTCTCCGGTTTCCTCCAGGCCAGTCCAAAACCATGCACGGTAGGTTGATTGGCACCTTGGAAAATTCTCCCTAGTGTATGAATGAGTGTGTGAGTGTGTGTGTCCTGTGATAGGTTGGCATTCCATCCAGGGTGTATCCTGCCTTAATGCCCATAGACAACTGAGATTGCAGTTGCAGATGCCAATCAACCTACTGTGCACGTTTTTGGACCGGGAGGAAACCGGAGAACCCAGATAAAAAAAACCCTGAGGCGTATTATGGAGTCTTGTTATGGATGTCAATGTTGAAAAAAAGATTCAGTATCACTTCGGTTTGGCACAGCGAGCTTCCGTAGTTCCTGACACACCCGGGAAATATGAAATACAACATGGCGGCGCTCTCAAACAAAACCGCGTTGTTGACTGTGGAGACAACTGTGTTGACTGGGCTGCCCAAAACACCAGATAATAAACAGGTCGCATTTTCCCTCCGAATCCAAAATCCATTTATAGGACATATTGCCCAGCTCTAACTTCAAAACAAAAACATCTTGTAGTCAGCATCACAACCTATTACACAGGTGAGTTTCCCATTGGTTGGCCTCCAGTTCATGTCATAAATATTTCTTCCACAGCAAGCAAAAGCCACAATAGAAATTCAGTAGTGGGCTTAAATGTGAACTTTAGTCCACTTTCTTGTTATCTAGCACTCCTTCTTTGTGCCTCACCTTAATGTATCGATTGTCACAAAGACACGCTTTGTACATTGTATAACCATAAGTCTTCCCTCATGGCCACTCGCTCACTTGCCAGCTAATCTTACTGCGTTGGTCAATCATTGATTGCTCCAGGATTGTTCCTGGCCCTTCCCCTGAACCTCACACAAGTCATCATTATTGGTAATTGGAAATGTGAACAAAAAGTGAGAATAGGAATAAATAAAGGAAAAATAAAAGAAAACATCGATACTTAGTCGTAGCCTGGTTTCGACACGGATTGTCACCTCTCAGCGCTTTCCTTGAAGTTCGCTGAGGTAAACATCCCTTAGTTTAGCTCAAGATTGCACATCCTAGTCAATCACAAGCTTTACTATGTTACTAGGAGGATGCTCTCAAATCCTCTGTTTGGATACGATTGTAGTGTGTAATGATATTGTTAGCCACTTGTACGGTCGCCATTCTGTGAACAGAGGTTTTTAACAAGCACGTGTAATTGTTATTATGTTGAAGATTTCTTTTACGGAGATGTTTTCTTTAGGGAAATATTTTTACGGACAGAGTCTCCAGCACAAGTGATTTTTAACATTTAGAGATAAAGTTGTCGCAAGTCTTCAGGCTTCAGTTAATTGGATTATAACAGCATTAAATATGGTGACAATTTTTCCATTATTTCATTCATATTAAAATGTGTTGTAGTTTTATCCGAGAAGGAGATTTTTGCGGGTGTTTGGTTTGTTATCCGGGTTAAGGACCTCATTGGTCTATTCATATGCTTTAAGAAGAATAAAGCCAAAAGAAAATATCCGAAAAAGTTTGATCACGTGTCCTTGAAAATCTCTTTTCACACACTATTAGGTCTGTGGTTTTACGTTTGGATTTCTTGTATGCTTAATGGTTAAAAAGTATAAAGGGGTGCAACATGTTTATCTTCTGAGGGACCGACTGCAAAAATCAGAAAATATGGAATTGCCTGTGAAATAACGTGATTGACGGTTGAAATTGCAAGAATTAATAATAAATGGGGGAGGGAAAAAAAAGAGCCCAATCATTTTGACGTAACAAAGCTACGATTTAAATAGTCGGTGAATAGATTGACGAGATTATGTTCAAAGGGGGTCCAGGACATTTCTTTGACTGCTGAATGTTGTCCATGTCGGCAAAACATTGACAGAATCCCCGGTTTGTCCTTGAGGGAGTTTGAAAAATTCTTCCTTGTCTATGCTAAGGTTCGCTAATTCCCTCAGTTGAATCCGGGCAGGACTGTAGCAGGAACATTTGAATTAGACGGACATGTTTGCTCTTATTGTGACAGAGATTGATTTGACCGTGCTTTATGACTCTGGACCACAGAATATGTAAATAAATTTGCAAGTGAAATTATTTAGTGCATGGATTCTGTGCTCACTAATCACACTCAATCCCTACTTTATGAGCAATAGTAGGAAGTCGATTCCAGACATGTGTGATCTTAAAAAAAGCTCATGTCTACGATCTGGGATTGCGGGGCTCATATAATACCCTATGCTTCTTTCTCCAGCCCTTGAATTGTAGCAAAAAAAAAAAAAAAATATATATATATATATATATATATATATATATATATATATATATATATATATTTCCTGAATATACACAGATTCATCAATGCCACCAAATCACTGACCTGAAAGAAGCTGCTCCAAAAGATGAACGAGCGAACGAACGCGGTTAAAACGCACCGCGCCCATATTAATGAACGTGGCCTTTCTCAGTCTTAGCAATGCTTCATATCTGATTGCCTGCTCACACCCACTTGGAAGTACAAACCACCCCTATCTCATGGGTCCCGTGGGATCTCAGCCCTGGAGCACACCTTACTTTGTAGTTTCCATCAACAGCATTTCCTCATGTGAGGATCGAGGAAATCCTTTATGTTTATGTTTATGAAATCCTTTATAAATCCATTATGTTTACAGTTACAGCATTTGGCAGACACCCCCTTATCCAGGGCAACTTTCATTTATCTCATTGAAAGTATGAGGTTCAGGGCCTTACTCAGTAGTGGCAGCTTGATGTGGATGAACTCCAGATCCAAAAGTAGAATGCCTTAAACACTAAGATATCACCACATAAGAAGTGTTTAGAAGTACAGCACAGTGAAATTCTCTTTTTTCACATATCCTGCTGGTTTTTTGGACTAGCCATGATACAGCGTCCCTGGAGCACACTTGCTCAAGGACCCCAGGGTGGCAGCTTGGTGATACCATGGCTCGAACCCCAGACCTTCTAAGCAGTAGCCCAGAACCTTAACCACTGAGCTACTACCACCTCCTCCCCTAAAGAAAAAGAACAAGATCCAGACCTGTTCAGATTTTTTAATTGTTTATATATATAATATATAAAATATAATATATATATATATATATATATTTTTTTTTTTTAAGACCAATTTGCAGGAGTCCCGCTAATAATACTATTCTCCCGCAACCGGCACACACCTGAATATATTCCCGCCCGCACCCGCCGTCAAATCTTGTCATCCGTCGCACTCATTTGCGTTGTGTCTCTAGTTGGAGGATTGACGCCTTCGCTTTTGTCTGAAAGGATTTGCATTTTTGTCAGACACCTTTTTTTTCCAAGCGACTTCCACTTATCTCATTCATTCAGTAGAGTAGTTGAGGGGTTCGAACCTTGCTTAAAGGCCCAGCAGTGGCAGCGTTGTGGTGGTGGGATTTGAACCACATCTGATCAGCATCTTAAACACCGAACTACCTCTTCTCCAGGATGGTGGGGCAAGTCATGCTTTGGTTCGTGTCTGCAAAAGGGGCACCAATGTTCAAAGTCCACCGAGAGGTTGAAATGTTGCCAGCCGGTTGCAGCCTCATTCAGCCTGGAAAGCGCCGGTCTGTGATGAAGAGCCAAGTGCTTTGAAGTTGTCACACTTGGTTGACCCTGTCACTGTCGCTTGTCTCAGTATCTCCTTCTTTAGCCTTTTATCGCTGACCTCAACCTCTTTAACTGTGCTGTATGACATTGGACTCTTTTATGGTGTGTATATAATTTCTTACCAGACTGTACGGTAGGACACCTAGAAACACTTTATTTGTTGGCGGGGGGGAAAAAAGCACCATTTGAGGCTTTAGAGTATCAGCTGCAGCATTATGTTATCAGAGCCAGGATAGGATGCCAAGCTTTCTTATACTAAGTCAGCATTTGCTTCAACTGGGATTCAAACCAACAACACTCCATATGCGGTCTGTTTCCTTTATGCCACTAGTACCGCAGTGCAAAATGAAATACGGCTTAATGGGATCGTTATAAATCTAGCAAGCAATGGTTCCTGTAGGTCTTTAAAGACATTTTTGAGATAGATTCAGAAGTGTGCTAGAGCTTGGGATGCACTTCTAACCCAGGAGTAATTGTTGACCATTTCACGTTTATTTACGTTTACATATTCCAGTCATCCTTTCTTTCCTTGTTTTTTGAACCCATCGAACCCATGTTTTTTGGGAATTTCATTCATGAAAAAAAACAAAAAAAAAACAGCCGTTCAGAGTCTTCTCACGTTGCGCTGTCAGACGATCCAGACTACATAAATGAAATTGTGGCGTATGTTTAGTGCTTCAGGGGAAATTCAACTAAGCCCCCCCCCCAGTCTATGGAGCTGAAAGTCAATCAAACAAACCCAGGCTCATATCAGTATCATTTCCACCAGTGAACTCCTCTAGATTGCTTTTAGGATGTGCTGAGATTGAGTGACCTGCACCGCTATTACATTTACAGCCTTTGGCAGAAGCCTTTATCCAGAGCTAAGAGGGTTAAGAGCATTGCTCAAGGACCCACTAGCGCTCGCCGGGATTTGAACCTGTCTTAACCACTGAGCTACCACCTCGCTATGTAACCCGGCACCGTGGAGCACTTCTGATCAAACGTCTCTTCACTGATAAACTCCAATTACATGGTGGCCAGGTTCATGGGTATGCCTTCTTACTCTGTGAATGGAAACGGTAATAAGGCATACCCATACCCATACCAAAGGGGGCACTGCAAAGTTGGAATTTTGCAATTCGAAAAGGAACAAATGTGTTCCAACCGAGGTCTATTTATTTACAATACAATATAAATGGAAATAATTATCTCTTTGCACATCTCAGCAATATATGAACACTGGGGTCAGAATTCAGGGTCAGCTATATTACATCACCCATAGAGAACAAAGGGCCTTGCTAAGAGTGGAAGCTCGGAAATACCAAGGCTTGAACCCCTGGCCTTCTTATCAGTAAACCAGAGCCTAATCCCTTGCCTGTTTTTGCATACCCATTGCCTATAAAATGGGGTCAGCCATGGTATGAAGCAGACAGGGTTAAGTGCTTTGATAAAGGGCTCAAGTGGCAACTTGGCAGTGCTGGGGCTGGAACCTCTGACCTTATGATCAGTAACCTTAACAACTGAACCACCACCGCCCTTTTGGCCGATAGTCCTTCAATTCGACAACAGTCCTACATGTGTTCTATGAAGTTGACCAATGAAGCATGCCAATGGGGGGGAGGGGGTTTTGCTTAGTGGTTTAAGTTGCTGGGCCACTGATCGGAAGGTCAGGGGTTTGAGTTTCGGTATCGCCAAGCTGCCACCCTTGGGTCCTTGAGCAAGGCTGTTAACCCTCTGTGCTCTAACCCCAATTTCCAAACATGCTGGGATAGGCAAAGAAACCAACAGCTATTGTTCACTTTATTCTAAAACCTTGGAAACTAAAACTTGAAATAAATTATTTTAGTTGGGAAATATTATGGTGAAAAATAAAAGACTGAAGTATATAACTTCGTGTTTTATACTGGATGGGAGAATAATAATTCTCCCATCTCCCACACATCAATATCCTTTGCGATTGTCGACTGACAGAGTGTACAGTACGAACGTGGTCTCTGTTCAACACCGTAGGATATCAGTTGCCATAATGTCAGACTATAGGGCATTCATAAACTGACACACAAGGAAAAAGAAAAACTTTCAGACTTGCGTTCTCTCACTAATGGTAGCTAGCGTTAAACAAAAGCAATCTGTAGCCTTCATTTTGGCGCCTTGATAATTTAAAAAATGCATTTGCATTTAGCAGTCGCCCTTATCCAGAGCGACTTACAACTGAGCAGTTGAGGGTTAAGGGCCTTGCTCAAGGGCCCACTAGTGGTAGCTTGGTGGTGTTGGGGTCCGAACCCATGATCTTCCATTCCAGAGTCCAACACCTTAACCACTGGGCTACACACCTCCCTCTGTGATATTTCATATAAATGACCTTTCCTTCAATAACGCAATAAGATGCTATACTGTCCTCCTTTTTTCTTTCAACATTTTCCTTGAAGTACTTGCGTATGGTTTTCAGTTTGCCGGTCGTTGTTACAGAAGTCGCACTGCAAGAAAGACTGAAATCTTCGGACAGAAAATCATCAGAGGAAATCAAAAACTTTAAAACTGAAAGAATTAATCGGCTGTCAGTGAGCACGTGATCAAAGACTGCAGATTTCAGACTGGGATTATAGAAATCTCCTGGGATTTTATGTCTCTGACGACCAAAATCACACGGTTTAGCCGCCTTTTAGTTGCTGCTTGGGTACTTCACTGCAAATTGTTTAGGTTGGGTTTCTCTTATAAAGTTGTCATTTTCAAACCAAAGTAGAATCTCAAAAAGATTGCGATCAGGACTTTGCCTGTTCCCACCATTTATCATCTTTTTTTTTTTTTTGTTCTTGAGCAACTTCAATGTTCCTTTGGCCTTGTGCTTGGGATCATGCAGGCCCAGTCAGCACGAAACCTGCTCCGATCATGGCTATGTCCCACATGTATCTCTCTGCAATCATTAAACCGGAACATTCCACTGACCTTGGCAACATTGGTGAAGTGAGAAGAAAGCATGTGTCTATATGTAAATACAGCGTGTGTGTGTGTGTCAAGGAGGGGGGAATGCACCTAAGTCCTTGGGATGGTTTTT
The DNA here is from genome assembly GCA_030449085.1 of Kryptopterus vitreolus. Taxonomy (NCBI): domain Eukaryota; kingdom Metazoa; phylum Chordata; class Actinopteri; order Siluriformes; family Siluridae; genus Kryptopterus; species Kryptopterus vitreolus. The sequence goes on along the minus strand of JACRUU010000006.1, from coordinate 8,084,844 downwards.
CAAATTGCCCCTGTTAGTTAAGCTCTAACCAGACATCTCCATAAAGACCTCTTTCTCACAGTGACAGATTCTGGTTAAACAATTTCAAAGATCGGACTGTGTAAGGTGTTCAGTCATGGCTTAAGATGGATAGGCATGAACCAAAGAATCGAAATATCCGTATTGTAGAATTTTATGCGCAGTTCCATGGACTGAAGGCTTTTAGTCTTTGAAAAGCTGCTTTGAGCTCGTCACCATGGAATCTCTACACACGTTTCTTTTTCTTTGTCCCTTTTTTTTGTAGCTTGGGCAATAAGCCAAGAGCAGTTTTCATTTTCGCTTCATTCAGGCTTTAAAGTGAAGCGTAATAAAGCAGCTACTTTACAAGTATAAACACACACACACACACACACACGAAGTGTACATATACACTCTTGTAACCTGCCTCATTATTTCTCCATCAGCTCTATTCATTTGTGTGTGTGTGTGTCTCTCTCTCTCTCTGAAGTCTCTCTCTCTCTCTCTCTCTCTCTCTCTCTCTCTCTCTCTCTCTCTGTTCCTGTCCTTCTGTCTCACCGTAAACGTCTTCATGTACAACCTCAGTATCACCAAAAACTCGGATTTGTCCCCGATATGCAAATGAAGCACGACAGGTATAGTTTAAACATTTTTCCCATCTAATTTGCATTCATTTTTTAATGTCCCTGTCTATTTATTCTGTCCCTCCCTCTATTATATATATTTTTCATGGTGACGAGCTCAAAGCAGCTTTTCAAAGACTAAAAGCTAAGAAAAAGACCTGATGGACCCAAAAAAAAGCTTAAAGCTACTTTTAGGTTATCTCATGATTTTTTTTCCTGATGCATTGAAGCACATGTCTTCTTATTCATGCCTTCATGCTTCTGTCAGTGCAAGTACCGAGGCGTGAAAATGCTGAGTAACAGTGTATGGGCAACAGCCCATGACTGCACTCTGAAGACCTATATATCTGTTTGTCCGCAGCGTAGACACAGACACACACACACACACACATCCACACATGCATGCGTACATCAGTATAAACCCTTCATTTCTTAAAATATTCCTCAATATAAAGAGCTTGATACGATTGATGATGTTCATCTCAGTAAAACTTGTATTTCTGGCGAATCCCAAATGATATCAGGTGTAAGAATGCAGTTGCAAGGCATCTAAAACGATGGCCACTGAGCATATAGCTACCTGCAGCATTTAACGATTTAACTAGCTAGCAGAGAACTGTTATGCAAACACTATACAGGCTGACTGGTGGCGAAAACAAATCCAAAAACAAATCTTTTCCTCGGATATGTTGTTAAAATCCTTTTAAAAAGCAATGCTGCTGTTACAAAGAGCAGTTTTGCCCTTCAGGCATTTTTTCTTTATATATATATATATATATATATATATATATATATAGTCTATATATATATATATATATATAACAAAATGCATGCTTGTTTTGTTTTTAGTTGCTTGTGTAAAAAAAAACATAAAAACTATCACATGGGATTTTCCTCGCAATGTATTAACACTCTGTCATCTAACGTTTCTGAGAGACACACGCATGTTGCTTCTGTTTATACGCAAAAGACTGTTTAAAGCAGGGGTCACCAACGTGGTGCCCGTGGGCACCAGGTAGCCCCCAAGGAGCACATGAGTAGCTCTCAGGCTTGCTATAAAAAGTGCACAACTCATCAGTGAGATGCGTCTATAATGTAAAATGTAGTTAATTCGTTGTTGATAGTCACTGTCAAAAATCACAAGTGTATTCACATAGATAAACGAGTATCATTAATAATAATAATAATAATAATAATATATAACTAAAGGTAAATTTGTTATTTCAGAGGAGTATTTCAAACTGGTAGCCCTTTATATGACTCGGTGTCCATGTAGTAGCTCTCAGTTACAAAAAGGTTGGTGATCCCTGGTTTAAAGGAATGAACATTGACAATGAGCTAAAAAAAAAGTGTACAGTGTTTTATAAAAGTGTTTTATTTTCACTGAAAAATCCTTCCTCAACTTGAATAACGACACAAATTTGGAACTTCCTTTCTACAAAAATTCCACTGAAATACTTCAGTACTTCACATGCCATTCCTGTTTGCAAAAGCTTATCTTCGTTAGTAGGACCTTGTGATTCAGTTCGTCCCAGAGCAGTTCACTGGGATTTAGGGGTAGTGCCTGGGCAGGTCATTTTATGATTGATAGCAATCTTCAGGGTCATTCTCTTGTTGTATAGTGAAATTCGTTTCAATTAGCCAAGCATTCGACATATTTACATGGAGTTGTAGTATGAAATGGTATTGCCGTGGCGGATCAATATTCCTTTCACCCACAGTCTGTATCCTTTCCTGCTCCAAAACCACCCTGGACTCCTAAGCTTCTACCTTCATGCTTGAGTGCGGGGGTGAGGCAGTGTGCTTACATCTTCTCTCCTGTTATTCGTTTTATTCAAGTTAGCTAAATAATTGAATATGCACGCCAAACTTTCGTTCTCTAATTCACTATTTAATTCACAATTTTTGTGTTATTTCTTTTAACATAGTGTCTCAGAAAGCTAGTCTAGGTGTTTCCAAACGTCCGAAAGGCACGTCTATTTTAGCTTGATGTTTTCCTATGTTTAGATATTACAAACTGTGAAAGTCATTCTGTGAAACCTTTCAAAAGAGGATATAGTCATTCACAGGAACTAGAAACATTCAGGAAAGTCAAAGTGATCTACTGGATTTTATTTTACTATTATATTAAAAAAAATAATAAACAAATGTGTCCAAATTTAACAATGTAAATCTAGGCTTTTTCCCTCTAATATTGAGTTCACTGCACACTTTAACATTTAACAATATGAATTGAATTGAACCTACAACATACATAAGAAACTCTTCCTAGTGTAATGCTTAATTCACTTTGGTGGGGCCAAACACAGTAAAAACAACACAGGAATTGAAGCCGTTTACCTCAGAAGTGAAATTCTAGGTCAATATTTACCTCAGAAAATTCTCAATCGAGCACAAAAAGTTAGCGTTTCTCCATTTCCTTGCTGTTTTCTACGTGAAATTACAGTTACAGCCTATGTTTATATGATTAAGCTTGTTTTTGTGCTACATTAGGTTTGATGTTTTTTTTCTCTCTGAGAAACAGTAGCTGTGTTTTATCTTCTAAAGTGAACTAGTAGACCATTTCATACCTCGCTAATCAGCGGGATTAGAAATTTCGCTATGTTTTGTTTGTTATTTATTAGAGCGGTTAGCCTTTGCACATTATTTGACAACACTTAGGTAGGGGGAAAAAACAGGATTGGGAAAAAAGTGAAGTAAAAATAGCTCCACATTGACTGTAATAAATCCTGCGCTACAAAAGATGGAGGATGCTGGGTAATTGAGTTGTAGCCCAGGCGATATATACGCGCTCGGTGGGTTCATCGAGTTCAGTCCAACCATGAGAACAACTGAATGACGCTTTGTCTTGTGGAGCAACAACCCAAAACGCAATTAAAATCATAGTGACGATCTTTAAAAACAGAGCTTTCTATGAATATTTCAAGAATGATAGGCTTATGTGAGATAAACCGTAATAATGGAAAGATTGCGCGTGTACACCCCTCCCGGGCCATCGTCGATGGTTTAATCCGTCTGTGTTGAGAAGGTGGGGGGGGGGGGCCTCACAGCGGGGCAACGGTTGCCTGCTCCTTATTATCTCTCTTTCTCTGTTTTCACTCTATCCATCACTTGTTCTCTTTCTCCCTCCCCTCCCGTCCTCCCTCCTATTGTTCTGATCGCCTCGCTTCCCTTTATTTATCTTCTGCCTTTTTATTAATTCGCTTTCACTAATTCTCTTTGTCTCTCCTCCTTTTCTCTTCCGATGTTCTTCTCCTTCTTTCTGTCTCACTCTCTCCATTCCTCAACCTGTCTCAGGTTTCACATAGAGGTCTTGCTAAAATATAAAATATAGTATATAAGGTAATATCAAGCACTAAGTCTTTTCTTACTGATACACATCTTTTAAGTATAATCATGGATATTTTACATGACCAATAGGTTTCAGCTTTGAAATTAACGCTTAATCATTTTACATTTTATTTGAATTGTTTATTATCCTGAATCTTGAATTTCAGTTCTCGGGCCTGAGCTCCACATCATCAGGTTGATCTGTGCGGATAGTGTCATGCGCCCACACGGAGTGGCTCGAGAAAGGAAACAACAGGGATATTCAGAGAAAGCAACAGAAATTGCTTTCCTAAACGAGATACAACAAAGCCTACTGTTTTGCCATGGACACACACACTTTTATCTTCAGTGCAGTACAGAAACAATAAGACATATTCAATATATATAAAACAATCAAACATACATTTTTTTAATAATCTCTTTATCTGTGTAAATACCCATCGTCAAAAGCCCTTTTCAAATGAAAAAGAATTGAATTAATGCTTAGAAACATGCTGGTTTTAATCATTTAGCGTTAAAGATCCCTGAATTTATATCTTTATGAAATTATTTATATAGTGTTTATGTAGTAAAGTCAGTCTGGGATCCAATGTAGCCATCAGGTTTTAAGGACAAATATGCATAAGACTTTTCTTATCACTTTTTCTTGAGCAAAATTGTCATTGACCTCATTTTATTTTTAATAAATTTACAAAATATGGCAAGAATATTTTACATTTTGTGAGGCAGGCAAATACATATGTACATAACATTACTCTATCCGGGATAGACAAGAAAATGTCTTGACTTACGATATATAGAATATTTAACTATATCATTATAACATATACTGATCATAAGCAGTTCCTTTCCTTCTCCATGTGCTTCTCTTGCTATTACAGTATTCTGCCACGTCTCCATTTTTGTCTTTTCTGCCCATTGAATGTTCTACAATTTATAATCAGTGCTCTGTATTAACTTCCTTAATACATTTATTCCTTAATACATTCATTTGTTAATACATTAAGTCCGTTAAAATTGTCTTCGTTGTTGACTTTGACCTGGACACATACCCTATCCCCTGTAGCATGTTCTTGGTCCATTGCAAAATCGCAAAGAAACAATAAATTTCTAAACATACAATAAAAAAATGTAATTTTCCCAGAGGAATGCATATATCCATAAGAGTCAAATCTTTGATTGCGCTAACATAAATGGCGTGTCCAACGTTCTGAATGAATCTCGCCTGTGGAATAAAGAGGGAGACGATGCGAGGCAGGAGGAGACACCATGAGATGTTTGACATTACATTCACTCTGTTTCTAATTCACTCTTGCCTCAGGCTAGCGGGCTTTTTAACCACTATACCAGACGAGACTGGAGCGCCTGCCATGCGTGATTTGCTCAAAATGATTTCCACAAAAATTGAGCTCGCTGGTGTCCTGAATTTTGCACCACATCTCTCTAATAGTTAAATTATAGCCCCTGCAGTTTGGAGTAGGGATACTATTGTTTCACTAATTGCTGATTGCTGGAGAAACCGTTTAATGGTGTACACTAATAGTCCAAGCTCTGTTCAGGCACAGTCTGCTCCATTTATTCAAGAAAGCCTGTATTTTTTTTTTTTATGAGAAGCTGATATTACATCTCACTTCTAGCTAAATTGTGACTTCAGGGAACGGCTGTATGTGAAAAGAAGTGCATTCATCTTGTCAGATTGTGTATTTCTGTCTACCTCTGGGCTGGTTGTTAACAAATCTAACTCATGCCTGTATATGTTAATTAGATTAGATCCATTTCTGACTAATGTGGCGTTCGATTAACAGAACAAAACAGAGTACA